>VHKM01000400.1:0-398094 GCA_007210695.1 Neogobius melanostomus
GGGCCTCAAGCTGCGGCGGTCCCCTGAGTGACTGTTTTACCGGCGACTCCTGGCACAAAAAGGCCACATAGGGCTTTCAAATGCAGTCTTGTTTTTCTGTGCGTGCCATATAAATCAGCGCTTTAAATGGATGATTGTTTTCGAAAATCGTTCCCAAAGTGAGAAACCTCTGGCAGGCCTCCAAAGGTTGACCACGCATCATTCGCATAAAGATAAGTCAGTAAATTGATACGCAAAAGTAAGAGGGAAAGAGGGAATTCATATTGTGGAGGACTCCGTTGTTACATAATTCATCAACAGTCCTATTTGTTTGATAATGAGCAGAGTCTTTACCACAAGCTTAAAGGGATATTTCAGGATTTTTGACATGGGGCCTCATTTCCTAGTTATCCAGAGTGTTGTTGTTTTTCTGAGATTTTCTTCTTCTTTTTTTAAACCATGCAGTCCTTATATTTAAAGAGGGGGTATTATGCTTTTTCAATCACATAGCACCAGTCTATAGCATACTACAATGATGACGTAACCTTCTGTTGGTCTGTATATGCAGTAAATTAAAATAACTGCCTTGAATAAAATTGCTCTCTCAAAATGGCTGTACTGAACGTCTTGAAATAGGCCTCTGTTTCTTTAAGAAGCTTTCCGACACGCCCCCTTCAGCACACTGCTGTGGCATCTAAACAACACTACTGTGCGGGGAGGGGCTCTGCTGAGCTGAGGAGCAGTGGTTGGTGGCTTGGCTGGTGACGAAAGGTCCAGAGGCGTCTCCAGGAGGTGGGGGCGTTCCTAGGAGGACTGAGGCATAGCTACACCTAAAATGGCTGCCGTCTAAGTTTTTACTGATTACTCAAAAATATGTGAATGAGCCAAGGCAACACTCCAGGCATGTGTTTAATGAGGGAATGACATAATAACATGATATAAAACTTGAAAAAGTCGATTTTACATAATACCCCCCCTTTAAAGACTTAAGTGGTGCTAGGCTAGTGCATGTCTATAGTAACTAGTAGCCTGCATTAAAAACAGTCTGACCCAAGCACAGTGCACCTGAGGCAAATCACTTATAACACCAGACTACCGATGTAAATGTCTGTGTTGACTGAATAATTTTTGAAATATAACCATTTAAAATAACTTATATTTGAGCAGCATCAGCTTCCTGGTTGTAAGCTACGCAGCGGCGGAGTGATCTGCTAGGTTACCGGATCTACAGTAGTTTGTTTACCTGCGGCCGGCATTACTACACATGGAATTCACAAAGGAGCTTTCTACAAATCAGATATGGCAACGTTTGGAGGACTACCCCATGATTTTCAAGAGGGTTTGTAATGCAGGCTACTAGTTGCCATAAACATGCGCTAGCCTAGCACTAGCCTAGCACCACTAAACTCTTCAAATATAAGGACTGCATGAATTTATTAAAACAAGTATCTACAGAAATCAACAACACTCTGGATAACTAGGAAATTAGGCCCTATGTCAAAAATCCTGTAATATCCCTTTAATCTTTTTTAGCTTTTCCTTTAACCCAGTGTTACTTTGGCTGAACGTACAAAAAAAAATGTAAAATTCATTTCGCAACCTCTCTATTCTCATATTCCACCCTTCTGCAAATTCAGATAAAATCCACGTGGGTCTTTTTTTGTTGTACTATGCACCGAACAAAGCCTACGAAAGCTGTTTATTCTCTGCACATTCCTCCGTGTTCCCTCCGGCGGAGTCGTCCACTGATCCCTCTCCCTTGAGCGCTGTGGCTGCCTCCCACTTGACTTTCATTGAGGTGAATATTAAGGTAGATTTTGTGACATGCATCTCTCCCGTCGGGCGACACTGGACCGTGAGATAGCTGACGGATTTACTGGCAACAACAACAAAAATGGCAACCGCTGCCAATGTTTGCACCAAAGGGGGGAAAAGAGATCATGGCTTTGTTTGATGCTTGTACGCAATCCAGTGGAATATGAACTACTACCAGGGCCTTTTGTTGCTCTGTTTAAGCCCTATTTAAAGGGTTTGTCAAAATCAGTCACATCACTTGAAGGGAAGTTGAAAAGGAAATCATTTGGTGTTTTCATATGGAAAGAAATAAGGCATATTATTCCAGGTACTGAATAAGAGGATACACTAATATTGTACATAATCCATAATAATAAACTCAAATGCATGTATGTACTGAGTTACCTTTTGAAGTACCTGATCCTCTTGGAGTAGTTTTATCACACTATTTATGTAGCAGAAACAGTTTCCACAGTGAGTAAATCTGTAAGTGACAAAAGCTTCTTGTTGAAACTTTGAAATCTCATTCAATGTTCAATTAGTTGAAACGACAATTAATCTCCAGGGACAGTGCGCTTGATGAACCAGGAAGTAAGGCTATGGGGATTATTTTTGATCAATATAGCATTTTCTAACCAACCAAGTGTGAGATAATGGTTAAAATGTGTTTGACATTATTACCAAATACCTACAAATAGCAGAATCCCATCGTTTTAAAGTAACATTACTCATATTGAACATAGAGTACATAGCGAGACAGAGTTGAGACATGAACAGGGTGGACCACCAATACAAACACTGTGCTCATTTTAGTCTCTGACTTCCTGATTCGCGCTGGAGGAAAATGTGCTATATTTTTGACACACAACAGAGCGCGTTGGTCTGTTTTTCTGTTGCAAATGTGTATTCATGAGCTTCATTCAAAATAATTTGATTGCCACAACATTTTGGCGGCTTTACCCACTTCTTATAACATGGTTTAATGCTCAAAAATCGATTTTGCACAATATATATTCCAAGGAAGGCTACATCATCAAGTCTACACCACACACTTCACCAAAGTCCGTGGATGACCAACCCTTCAGCCTTCGAGTTTGTAAGTGCTGTCCGATCTATGGCTGTCATTGTGTAAGTGTGACATGATCCGGACACAAAGCTACCAGGGGGCACTAGTTGACACCCAGCTTAGGGCTTTCTGGAGCAGGCGCGGTGATAAGACCTTATGGGATCATTAGAGGAAGCTGGATTTTTCCTCCATGCACTGGTGTGAGGCTGAGGAGACTTTAACGCATCCTTATCGGACATGGCACCTGCCCAGGACTGCCACAACGGACCTGGGTTTTTGGGGGTCATTCTTCCGCGGATCCCCCAGGAGGAAGCGGATTAGGGGGTGCAAGGGTAATCCGGGCTAGACCAGAAGAAGAATAAGGGGGGGTCTGAATGAAACCCTCTGCAGTGGGAGATAAGATGAAGGGACTCATTTTAAAAGAAAAATGTCTTACATTGGTATAAGGGGAAACAAATATGCATTGAGGCAGAAGCACAAACCATATTATTTGTGTCCCTTTGGATAGACCAGTGATTCTTATCACACCAAGTACCACCTCATAAAATATTTGACGTTCCAAGCATAGACTGTAGAAGTAATAGACAGCTTCTGCTCATTCCTCCCCGTTTGCCATAATGACCACATTCGAGAGGGAAATCATGGCGGATTCACAGACTGCTCCTACCCTGCTCTGATGCAGCATGTTCCTAAAACGGGCAAAAGGGCGGGATCACGGGGTCGCGTAGTTTGGTCGTAGCCGCGCCATTAGCTCTAATGCTAACAGCCTGTCAAAGTCCGGCCCTCATTGGTATACGAGATTTCTAAAATGTTTCTTACGAAAACCAGCTTGGTCCTTTTAATTCTAGCTAACCCAGCGTTATCACAGGAACAATATCTAGCTGTAGAAAGTTTTAAAAAATGAGGCACCTGGCTTTACAGTTGTTTAGAACGTATCTAAAGTGCAATGGTTTCTAATGGAAAACTAGCTTGTTTTGCCGTCGGCCATTGGTTCCATCCGTTTTAGACCAATATCAGGATAAAACTGGGTTTAAAAATAGGTCTAAAATACACCTAAACCGGACTAACTGTTTGCCACAGTGGTTCTCATCTGGTGGGTCGGGACCCAAAAGTGGGTCGCGGAACCATTATTGGTGGGTGCCTTTCCCAGAAAACATTTTTCAAAGTCTAGGCACTGAAAATGTGGATGAGACACCCCCAGAGTCTGTTAAAATGACTATTATTTAGTTGTTGTGAACATCATTTCAGCTTTAAAGTAATATTTAGTCACTAATTGATTGAAAAAATACAGTATTTCGCATTGTATTTAGCAAATACATTACATTATTTGGGTCACGGCTTGTCATCCTCGGGTTATGGTGGGTCCCGAAGCCATACCAGTTGAGAACCACTGGTCTTGGCGTTAACTAAACGCATTACTAAAGCGTCAATGAAATTATCTCTAAAATAACTTAAAATTGCAGATGACCCTGAGTACCTGGACCCTGGACACTGTTGTTAATTTCATCATGTAAGCATTCAGTGATTTATTCAACAGGGACAATGCATCTAGTGACACTATTTTATGCATAGGGGTCTCACAATGATAAAGTAGGTTTTAATGCTCAAGACGTGACAACTCGTATTTTCTACGGTTCATGTGGGTACAACGAATATAATAGAAAACCCAGAGGCCCTGAGGCGTTGTGCATACAAATGACTCTATGGGTAATGCGAAAAAGTGCCGGAAAACAAGGGAGGTTTACTGGGAGTGCTGTAATGTTCTTTAAGGAAATTATTGGATTCTGAGAAAGTGGGACACATTTTAATACACAATATAGAGGATATAAATGTATTCAAATTGGTGAAATGAGTATTGCGTTTTGTAATATATTTGAAATGTAGAAACGTGTTTACTTCCTTGAACAAATCATCTTTCATTTTGACTGCACACGCTTGCCTCCTGGTGCTTGCGATCCAGCTGTGTTTGATGGCTGTACTTAACATGATACTATTACTACGGCGAATGGCACACTTAAACACAGAACTCAACACTTTGTGGTGATGGAAATGTCAAGAGGCCTATGTGGGATCGTCCGGTCAGTTGCTTCACAAAGAGCTGGTGACGGACCTCAAAACAAGGCGTGACACTGGGCAAATTTTCATCGCAGCGGGACATTGAGCCTCTCTCGCATGCAAATGTCAGCCACATGGCCACATGGACGTGAGCGGGCATAAACGCAAGCCAAGCTAAACATGAGCGCAGCAGACAGACAGACGCAGCCAAACGCGTGCCCACATTATCTTATTGCGGCAGTGGAAAAAAGTCACACAATGAAGACAAGGGTAGGCTGGTAAATGGTCTTAACTTATATAGGGATTTTCCACCTACATTTGCTGAGTTTTAAAATGTACTTGTATAGCGCTTCACAACAACACCAGGAAGACCAAAGTGCTTCACAGAAAGATAAAAACAATATAAAAACACAAAATTATTCATGTACACAGACACTGCAGGCAAGGTGGGTGAAGTGTCTTGCCCAAGGACACAGCGACAGTGTCCACCTTCAGGAAGTGGGATTCGAACCCTCAACCTTCCGATCACGAGACGATCCGCTCTATCAACTGCGCCGCTGTCGCCCTGTTTGCAAAGGTAGGGTGACAGGGACTGAACAGTTTCATCTGGAGCATTCTGATGTCCCTATAACCCTCGGGGAGGCTGAGGTCTTTGGATCAGAACTTTCTTGTGGTCCCTCGTACTAACTCAAGGACCAGAGGGGATCGCTCCTTCCAAGCTTTCGCCCCGATGCTCTGGAACAATCTTCCACCCTCTTTTCATTTGCTTGTTTCTTGATTGAGCAAACTAAAAACCTCCTTGTTTCTGAAAGAGTTTTAATTCCAGTAGATTAAGGGTTGTTTTCTGACCATGATGGTTTGTGATTATAACTGTGTTTCTGTTGTTGACAAATGTCTATTGTAATTAAAGTTCAAAGGGGGAAAGTAGAAAGAAAAAAGATTTAAGGGACATGCCTCGACCTTTACTCAAAACAATCTTTACTCAACCACTAATGCCATGGTAAAGTCTTTTCCTCAGTGTCTCTTTCAGTGTCTCTTCGCTTTTTGTTGAAAGAGCGGCGGCCGGTGCTGTGCAGGGCCCTGCTGTTTTTTGGGAGCGACAATTGTTAACAGATTGCGTGTTTAATCTCCGTTTACTCCCCAGCAGCGGGACATTTTTACTGAAAACCGCACCTCGCTGTGTCAAATGGTTCCGTAATGAACTTGACTATGATGACAAATGATTTTAGACATTGTTTTTCCTTGGGCTCCCCTCCGGTTATCAATCACACTGTGGGATCATGCATATTCCATCGTCTTGAGAGAGAACAGTGAAGTGCTTCAACGAAATGCTTGTTATATTGTTAAAGGTTAAACATGTGGGTAAAAAAAGACGTCGAGACAATTCGGCAAGCTTGGTTCTGAAAACGAAACAGCACACAAACACCAAGACTTCTAGAAATGGTACTCTACTTAGCATTATGTAGGTATACTGGACGCCCAAGTGCGGAGTTGGCAGTGTTTCGCTCAGATACAATGTTAAAGTGTCCCGTGCCAGTTTTTGAACAGGCAATCCTTTGGTAAGTTGGCAAGCATTCCAACCGTTTTATTTTGCTTTATTCACAAAGGTTTGGCCGCTCCTAATTGTGCCTAATTCCTTAAGTAACCATGTGAGCTCCGGATGCGTCTCAGCCTTTCAAAGTAATAGAATGGGAAGGCCTTTATACTTGCATTTCCTATGACATCACACACAGTTCCATTTTGAATTCCGAAGTAGCAGTAGTACAGCATGTAACAATATCTCCACTCAGGATGAAATGACAGACAACTGATTGACAGTGGCATTTTTATATACTCGTAATCATTGCTTATGAAGATAACAGTAAAAACACGGCCCCAGAGACGCACGTTTATGTGATATAACCAGAAAATGTGGCACAGACGTCGAGCTACAGCAGGATTTATTAAGATCTGCTTCACTCCTCGGCTAAATTAACCCATCAAAGAGGAAACAGAAAACCTTTCTCTGGGATTTTTACAGTTTGTCATGTCAACAGAGTCTCAGTCTGAGTCAGTGTTTAAGCTGCTCAAGATGTTAGCATGCTACCGGTTAGCAACTGTCAATGCCTACAACAGGATTTGTGGCTCACATCTATGAACACTGAGGAAATACTACAGTAACAGCTCAGCTCTGACCTCTGTCACATGTTGTAACCAAGGCTAGATGTTTGGAGTTTGGTTCAGGGCTTTCTCTTGAGAGGTCAGAGCTGAGCTGTTGAAGCTAAATGCTAACCAGTAGCATGCTAACGTCTTGAGCAGCTTAAACACCGGCTCACTGGTTTCTTCACATAAACGTGCGTCTCTGGGGCCATGTTTTTACTGTTACCTTCATAAGCAAGGATTATGAGCACATAAAAATACCACTGTCAATCAGTTGTCTTTCATTTTCATCTTGAGTAGAGATATTGTTACATGTTATAGTACTGCAGAATTCAACTTCGGTATTCAAAATGGCCACCATAACAACAGAGGTCACATGACTGAAAGGCACGTACACACCAATATAACTTAATAAATGCATCTGCTGCCGCTGCTTAATATACTGGGAAATACTTCATGTTTATGTCCCAGCTAACTGTCTCTCCCTCTTCGTTTGTGCATGCGCAACTCGACTAAACACTGACCAAGCACGTATTTCGGAGGGAATTATTTGTGTTGTATTTCAATTTTATAATGAATTTTCCCCAGAGGATGCTGCAAGCAATATAAAGAGCAGACCCTACTGTCTTTTTTGTTCACACAATAATATATATAATAAAATGTCAACGATCAATACTGAGATACCCAAAAGCAATCATGCATGATACATTTAAGGACTGAAGGCTTAAAACTTTAAGTATGGGAGCAGATTTTTGAACAAAACTAACCGACTGAGGTGGGAAATGTGTCACAATCAGACACGCAATGGCGGTTTGTTCTTTGAATGGGGTTTGAACCAGCTACCTTATTATTTTTCTAATGCAACTTCTTCTTCTTTAACACCACTAAATCGACAAACTATGAAGAATAAACGGTACCATATTTCCGAGCTTTCTTTGCTGTAGTGAAAAACACCCAGGAGCACTTTATGATCTAACTTTTCTCCCTGACCTTCATAGTTCTTTGGTGCTTCTTATAGTTTTGCTGATGCGCTGAATGCCTTCGTCTCAATGCCATCTCTATCTTATCCTCCCTTTTCGTCCGACGACAATACCCACTCACCCAGTCATTGCGAAGCTGGAGTATCGTGTTACATAAGCACATCATTTAGAGAGGAGTCACGACTGATCCGTTTCGAATGAGCAAATTCTCGTAAGGAAAGCGTCTTTGTTGAGTGCCCTTTTGTCAAGGTTTAATGGCCTTATAGGCTTAGAAGGTGTTGTTCCGGAGTACTTTCTGTCGGTCTGTTAAATAAACTGTTAAGCTCTCTTACGGCAAATAGATCTTGAAACACTTGTGTCTGTGTTGGGGAACAGTTTGATAAAAAAGACGATATCACAACTCCCCCGGTAAGCGGTTAAAACATTTCAGAGGTACCAAACCCCAATTGGATAAGACGGTTCACCCACATTGCAGTTTCAGCTCCAGGCTAATCTCTGTCTGTAGGACATTTTTTTCCCTTGGTGTTTGGCTGCTCTTCAAGGACCAACAGTGAAAGCCATTGCTTGCTTGTTGTTTGTCAATTATGGGCACTGTCTTGTGCGGTACCTGCTGTGATTTTTCATCCAACGGCATAAAACATGGCACATATCCAACTCGTAAAAGGGGTCCTTCTTTTCTTCTTTGTGGTTTACTTGCGACTTTCTTTGAATTATTGTAGCATGTGGATTTTGTATTGCAGTGGTCATGAATCTAGTAAAGTGTTAGAAAAGCATGTTTACAATACAATATCCTTGCTTTATTTTGATCTTAAAGAGGGGGTATTATGCTTTTTTCAATCACATAGCACCAGTCTATAGCATACTACAATGATGACGTAACCTTCTGTTGGTCTGTATATGCAGTAAATTAAAATAACTGCCTTGAATAAAATTGCTCTCTCAAAATGGCTGTACTGAACGTCTTGAAATAGGCCTCTGTCTCTTTAAGAAGCTTTCCGACACGCCCCCTTCAGCACACTGCTGTGGCATCTAAACAACACTACTGTGCGGGGAGGGGGCTCTGCTGAGCTGAGGAGCAGTGGTTGGTGGCTTGGCTGGTGACAAAAGGTCCAGAGGCTTCTCCAGGAGGTGGGGGCGTTCCTAGGAGGACTGAGGCATAGCTACACCTAAAATGGCTGCCGTCTAAGTTTTTACTGATTACTCAAAAATATGTGAATGAGCCAAGGCAACACTCCAGGCATGTGTTTAATGAGGGAATGACATAATAACATGATATAAAGCTTGAAAAAGTCGATTTTACATAATACCCCCCTTTAATAAATTCAAATTGGCATGATGCGTCGATTGTTCTGTAACTTGAAGTGCCTATGACAGGTTTGAATGCTTCTGTGCTTCTATATAACTTATCTACAGTGGGAAGGAAAAGTGAGTACACCGTTTGGAATTTCTCACATTTCTGCCTAAATTGGTAACAAAATATGGTCCGATCTGTATTAAAATCATAAGAAACAGTAACCGGTGTCTGCTTAAACTAACACCACCCACACATTTACATTTTATCATATTTTTATTGACCATAACACGACGTTGTGTGTTCCGCTCAAAAAACATTTTTCAACTTTGGGTTACTCAGTCCACAGTATATATTTTGCCAGTAGTGCTCTTTCGCGAACCAAAGTTAGCTGGCTGCTTTTCTGTAGTTGCAGATTAGATGTCACCTGCCTAGGGACTGCAGATGGAAATTAGCATGTTTGCTATAATCTGGCATATTTACACTGTAACTACAGATGTTCATTAATATGCACTGTCCCTATTAAATAAAAAAATAAATAAAAAAATAAAAAAATAAGATGCTCACAACAATGAGGATGATTATTTATCAGGGACGATACCATCAACATACTTACAATGACTGTTTGCAGCTGATGCGATACATGAAGAGCTTTTAGCTAGTGCTAATTCGCAGCTCATGTCCGTGGTTGGGCCTTTCTACACAATTTACAATAATAAAATACACAACATTTGTATAAAACTTTGTCAATCACAGACCTACTGCAATACTGTATACGCTCACACCTACATTCACACAGACTCAGTGCTATTTACAAATGGGTACAGCTTTGGTTTGTCTTAGGCGATACCTCTTTACAAAACGTAGACTGTTCAGCAGCTTGATTTCTTTGACATTTTATCTTTTTTTCCCCCTATTTATGTATTTTTAACTCAAAGATTATAGTTAAATGCACACACACGTTTGCTCTTCACCTCTCCTAAATGCATTGTTATATCATATTAATTTGATAGTACATCATGTTATGCACAGAAAACCTTAAACCCCTTCTCGTCGCTCCCGGTGCTTGTGTTGCACCATTGATCCGCCTGCGCTCTCGTGCACCGCCCACGCCCATATGCGGTCGGCTCATACGTGTCCCGCTACATGCATGTTCAGTCACACATGAGCGTGCCGGCCATGTCGGGTCCCGTGTTGTGAGGAAACGGGGACAGGTCACGGACACGCTCGCTGCTCCACATCGGCAGGTGTTGACCGGAGATCCATAGAGTACCATTTACACGTATAAGAGATGTCAAAAAACGCTGGCCTCTCTCTTTCACGCGTGTTCAGATCAATTTGCAAGGTCCTGAAGCTAAATAAGCTCCTAAGTTGTCTCACAAGCACATTTCAAGCTCAATCGTTCATATCGATGATGTTGGAAATGCCTGTATGGGGTCCTGACCGATGCTGGCAGGTCTCTGCAGTGCCCTTAACTCAATGTACATACCTTTTAAATAAGAATAAAAATGGCCTGAGTTTTCAAACTTCACAAAGCGCTATGGTCATTATTCATTTATTCCATAAATGATCAGCTGATATTGTAGCCACAGCCGCCCTGGGGCAGACTGGTTGAACCCATCAGCCCCTTGGCCGCCACCAACCAACCACTCACACACTAAATATATAATTTTAAATCGATTGAATTAAGATCAAGTTTAAGATAAAACACAAGATAAGATTGCCGATCCAACAAGCTGGGAGTTTCTTTTTTGTTTTAGGTTGTTTTCGTCATAATTGAGGTGAAAAGTTATTAAATAAAATGTTAATGTTATTTCAGTAATGCTCAATGAGACCAGGACTATACTCTAGTCTCCTGATTCTCCTGATTTAATCAATGTCTCTGTGTTCTATGTTTGGTATGTTTTTACCTCATGGGACTGTGGATGGAAACTAGTCCTAACCTAAATCCGGCACATTTACAGCACTAGTTGCCTGTTCATTAATATGCATTGTCGCATTCAGATTAATTAATAAACTCAATTAATGGTTATTTTTTCAGTGCTGTATGATTCCTTCAACTCATAAAATACAAATGCAAGTGTTGAATTAATCGAGCAATAGTTTAGCAAAGCCCAATGTCACAACAGGAGTTGCCTCACAGGGCTGCACCAAACATTAAAGCAGAACTAAGTAACTTATGCCCCTACAGGCCATAATTGTCCGTGAGAGTAAAATGCTACGCTGACAGAAAAGACAAAGAGAGAGGGATATTGTACATTGTGCCACAACTAAATTACACAATGGAGATAGTTTTTTCCGCTCACACTTGGCTTGGTAAATACTGCTAAAGTGGTGCTAGACCACAATTAGCTTAGCGCGTTAGCCTGTTAGCTTCAGGCAGGAAAGTTGCAATCGTGGACCACAAAAAGGATTTATTAAGATGAACACGTTACTTAGTACTGCTGTAAAGCAATGGAACGAAACAATTGACAAGACAATGTAAAGTTCAGGCAAATGAAGTATCCAGGCAAACAGGATTTTTTTTTTTAAACAGTCGGAGAAAAAAAGAAACATTGCGGAGAACCACAGAGGGAGAGATCCACTCCCATGGAAGTGTCCAAAGGCATTTAAAGGGACTAGACAGAGTTTTAAAAATGTTATGTAAGTGTCCTAATGTGTAGAATGAGCTCAGACCTGTTCACCACAACTGCTGCTAAAATCCTGCAGTCACTCAATGATTTTTACTTCGGGCCGAAGTACCAACTATTTCCATCGTCATGCACGAGCTTAATATAGAGACTGCATTTACACGAAAGACCTGAGGGGGCAGTACTGAGTATAAAAATGTCAACTTCCATCTAGTCTCTTTAATTAATTAACAATATTTGTGGAGCAAATTCCTACAAAAAAGTAGGTGAAGTGGTAAATTACATTTAAAAGGTACAGATAAATTAATTAATAAGTAAATGAAATAAATCCATTGTTTTCATGTTCTCGATAGCAAAATAGATGAATGCAGTGCTCGCAGAAGAGAAAATACTTCCCACAAAATCTCCACATGTTGAGAGCAGTGACGTAAGCGGTGCAGTCGCGTGCATCTGAAAGCCTAATCTGTTTGACAGAGACAGTTGCTGGTGTTAAATGGGGTGGGCTTTGGGTCAGCGGCTGCAGTAGCAGTGCTTTTGCTGGTCCTCAGTCTGTGCTCTGTGGACACATGAGAGAAATCCTTGTAATCGGGCTGCTGGATGAGGCAGACTCAGGGGGATTTCGTCCACAGTGGCACGAGAGCAATCGGGACTCACAAAGTATCTCCAAGTAACATCAGGGCCTTTTGAACATGTGATCAGGCTTTAAAGGTGCAATATGGGACTTTCTATGCAAAAAAAAAAAAAAAAAAAAAAAACTTTATTTGTGCTTAATTGACCATTTTAGTGACCCAATGGCTGTATGGGTGGTCAGCATGGCTCCATTCCTCTCGATCACGGTGCCCTCTACAATGCTCCAGGATCAGTTGTTTTGTATATTTTCTGGTGAGCGGGTCCGTCAGCAGAGAAAACCTTCCAGTAAGTCTAACATCGTAGAGACCACTGTGATGGAAAGTAAAGGTGCCGTGCTGACCACTGGTTCACTTAAAAGCCAAATACGCACTAATAAAAAGTTTATATATTTTTTCACATAAAACAAATCACTTGCATTATTATTATTATTATTATTGTTGACACTTTACACTTGGTGGTAACACGCTAATTCTGCTCCATTTGCCCTGGGGCAGACTGACGGACGCACGGCCTCCATTCTGACCCTTTGACACAAATTGATATGAAAGCTACAGTATGTGCTTGTTTCTGCTCTATGTTCGCTTGTGCTTTAGTTGTTTTCAAGACAATAATGATTTTTTTACTTGCCAGATCTGAGTTCACTCATCCCTTACAGTAAGAGGGCCAGATATTGATATTGATGCGAGCTATTATTTACAATGAGCTATTATTTACAATATTTACATCATTACATTTACATTATCACAACAAAACCAAGAAAAATAATACAAATACATAATAACTCAAAAGGAGTAGGCCGAAGCAAGGAAGCTTATAGGTGCCTATCCCATATTCAAAATACAATTATTGATTAGCAGCTTTGATAATTCGAACCTTTTATATGTCATTGGTTGAAAATCTGTGGAGACTTACAAGACAACTTACAAGTATGAAAACATAGAGCGAAAATAGAAAAGTTTGTGATTTCTGAGTGTATTTACTTAGGGTGTATTCAGACCAGAAAAGTCCTTTGCTCCGCTCGTTTGTTCCGGATCAAAAGTGGACTTTTTTTTTTTCGTTTGGTGCAGTTCGCATTCAGACTGTACTTTTTGCAAGTGAACTATATTTTGTAAACACATACACGTGTGTGACGATCGATGCTCCCATTAGACAGCAATGACCACAACAAATGAAATAAAAATGAATATTTGACGCTTACTATGATAATAAAAGAAACGTAAGAGACTAAACCACTTAGCATTAACCTCAGCTCCACCGTAGTAGCTGGTGTAAGAGGTGTTTTGTGCGGGTGAATGGTCGTCTGCTGAGCTGTTTGTTTCTATTATGTCCACGGGACAAACTGTTGGTCTTGTTCCTCCACTCTCCTCCCACCCCTCTCCTTCATTTTCTCGCTAAACATGCTGAACACGAACGCATTTTTGTGAGTCCTTTTTAGCAGTTGGGTTAAGTGCGCATCTGCCCAAATATCCAGGAGGCGCAGTCTCCTCGTTGCCCCAGGTCTGTCCACGGCTCATTGTTTGTAGCATCCATCCAGTATTAGCGTTAGCGGCCGCGCAGGGCTACTTTTCCCCACGGTGCCTTGCTACGGTGGCTTGTTAAGCCCAAAAAGGCGCATGTATCCTGGAGTTGTTTCGGATCAACAGTGGTTTATATTCACACCTGAAGCGAACTGCACCAGAGTCCGTTTGGAAGCGGACCGAGACCACCTGAAAAAGTGGGTCTCGGTCCGGTTCTTTGATCCGCACCAGGATTCGTTTGTTGTATTCACACCTGCATAAAAAGTCCGGACCAGCGTTTGAAACGAACCCTGGTCCGTTTAAAGTGGACCAAACAATGCAGGTCTGAATACACCCTTAGTTTTATATAGTTTTTTATCATTGCTTATATTACCATTCTGGTCACCATTCTATTGATTTACTTATTGTTTAAGTAGTCATAGTGTTTTAGATACACATATACACACATACAGACATATGCATACATACAGTATATATATATTAATAGCGCACATATTTATTATACATATATTATCATCAGCATAATAACAATGACAATAATAGCATTCTCAAAAGTATCATTCTCAAAAGTATCATCTTCAAATGTATCATGTTTCTCATTTCTATCATACCTGCTTCAACTGTAATAATGTTGGTTAAGATTGTTCTGTCAGTGGTTTTTGATTGTTTTCCCTATTTATGAGGTGCGTTAAAAAGCCTGCAGCACCCTGCTGCCCTAACTAGTTGATGTTGTGAACCGCTTTATAATCCTATACTGAGTGCTGCTTTAAAAAGACAAGATGTATGAGCCCGTTGAGAGTGGGACCCTACAACAGGCCCACATCATTTTAAATTGCTGTAAACTAGCTGCACCTTTTAAGTCTTCATCTAAATTATTCCACAGATTTACTCCACTCCGTGTAATACAATGACCTTCACATTCATTCTTTGGTGAAGTGTGTCGCTGATGGATAGTCTGCACCGTTCACTGAAATTTAGCCAAGAATTGTGATATAGCCTTCTGAAACTGATTATTTCCATGCAACTTTTTCAGTCTGCGTTTTTCTTTTGAAAGAAAGAAAATACAAACTGACATCATTAAATATAAATGTTGTTGTGAGAACAGTTCCGGAGGCAGTGGGACCGTGGGTCTTTTTGTTCCGCTCCTCTGTTATTATTGATGTGGGCCACACTGGTAACCCATCAGCCATCTGTTCCGGGGGGCAGCCCTGTGCTTTTGGCGTCTGTCCGGGCACGAGCCGAGCCAAGTGCGTGAATTCTTCTGAAGAAGGCTGGAAATGAACAGTAACCCGATGTGCTGGCCATTGATTTGTCCTGTATGCTTCGACGACCTCCGAAAAGAGCGTTTGATCTTTGGAGTGCAATCATAAAACAATGCGACACATGGAGGGCAGGTTTATATGTGGATCAAGAGCAATTACTTTAAATTGTGAGATAGAACGGGATAACTTAATTCCATGCCAGTACAATTGCACAGATTGTTGATCCAGTGTTTCAAGAATTAGGCATGTTAGGCCTAATTCTTGAAATGTAGGCCTAAATTAGGTGAAGACAACCAGTTGTGAAGGGAAGGGCATATAGGGCAGTTTTTTTCAACCTTTTTTGAGCCAAGGCACATTTTTTTTCATTGAAAAGATCACGAGGCACACCACCAGCAGAAAATGTAGGGAAAAAAGTAACTCTGTAGCCTATATTCACAATATAAAGTCTTTCTCAAGACTTGGGCAACACGGTGGCACAGCGGTTAGCGCTCGTGCTTCACAGCTAGAAGGTCCAGGTTCGATTCCCACCTGGACGGGGCCTTTCTGTGTGGAGTTTGCATGTTCTCCCCGTGTCTGCGTAGGTTTCCTCCGGGTACTCCGGTTTCCCCACCACTAAAAACATGTACAATAGGCCAGGATGAATGTGAGTGTGTTTGAGAGTGTGAATGGGGGACGACGGATGGAAATTAGCCCAAGGCTACAATCCGGTGTGGCTTGTTTACATGCATGAGACCCATGTATGTTCATTAACATGCACTGTCCCGACCAAATAAACCAATAAAATAAATAAATAAAATAAAGTGTCTTGAATAGGAACACCGTATAGTCTCGCACAACGCCTATGTCGCATTCATGCATCACTAATTCTCTTGTTTCAAAGAAATGAGTTACCTGCAGCCACTGATATGGAAGAGTATTACATGGTGACTCTGTCGATCACTAGACAGCACAGAGACTTATTTGCGTATGATAATACATGTTGTTTTCAAAAAATATTTTTTAGACCAACTAGGTGAAATTGGATAATTTCCCAAGGCACAGCAGACAATATCTCAAGGCACACTAGTGTGCCACGGCACAGTGGTTGAAAAACACCGATATAGGGCATTAAATTAAAAACATTTTCGATACCGGTACTTTAACGATACTTGGTTTTCGATACCATAAAACTGATTAATGATGTTGATTTATTCCCTTTCCTTCCATTTGATTTATTTTGCATTTGTATCATTTGTTTGAGGTGAAACAACCAAGAAACTTCCTTTAACTACAAAAGGGCAAAAAGCACTTTCCAAATGTTTCTTATTTCCCCCCATTTTTAGCAATTCTCTACGATGGAGCATTGTAGTCAGTAAAAAAAAAAAAAATCTGTTTTCCGAATTATTTTTTTCTCAGTGGATTAGATAGTATCTCGTAATTAAGAGACAGTCATGTGACCTTAGTTCAGAGATACTATCTCGTAATTATGAGATAATCCATTTAGGGGGGGGGGGAAATTCGGAAAACGGATTAAAAAAAATGTATTAAAAAAACACTTTTTTAAAAATTATTATTCGGAAAATGGAAATATATTTTGTAATTACGAGATACTATCTCGTAATTACGAGATAATCCACTAAGGGGGGAAAAACATTGAAAACGGATTATTTTTTTACTGACTACAATGCTCCTTCGTAATTCTCCCCCACCCAAAATATGTTTTTCCTGTATTTTTCTGAATTTATTCCCTGCATTTTTCCAAATGTTTTTTCTAAATTTGTCCACAATTTTTCCACTTGTTTTTTTTCTTTTTTCCCCTCACTTTGCTCCTCTCTGTCTCTTTACATAGTAGAAAATATATTCAGAATTCAGCATTTGTTAAAGTTATGGGGGAGAAATCGCAGAATATTTATTTTATGTTTGTTTCCCCCTGTGAGTAATTCCAAAGGTGCTACCGAGGGAGTCATTGAAACGGTCGACAGTGTGATGCCTTTGTCAGTAATTGAACAACTTCCAGCCTTCCAAACATTGATCTATCCTCAAACATAATCTTTAGTCAAACATCACACGTAAAATGGCTTGGAAGCATATCTTCGATTTCCTTCTCTTCACATTATCTAAAATTACACGTATTGTAACACCTTAGTCACACATGAGCATCCAGTCAATGTGACATCTTCCCGCATGGCCCCTCCCCCGTCTCGTCCACCGCCTTGCCTGATTGGCCCTTCCCACGGTGCGACCCCAGCTGGGATCCTGGCCACATGTGCAGCGTGTCTGGGGACATGAGGTCGCGTGTGTTTGCAAACATTTGGCTTGATGTCCCCCGGTTAATCTTCAGTCATTAAATGAAGCGTGCCAAAGTGAAGGCCTTACATATCATTGAAAACATTACATTTAAAATAGTCTTTCAGGGGATTATTCATGGTGGTCCACAGCAGAGTCCAGATTATTTTTATTTTATTTTTTTACCTGATTGAGAATCTTTGGGATGTTCTAGTTGCATAGTGGTCACACTCTCCCATCATCAATACAAGATCTTGGTGAATAATGAATAAGATAAGAGATAAGATAATCCTTTATTGATCTCACAATGGAGAAATTCACTTGTTAAATCAGCTCTCAGAAAAACACTGTGCAATAAAAGACAGGAAATGTGCGTCAATAAAATACTAAGTAGGGATATCTTGTATACAATCTAAGTAAGGGTATCATATATACAATAAATGTGAATGATGAAAAATAAAGAATATAGAATAAGGTTAGAGCAGACTATATAAAAAAATACGTCAGCAGTGCAAATTCTTTCAATCTTACTGCACGTAAAGTGACATTGATACAGAGGTAGAATGTCACTTGTCCAGGGGTTATTGCACATAAGTTTTGCATGGTAGTTATTGCACATGAGTTACTTTACAGTCTCGTTGTACAGTCTGACAGTCTGAAGGATGAAGGACTTTCGGTAGCGCTCCTTCTTGCACTGAGGGTGTCTCAGTCTCCCACTGAAAGAGCTGCTCAGCTCCTCTACAGTCCCGTGCAGTGGGTGAAAGGTGTTGTCCATGATGGAGGTGAGCTTGGTTAACACCCTCCTGTCCTTCACCTCCTCCACAGAGTCCAGGGGCAGCCCAGGACGGAGGGGGGTCAGGCAGTGTAATTTCGAACCTTATTTATCCCAACCTGCATGTATAAAGCATTATCCAAATAAATTACATCAAACAGTTATACAAACAACTCAAATAATGTCATTTTACTGCGGTAGTCCCTAGTTATTATTCCTATTGATATCCTGGCTGAAAAGCTTGGGACGTCCCTGGATGGAGATGCCCTCCCCAACCCCCCACCTTCCCCCTCCCCGTAGACACACGCGTTCAAAACATCGCATGTGAAAATGGAGCTTTTGTGGCCCGTGTGGCAGGTGTTGTGGGATACTGCCGGGGCGGCGCGCAGACAGACGGGGTCAAATGTGGGCTGAAAGGATGCCAAGTGCAGTGCAGAGCCAGGGATTACCAAGGTAAAGATATCGGTCCATAAAGCCATTGTGCCGCGTTGCGAGAATGTGTGAAAAGGAGGATTTATTCTGCCTCCGAAAAAAGAAGAAGAAAGGGCAGTAACAGAGAGAATAAAGACGCACTAGAGGGGGCAAAAACCACAAGCTTTTTTTTAGTCCTACAGCTTGCTCTTTTTATATTGAGAAAATCTGTCTTGTGTTGCGCCACGGGTTTCATTTCCTCTGAGGCAGCCTTGCCAAACCATTTTCAAATTCATTGCCAAAATTAGATTTGTTAATTAAACAGCCCTGCCTACCTCGGGGCTTTGAAAGTAACACTCCCGCTAAAAATCATCATTGACCTTTTGAAACATGTAAATATGAATCTTTTAAAGGCACAGCGGAGAGTAATCAGCGTGAATATATAATACACTGCCCGACCAATTAAAAGTCACGCTCTAATGTTTGGTTGGACCGCCTTTATCTTTGATCACAGACCGCAATCTCTGTGGCGTTGATTCAGTACGATTCTGCGTTCATTTTTCAAGATCTTGCATGGATGATGGGAGAGGGTGACCACTGCGCAAAGTCTCCTCCAGCACATCCCAAAGATTCTCAGTGGGGTTAAGAAAATTGAGTCTCAAGCTCCCTGAACCACTTGAGCCCAATGAATCCTGGCTTTGTCATCTTGGAAGAAGAATTCCATCGGTGGAATAACCTGGCCATTTGGGATGTTGAGGTAGTCGGCTGATCTCATTCTTTGGGCTCATAGTGTTGCTAAAAGCCTAGACCTGACCAACAGCAGCAGCAGATCAGAACAGTTACATCCAGGTGGTGACTTTTGTTTTATTTTATGTATTTATTTACTTTTTGATCAGGCTGTGTATTTAAAAAAAGGGATTTTGTGCCACAACGAAGGCCTTTAATGACGGTAAAAAGCAATGAATGACATTTCTCAAGTATTTTACGGCATACGTTTATCAAAAATAGAGAAAGGGAAGGTTAACTATTGTTAAGTCCAAACCACCTGTGGTTTCAATAGAGGATAATACCATGAAAACGGCATGGCAACCTCAAGTTAAAGTGTGTCAATGTTGAGTAAAGAAATGTGTTATTTCTCTGGACATTTGAGGGTTCAGTTCAAAATGAAAAAAATAAATTAAAGCAGTACTAAGTAACTTGTTTACCATAATAAATCCTTTCGTAGTCCCTCTGGGGGTAATACAAGTGTTAATGGGATGATTGGGGGGTCTTTCATCAACCACACTGGCAACTTTCCCTGCCCCGGGTCAGAGGCGCAATACACACTAATGGAATCACGAAGAAGAAGCTAACAGGCTAACGGGCAAAGCTAACTGTGGGCTAGCGCCACTTGAACAGTATTTACAGCCAAGTTTGAGTGAAAAAAAAGATCTCCATTGTGTAACTGGATGTACAACATCCCTCTCTGCCTTTGTCTTTTCTGTCAGCGTAGTATTTACTCTCACGGACAAATGAGTAAAAAAACGCAACATGCTACGACACCTGCAGTGGCGCTTATGGCCTCTAGGGGCAGGAGTTACTTAGTACTGCTTTAAATATGCAAGTGAATATATATACTGCAAATGTGTATTTTTTTAGGCCTTTATGTGGACTATGAATCAATCAATAACATGGCATTTGTATAGCACCTTACGACAACCAAATATCAATAAAACAATAGATGAAAACATGTACATAAAGAACAGCAACAGTCGAGTCAGTGGCTACGTGTTAAAAGCTTGTCTGAAAAGATGTGTTTCCAACTGCGATTTAAAAACACTCACCTCTTCGTAGGGGTGCTGGAAGCGCTGTCCGCAGCTTGGCCTCCAAACGTTTTATAACCAGTGAGGTGTGTTCAGAGGAGCGCAGAGTTCTGACTGGTTGCTAAACCGCTACTAATTCGGCGAGGTCGGCCGGGGCCAGACCACTGATGGCCTTGAACGGGTATACTTCCAAATCCTCTGTATTTGTTTAGCACACTATAATCATGGAACAGTTCAGAAGTGCTGACAGTAGAGACAATAACGCATGAAAAGCCCATTCCCTAATTAGCTCAATCAGTCTTTATTACAATCATAAAAACAGATAAAACCAAGACTAATAGAAATCCTTTAATAAAAAAATCTAATAAAATGGGATCAAACGAAAGGGGGAAAAAAACATAAAAGGGAGACGAGCACACATTTAGTCAGTTTAGGCGTCCGTAGTTTTCATCTATGCGCTTCATCCTAGAAAAAGAAACCGCCATGTTGCCAGTGCAAGACTCCTCCAGCGAACAACAAGATGGTAATTATCAATCTGTTTTCTTGTCCACACTACGGGCCCATAAACGCCAGCCCTGTTCAGATTTATACCACGACGCCCATCGCATGAGGATTCCAGAGCCACCCTCCTGTCGTCCTTATTGTATTTCATCACCTTCTATTTCCGCGGGCTTGTTGCGACTGATTCATTTGTTTAGCATATTAATGGAGGCGATTATTTTTAAGGGGGTATTATGTGACTTCATTGCGCGGCGTTATCTTTACGGCCTCTTTTATTGCTGCCGTCGCCCGGGCGTATTAGAAATTAGGGCCGCGCCTCTGCATGCTTTACGGCTCTGAAACGGGTTGCGTCGCGAGCGCTACAAGGCTGTTCCAGAGCTAATATGGGACGCGGGTGTTTGGCTTACGGGGCTGATGGATGAGTTCGGGGTGTGTCCTTTTCTGTGTACTGTTTTGGACCCGGGGAAAAGTCAAAAAGCAATATTACAAAACCTTGTGATATGGAATAAACACGGCAAATGTTTCAAAAGGCAAATTAAACAACATATCACCCAGTAAACTGAATAAAATACAGGCGTTTGTTTTGTTACGGCTCTATGGCATATAATAAAATGAATAATGAACATAAAATGAAATAAGTTCTATTTTATAAATGTGTACACATCAGTGTGGTTATGGCGATATTTGTGGAATGATGTGCATTTGCTCTTATAAAAGAAATTACATTCTGATTACATTATTTTTTTACCACGATTTTATAATGTATGTATTTAGTACAAATGCATTTTTTAGTGCATTGTGTATGACCAAATAATGCTGATGTAGAATGTGGATTCTTGGTTCTGTGTTTTTCAATTGTGCTGTTTTGCAAAGTCTTTAGATTTGTGATGGTCTTCAAAACAGCTTTAAAGGAACAGGCCACCGTTTTTACATACTGAGATATGTTCTACCTTAGCTTAGACGAGTTCATTTGTACCTGTCTGGTCTCCACGTGTGCCTTCCGTAATGTAAACACAGCACAGACGGCGTTAGCATTTAGCCTCTCTCTTCTCCTCTATAGCTCCTAATGAGGTGAAGATAGAAGCTACCAAGCTCTTCCACGTTTTCCCTATTTAAATATGGTTACGTGAAGTGTTACACCATAAAATATAATTAACAAAATTACACAATGTGGATTTTCTAAGCGGATAAAAAGGGGAACTATATTGTAAGGCGTAATAATACCAGGAGTAATTAGACATCCACGCAGTGATATCTTCACTTTACTGTGCGGATGCCGAATTACTCCTGGTATTATTACGCCTTACAATATAGTTCCCCTTTTATCCGCTTAGAAATCCACATTGTGTAATACGGAAGGCACACGTGAAGACAAGACAGGTACAAATGAACTTGTCTAAGCTAAGGTAAGAACATATCTCAGTATGTAAAAACGGTGGCCTATTCCTTTAAGATTCCAGTCAAGTTGTTTTTGCTGACTGGTATGTTTGTGAAATCTTGTGACGAGGCAGGACGTAGAACAACGCGAACTCCTCCAGGGGAGACTGTTCTGTGAACTTTAGATCCTCCACCTTTGGAGAGATTTGTTTCTCTGTGGAACTCTTTGCCATTAACTGTTCAAGAGAGTAGCACCCTGCAACAGTTTAAACTTAACCTGAAGAAGTGGTTGAAATACGGTCAGGTTTGTGATCATTAGCACAACACTGGTAAGGTAATAAATACAACTGCAGATAATTGTAATTGCAAGTGCAAATACTGTAAATATTGCATCTGAATGTTTGTTGAAGTGATCCTTTTGCCGGTGCTTTATCTGTATTTGTTTAAGTGGAACGCTCATTGTCCGCTGTTTCAAAGATTTTTCTCATTATTGTCAAACCATTTGTGAATGATTTGAAATAATACTTCTCTCATCCTTGATTGAGGAGTGAGGGTTGGGGAGCGCAGGGAAGGCAGAGAGTTCAGCTTTTCCTGGTGTATGACACTGTTCTTCAGTCGACTGGAACTGGCCCGTGGATTGCACAGTCTGATAAACCTGCTGTCACAACAGATTAAAAAATGTGCTTGTGGCTATCGCTGGTCTGTGCAACACATTGTGTGCAATGGTCCTGTCTAATAAATAAATAGACTGCTGCTTTTTTCACTCAAATCATTAACATGGGAAATGTGGCTGGTTTTTGTTTGTTTATTTTTTATGCTCTTGTAGTTTTTATTTTATCCCTTGAAACACTTTGGCAATTAGATTTTATAACTACCCTTAATGCTTTTTTGTTTTTGTTTTTTTAGATGACTCTGCTTTGGTCTCAGAGATACTTGTGCAGCTCTGCCTTACAATAGCCCTGGCGCTAAAGCTAAGCGAGCGGGGCGTGGGGGGAGGAGGAGGGGGGAGGAGCAACCAACAATGGAACCATTAAAAAAATGGAAAAGAGAGTGTGATTAAAACCCAGAGGTGCTCTTTGGGGCAGGGAAAGTCATTAAAAAAAGAGAAAAACCAAAGCACTCTCTGGTGAAGTTAAAATACCTTTATTTTTATGGCATGTCTACATTGACAAACATTGATTGATTGATTGATTGGATTTATTTGAGTGATTATTTACATTAACATTATTGCAATGCAGAAAATAAATAAAGTACAAGTGGTTAGCACGCACTTAACACTGACAAAGCGTCACTTTAGCAACAAAAACGAGGATGAAAACGCGACAAAATGTGACAATAAAAGCGACAAATAAAGTGACAAAGAAGAGGCATGAGGCATTACACTGTTGCTCTCCAGTCGAGAAGCTTTTAGATTTGGGTAAAGCCGAACTGGAGAAAATGCACTCGGTTCAGGTGAGGGGATGATAATAGTAAACACAGACTGGAATAGAGCAAAAATGGCATGAACATGTTTTATTTTAGATGGAGACCTACTTGGTTATAGGCCTAGTTCAAAGTGAAGCTACATCACCAATGCTAATATGTCTGAAAGTCTGTTTAACCCCTTAACCCCACCTGAACCGAGCACTTTTTCTCCAGTTTGGCATTACCCAAAGCAAAAAGCTAAAAATAGCAACGGAAACAAGGATGAAAACGCAGCAAAAAAGTGACAAAACAGCGAAAAGCCAAATAAGAAGCTACAAAAACGCGGCAAAAACATAACCAAAAAAGCAAGAAAAAAAAGCTGTGAAAAAGCAAGAAAGACGACAAAAACGTGATGAAAATCCAACAAAAAGCGACAAAAAAACGTGCCGGAAACGCAACAAAAATGTGACCAAAAAAAAAGGGCCAAAAAAGAGACAAAAAACACCACGACAAGGCTTCAAAAGTGTGACCGCAAAGTTACGATCACTTTTGTAGGCCTTAGCTTTCAAATGGGGCGTTACACTGTTGCTCTCCAGTCGAGAAGATTTTAGATTTGGGTAAAGCCAAACTGGAAAAATACGCTCGGTTAAGGAGAGGTTAAGGCATGGGACCTATAATATTTTGAATTTCTTCTTCTTCTTCTTTTTCCTTCTTCTTTTTCCTTCTTTTCTTCTTCTTTTTTCTTCTTTTTTCTTCTCTTTTCTTCCTTCTTCTTCTTTCTTCCTCTTCTTCTTCTTTCTTCCTCTTCTTCCTCTTCTTCTTCTTCTTCTTCTTTCTCTTCTTCTTCTTCTTCTTCTTTTCTTCCTCTTCTTCTTCTTTCTTCCTCTTTCTTCTTTCTTCTTCTTCTTCTTCTTCTCTTCTTCTTCTCTTCTTCTTTCTTCTCTTCTTTTTCTCTTCTTCTTTCTTCTTTCTTCTTCTTCTTCCTTTCTTCTTTTTCTCTTCTCTTCTTCTTCTTCTTCTTCTTCTTTTCTTCTTCTTCTTCTTTCTTCCTTCTTCTTCTTCCTCTTCTTCTTTCTTCCTCTTCTTCTTTCTTCCTCTTCTTCCTCTTCTTCTTCTTTCTTCTTCCTCTTCTTCTCTTTCTTCTTTCTTCCTTTCTTCTTCTTCTTCTTTCTTCCTTCTTCTTCTTCTCTTCTTCTTTCTTCTCTTCCTCTTCTTCTTTCTTCTTTCCTTCTTTCTTCTTTTCTTTCTTCTTCTTTCTTCTCTCTTCTCTCTTTCTTCCTCTCTTCTTTCTTCCTCTTCTTCTTTCTCTTCTTCCTCTTCTTCCTCTTTCTTCTTTTCTTCTTTCTCCTCTTCTTCTCTTCCCCCTCTTCTTCTTTCTTTTCTTCTTCTTCTCTTCTTCTTCTCTTCTTCTCTTTCTTTCTTCCTCTTCTTCTCTTCTTCCTTCTTCTTTCTTCTTCTTCTTTCCTCTTCTTCTTCCTTCTTCTTTCTTTTTCTCCTCTTCTTCCTCTTCTTCTTCTTCTTCTTCTTTCTTCTCTTCTTCTTCTTTCTTTTCTTTCTTTCTTCTTTTTTTTTTTTTTCTTTTTTTTTTTTTTTTTCTTCTTTCTTCTTCCTCTTCTTCTTCTTTCTTTTCTTCTTCTCTTCCCTTTTTTTTTTTTTTTTTTTTTTTTTTTTTTTTTTTTTCTTTTTCTTCTTTTTCTTTTTCTTCCCTCTTCTTCTTTTTCTTCTCTTCTTCCTTCTTTCTTCTTCTTCCTCTTCCTCTTCTTTCTTCTTTCCTTCCTCTTAATTATTTAAGATTTGTGCCAAATAGGCGGCAGTTTTGTGTGTGTGTGTTTTGTATTTCCAAAAGACAATGACAAACATAACCTTCCCCGCTGCTTTGAGGAGCTCCTTTGCCGCTTTAGTGTGCTGAATACTTGATGACATACTTACCAGGAGAGACATTGACATAACCGTTTTGTGGCGACAGCTGGCGGTGTCACGGCGAGTAGACCCAGATCCATCCGAGAGTGGGCTAATGAGCCGCGAGAGGCAGGTTTAGTGGCACAGTGGTCGGGCCGGGGTGCACGCCTGTATCTCCCTGCGTGCTCCTCCACGGGCTGAACAAGCACGCCATCTGCAGCCCTTCATCTGCAGGGTTGTGTAACTGTGACGGATGAGACACAGGCGCATGAAATCAGAGTTTTGTGGATTGGAGATGGAGATACAGTGAATTATTACTGACGTACAATCATAATGTTCAAGCTCACGGTTTCTTTTCCCTGAAGACATACAGGTACTTTACTGTTAATTATGAAAAGTCAACCGTTTACCTTTAAATGTATAAAAAGAAAACTGTCATGTGGCCAAAGTTTATAAACCAAATGCCATTTGACATTATTGTTTTTAAAGCAGTACTAAGTAACTCATGCCCTAGAGGCCATAAGCGCCACTGCAGGTGTTGTAGCATGTTGCGTTTTTATTAATTGTCCGTGAGAGTAAATATTACGCTGACAGAAAAAGCGAAGGGATAGAGGGATATTGTACATCCAGTTACACATGGAGACATTTTTTTCACTCAAATTGGCTGTAATTACTGTTTAAGTGGAGCTAGCCCACAGTTAGCTTTGCCCGTTAGCCTGTTAGCTTCTTCTTCGTGATTCCATTAGTGTGTATTGGTGACTCCGACCTAGTGGCTGCAAAGTTGCAATGTGGTTTCTGGCCAGAGACACCAGGGGGAGATGAAAGCCCCAATCATCCCATTAACACTTGTTTTCCCCCAGAGGGACAACGGAAGGATTTATTAAGGTAACATGTTCTTGTTGGCTTTTAAGATTGAAAAGTAGCATTAAACACAAATCATCGAGATGCCTCCAACACGTTTGTGTTTCGCGATCTTTTATTGTCGCCCAAGTAAATATTACTTTTTGAAATACTTAAAATGAAATGGAAATGCCACGTCCAGGACTGACTTTTTTTAACACATATAATATAGGATGTGCAGTTAATCAATTTTGTTTTCTTGTGAATCGCATTGTTGCAACCAACAATCGCGAAAAAAATATATTATATTTATATATGTGTGTTCTATAGTAAAACCCATTTGTATCTGAAAACATGGATATTTTCTGGTGTATTCTGCACAGTATTTCCTCTTTCCCATGGTTGTATTTATTGGAAAGGGCCAGTGCATAATCATGAAACATTAATACATGTAAATGTGCCCGGAGTTCCTCAATAAAGCTGATTTTCAATCAAGTAAGCCTCACTTGGCAAAGCCAGCCTTAATCACATCCAGAATTGGTATTTTATATTGTTTTGCAAAAAACATTCAAAAGCCCTAATAGGTATCATTCTTTGGCGTTTGTTGTAATAGGTCTAATGATATTTTTGACATATTTCCGTTCATATTGTGGTGTTTTGTGTATTTAAAGCTACACTGCGTAGAATTTTTACCCAATAAATACAATTAAAATCCAAGCATTTATTTGATGATATTTTCCTCATTGAAAAATGAACCTCATGAATGTATAAACAAACATGTGCTTTTGCTGTAAGCGGCTCACCTCTCCTAAGACGTGACTGTAACTTTTCCGGGCGTGGGTAGGTCTTCAGTTCGTCTCCATGGAGATATGACTACAGTCAGCAGAATTTTAACAGGTTAGGTTCTCATCCAAATCCATTCTTTGACTACCCACTGCAGTAATGGCATTTTCTGTGTTGAGCTGGTCAATATCCGCATTTTTTCGCACTGATGGCAACAGTAGAGTTTCAAATGTTACGCAGTGTCCCTTTAAGTGCTCAGTTTTCAGCACTATCAGTTTACAATGTGAATTATTATCTTAAGGAATCACGTAATGTACAGCATGTCTTCGTACCTAGTTTGAAAGACTATTGTTGTACACTCTGCTTCCTTTGTGCTTGTTACAGTAACGCTGACTGTGTCACTTTGCGTATTTCTTCACGGCGCCTGATGTCACTTTAGTCACTGATTCCTGTTTGGCGCGGGCACAGTTTGTGGATCTAACATTAAAACTGGACGCCTTATTGTTGTTACAAACTTGAATTCAAATGTATTTGACCTGGCTCATATTCACTGTTCTCCTTTCTTGTTTTGCAGGTCATCTCGGCCCTTTCGCGGATCTCCCAACACAGCATCGCACAAATCAAAGGCATCAGGTATTTCCTCTTGTTTCTCCGTCCACTTTCCAGCTGTCGGCCCGAACGCCATCTTCATTTTCACCAATTAGCCCTGGCTTTCCAGCACACTTATTGTCTGGGGGTGCAAAATATGTCACAACACCAGCTCGTCTGTCACACTAATAGAAAAAACACTGACTTCAAAACATACAACAGGGGCATATTTGTGAAGTATTTCAAGGAGAATCCTCTTTCAGGCAGTCGAGGGGCGTTTGATTCGCCCATTCTCGCGGCGCGGAGCTTGTTGGCACCACATAAAGGCCGGTTATGCGTCAGGGTACGAGCTGATGGAGCGTGCCCATTAGGAGCGCTGCCAAGTGCAGACAGGAGCAGACGCACTGGGATAAAGCCCCACAAGCATTATTAGAGTAAAATAGGGTTTGTAAATGGGCACTCAAGATTGTTTTCAAGGACTATCGGTTCAAAGAGACAAAAAAAAAAGAAAAGAAAAGACAAACAGTATCACAACTTGTGGCAAATCGTTTTTTTCTTTTTTTTTCTTTTTTGCGAGACAGCAGATGAATAAGGGAGGGAAGTATTTTAGAGATGTAGATTTGAAACTTTTCCGACGGCCCTTTTTGTGTAAAAATTTGCAAAATGTACTATATTTCTGGAGACTAGATCTGAATCCACTTTTAAATACATGGCTTTGTTTTGTCTGATGGCTTTATTTGTTTGGTTTTTTCTGAAAAAATAAAGCTCAATAAATTAGGCCTGGAATTAGATATTGAAAAATCCTTCTGAAAAATAAATATGGTTATAGGACCTACACGGGATATGCCTTGTTCACAGCAATGGAAGTGAAATTGTTAGTTGTTACTTTCAGAGTCAGTATTTGTGGTCACGGTCACAGTAAAGCTAACTAAAACGACACAGAAAGGTTACAATCAATAACAAATGCTCTATAATTGATGAAAGTGGGAGAGAAATGTACTGTATGTGAACGAAAATTGCTGGCGGTGCCCTGTGACTCTATTCAAACAGTAGAAGTCTATTTCAGGGACTAAGAAAAAGTGAGTACACTGTTTGGAATTTCTCACATTTCTGCCTAAATTGGTTATACGTGGTCTGATCTTCATCAAAATCATAAGAATGATTAAACAGTGTCTGCTTAAACTAATACCACCTAAACATTTACATTTTATCATAATTTTATTGGCCATAACATGTAAACATTCACAGGACAGCGTAGAATAAGTAAGTACACCGCCTGAATCTCTCTGAACTGCAGCAGTTTTGTAAAGAGGAATGGTCCAATCGTTTGAGCATCTATTCTGCAACTACAGAAAAGCAGTTATTGCTGCAAAAGAAGGGTCAGCCAGCTATTTAATACAGGGGTTCACTTACTTATTCACACACTGTTGTGAATGTCTCAGGTCTTTCTGCAAAATATCTTGATAAACTTGTGAACACATTTTTCTATTGATGATAGCACGTTGTCCAGGCCCTGAGGCAACAAAACAGCCCCACACCATGATTCTCCTGCTCCATACTTCACAGTGAGGAGAGGGTTTTGATGTTGGTGTGCAGTTATTCAATCCAAACTTGAATATTTTGGGAGGAACACACAATGTCATGTGTGGAGGAAAAATTAAACAGCACAGCAACATCAAAATCCTCTCCTCAATGTGAAGTCTGGTGCAGGAAGAATCATGGTGTGGGGCTGTTTTGTTGCCTCAGGGCCTGTTGCAGTTCAGCGAGATTCCTGGGTTCACTTACTTTTTCCTCCCTGTCCTGTGAATGTTTACATGTTATGGCCATTAAAAATATGATAAAATGCAAATGTTGGGTGGTATTAGTTTAAGCAGACACTGTTTAATCATTCTTGTGATTTGGATAAAGATCAGACCTCTTTTTATGACCAGTTCAGGCAGAAATGTGAGAAATTCCAAAGTGTTCACATACATTTCACTCCACTGTATAATCAATACACTCAAGGAGGACAAAACTAATTTCATCTCACAACTACAAAAATCAGGGCCTTCAATTACGAGACTGGAAAATGTGTTGTCTGTGGTGCTAAATATGAGGAAATGCATTTTGAGAAAACAGCCCTAGAAGATCAAATTTCACGTCAACATTTTTGAGGAAAAGTTGAATCGTGCTATTTATTTGTTTTCTGGCAAACTGACCTGAAACATGAAATTTGAAAATATTGAGTCTGATGAATCTCGCCTGAACAGCAGGAAATAAATTCATTTTTTTTTAAGGTCAAATGGATTGACCTTAAAAAATAGGTGAATTGACTGAAAATCCCTGTTTGAGATTTTTCAGTCAAAATGGGGGTCAGCTTGTGCCAAAACGTCTGAAGTAGGGGGTTAAGACTCTGAAACATAGTCGCTGAATCAGGACAGGTTTTCCATTCCATAGATTGTTACAAGCAGAAGTTACATATTTCTGCCTGTTTACTTTCAGAACATAAAACTGTATAGTGTAGATTCTAGGTGTGAGTCTGTGTGCTCTTGCAGATGTCATATGCACCAAATGTTCTTCTCAGTTTGGTGTTGAATTTGAGCGTTCCACAGAGCTCTGACCTTCAGTCCATGTCTGCACTTTTAGAAAAAAAAAAAAGAGAAGGTTTCAAGTTGTGCCAAGTTCCACAGCAGCTGACCTCAAAAAGTCTGCAGCCAAAACTCCTCATGTTCGGGGGCAAATGAAGTTACTGTATTCATTGCAAATATGGTTGCAACTACAGGTGTTTTTCCTTTGTTAATGCTCAAGGCGTGGAATGTTTCAACCTGTGTGCTGCTGCCTTACACTTTCTGAAAAGAACTATTGAGAAATGTTTTTGCCTTTTCTGATTGGTTGAAATCTCTTCAGGAAGGATTGTCTTTGCTTCGGGTTTGTGTCTTAATCTCTGAAGATGAAGAGATACTTTTGAAGTTCTTCTCAAATATCAAACCATTCAGTTGTACCATGATATACTAGTGTTTCATTTGTATTCATTAACTCATTGCCTCAAGGTCTGTTTGTTAAATTAAACCCGCTTTTCACAAGAGGCATGTACTACATAAAGATAAAATACTCAGTTATAATATGCACAGGTAAATGTAACTCTTTTCAGCCTGTCTCACATCTTCAGGGAGACTGTTCCAGATGTTTAGTCCAGACTCTGGGACGAGCCGGAGAGCGCTCATGTCTGAGGTGAACTTTGATGAGATCGGACCACAGGAGAGTCATATTATCTGTAGTCTAACCTGTTGGAGACAAATGCCAGGATAAGTCTCTCTGAGTTAGATATATGCTCTATACTTTGGATATTGGAAGTCATTTTAGATGGGTACAGGGCACTGATGTTATTGATTACATGTTGCTGCAGGTAAAGTCCATAATTACCCATAGATTTCAAACCTGATTTTGATGTTTTAGAGAGCGAGACATGACGCTTTCTGTTCGTTTCTGAAGGTCAAAGACGATGATGTCTTTCTTGCTGACTGGGCTGGACCGCTCTGCATGCCGCACGAGCTAAATGTGCTTTTTGTAATTGTATAAACCAATCAACCCTCGAAACTGACCCATAGATACAAGCAAATGTCATGGGCCTAGACCTTTCAACACACGCCTGCCTTCCCTGACACGTGCGGTTTGACCCGATGTGCCCTTTATAATGTCTGTCGCCCACACACCGCTGCGTCGCTCCAGGGCTGTGTTCGCAACGATTCTGAATGTCAAAGGGTTGTGCCACTTACGCCCCGGTTCGCCGGTCTGTCCTTGAGAACCCACTGCTCCATACATGACGAGTAACGGATCTGCTCTTCACATTGTCCATCCATGCTGAGGACAGCTCGGGGTGAACTGTATGACAAGGTAGAAAGATTATTTAGGGGGAAAAAAAGATGCTGGCAGTTTTAATAGTGAGTGTTTAGATCATAGAGAGTGTAGGAGCCGATTTCCATGTTTGAACTTCATATTTAGGCCTTGTGCTGTGTTTACGCATCTACCAAAACATCTTAGAAAACCTCTTATGGGACTGTGTGTTTTCAAGCCCCCATGTGTACAATCATACTTGAGTCTTTATGAGAGAAGACTGGCTTGATCATCTTCATTGTTGACGCTGAGACGTCCGTCAAAAATAGATTTGAAGCGAATCCTGATATGATTCCTTGGAAAACCCGATTTGTTTGGGCCTCTGGATGGTGAGTGCACACGCTGACGCTGGAGCAGTGTACCGACAAAACGAGTAACCAGAAAATACCCAGTGTGCACACTTGCGTCAACTTAATTCCTTTAGTGTACACTACTCTTGAATGCTTAGACAGCTAACCCCACATTGTCCATTATTAAACTCCACAGTCCCAGTACGTCCATTACCCTCTTTTCAGGAGGAAGGTAGAACACGGCGGTCCCTCTGCCCGTGGGCCAGTCTATTGATAACCCATAGAGAGGCATTGATCCTGTCTTTACTGTCCTCTCCTCTAATGCCCCTCGATAGTTCATTTCCCTGTCACCGTGTCAGCACCAGGCCGCTCCACTCACAAATGTGCTGCGATCCACACATTTCGACACAGCGGAAAAGTGGGCTTGGGTGTGAAGTAAATGCTCATTCAACTCTAATGTAATATAGCAGCTTGACAAAGTGGTTACCCCCAGAGTGAGAAGGTGCGGTGTGTGGTCTGTGTAGGGTTTGCATGTTCCTGTGGGTTTTGGGAGACTCCAGTTTCTCCCAGCAACCCCTAGCCATGTTTTTTGATGGTTGAATAATGGGCTCAGACCAATACTGTTGCTATTTGGTTGGGCAGAACACCATGCCCGTAACCGAATAATGTGTTGGGGTCCCTTTTATTAGGGGTGAATGAAGGGTAGAAGTAGTACACACAATAAAAGGTTACCACCATTAAGCATATCACTATGGCTAACTGCCGGATTCCACATTCTCCATGTTCGCCTCTGCCCCGACCAAATGCATTGATATTTTAGCTTTTAAAAGGCCACAGATTTTCCATACTGAGATATGTTCTTACCTTAGCTTAGACGAGTTGATGCATACCTGTCTGGTCTTTGTGCGCTCAGTCACGCAAATGTTGTTAGCATTTAGCCTCTCCCAGCAAAGGTATAGCTCCAAACTGGGGTGAAGATACAAGCCACCAAGCTGTTCCACGTTTCCCCTATTTAAATACACGATCCAAGTCTAGTTACACAGAATTAAACATGTCTATTTTCCAAGCGGATAAAAAGGGGCCCTGTACCGTAAGGCGTAATAATACAGGAGCACTTCGAAGTCTGTCACTTTAAGTGCCCCTTAAGGTATTAATACGCCGGGGTCGATTCCCACCTGGACGGGGCCTTTCAGTGGAGTTTGCATGTTGCATATACCACTAAAATCATGTACAATAGATTTCCCTCTGGGGCCAGGACTCCCCTGAAAAAGAGATTATTAATCTCAGTGGGACTTTCCTGGTGAAATAAAGGTAAAAAAAATGTTTACCGGTACTGTATTTTTTGTTTTTTTTTGTTTTTTCCATTTATGACAGAGCTGGACATTAGAAATGGTTGCAAAAATAAATACAGCGACAAGTTATTCAGTGGTCTCCCCTTATGCCCCCATAATTTCCTGAAGGATTAATAATGGATCCATCAAAACCTGAAATTGTCATGCTTTCTTGACTATCTCTTTCAATTAAAATGCCGAGCCATTTTTTCTTCTTTTCTTCTTCTTTTTTTTTTTCCAATTTCAAACACTTTATTGCATGACCAGTTCTCAATTTGAGTTGTGAAAAGGATTCCCATCATTTCTGGCTTAATACTTTCAAACTTGTGAAGGACAAGATGCTGCATATCATCTGACTTTCCCCGTTAGTCTTTTTTGTCTTGAATCTTGTGAAATCCTCTTTACTGCTGCCCCCGTGTCCCCGGCCGCGACCTTGTGTTCCTCTGAGCTTAGCCGCGCATTAATCCTGATTCATCCTCCGCCTCTTGCTCACGCCTTTCTGCTTCTTCTGTCTTGGCTGCCGTTCACCTCGCAAGAACCCGCGGGACCTGCTGGTGTTCACGTTAAACCTCTACCAGTTGTGCATGGCGGTGGGCAGAGTGAATCATATTTCAGGATTTTTGATATTGACATTGATAGGATTTATTTGAGTGATTATTTACAACAACATATCAATTCCCGACATAGGGCCTCATTTCCTAGTTATCCAGAGTGTTGTTGATGTCTGGAGATATTTTTTTCTTAAATTCATGCAGTTCTTATATTTGAAGAGTCTAGTGGCGCTAGGCTAATGCTAGGCTAAAGCATTTCTATGGTATCAGCTAGCCTGCATTAAAAAACAGTCTGACCCACTCCACAGTGCACCTGAGGCAAATCTCTTATAACACCAGACTAACCATATAAATGTCTGTGTCGATAGAATAATTTTAACCATTTTGCATTTAAAATAACTTATATTTGAGCAGCATCAGCTAATTCATGTGATACAAGGTCAGTTATATTTCAAAAATTATTCTATCGACACAGACATTTATATGGTTAGTCTGGCGTTATAAGTGATTTGCCTCAGGTGCAATGTGGAGTGGGTCAGACTGTTTTTAATGCAGGCTAACTGATACCATAGAAATGCTTTAGCCTTGCCCTAGCCTAGCGCCACAAGACTCTTCAAATATCAGAAATGCATGAATTTAAGAAAAAAATATCTCCAGACATCAACAACACTCTGGATAATGAGGCCCTATGTCAAAAATCCTGAATATCCATTTAAGCCTTGTTGAAGAGAGGAGCTGGGGACAAAATGTGCAAAGATGTAAAACAGCTGGATATGAAGTTTGAAATGAGAACTCTCTATATCCTACTTGCAGTTGGAAATAAATGTGTGAAGTTGTGAAGTTGCACTCTGCTCAAGAATGTAAGACTGACTACGTAACGTGTAGTGTAGTGTTCAAATGCTTGTATGGGGCATTACAAAAATAGCAAGGCAGAATGTGTGGGTTCACTTTCTGCATTAGTTTGTATAGTGCTTATGGAAATGTCAGCACTTTGCCTGACATTAATGGCACATGTCCCTGTGGCATGTATGGTCCTGTTTGGTTATGGGCATGTGCAGCAGCAGCTCTTAAAGGCAGTCCTTTGGTTCACTTAGGTCAGAGCGATTTATTGATGTCTAGAGGTAGACACTGCTGACCAACGGGCTTTTCGACGGTATTCGAGATTCAATAGGAGCAGCTATTCAACAATGAATTACCGCGGTTCCATAAAGTACGCGTTCTATTCGGCACGGCTCGGTTGAAGTACTTTGCTTTTACACGTATCTGCTCTACCCAGTGCATGTGTGGGCTTCCACTCAATAATGGTCCGCAGATATTGTGGGCAGCGCGACTACAGACGTGTACGCTGGAATACACATTACTGAAGGAAAAACAGAACAGAAAAGTTTTATAAACTGATGAGAACAATGTTGGCAAATAATGCCTTTTGCTGGGGTTTATGGAATTATTCAGAGGTGCCTAGGTAGGGCTTGGTACCGTTCGGTATTTTTTTTCCTGATACCAATAATTTAATGATACCTGTTTCGATACCTATGTTAATTTAATTGTATTAAAAATAATGTGTATAAAAAAGTATCGTTCAGGAGAAAATCCTAAAACAGCACAACAGAAAGAACACAGGCCACAGCAGCGTCACCTGTAACTTCAGTTTTTGAGCAGAATTCCTACTCCAGCAGCGAGAAAGAGAGAGAAAGGACATTATTACCTCCTGAGCTGCAGGGACAGATCAGATCCACATCAGGACAGCTAAACTTTTCTAAACATGAACTGTGGGTCTTTCACTAAAGGTAAAGCTGATGTGTTTCTTGTTGTCACTGCTTTTCTCTTTGTTTAAGAACTCTAGTTTCTTATTCAGTCCTGGTTTTTAACCAGTTTAGTGGTTTAGTCCTGGCTCAGTTTAGTCTACGTCCTGCTTTAGTCCTGGCTCAGACCGCGGCTCTGCCATAATGACTAAGTGTTAGTAAGTTAATGCTCTGCTTCGCTTTAAGAAAACATCTGCATTTAAGCTGAAGCTGCTCATGAGTTCAGGTTGCATTTTTAAACTCACTGCGGATCATTTATTGATGTCTGGAGACAAAAAAGTACCAAACATTGGCACGGAAAAACAAAGGTTTTTCGATACTGCCCCCTACCGGAGCTTTTCGGTCGGTATCAAGCAGGTACCATTTAGCTAAAAGACAATGATAAAGGTAAGCTACATGCAAATGTTATGCTAACACCAGCTAAAGTTGCGCTAATGGCGAACAGCAAAATCAGCTTTTTAAATAGGTGTATTAAAGGGACTATACAGAGTTTAAAAATGTTAATATTATGTATTATCCTCCCCCTACATGTTCCAGCCATGTCCTAATGTGTAGAATGAGCCCAGACCTATTCACCACAACTGCCTCTAAAATCCTGCACACTCAAAAAGTTGTTACTTCGGGTCCGAAGTGCCGTCATGCACGAGCTTAATGTAGAGACTGCAGTTACGCATAAGACTTAAGGTGGCAGTAGTGAGTTTAAAAATGACCAACTTGAATCTAGTCCCTTTAAATAAATAGAAATACTTAATCCAGACCTGCCTGTTTTAGTGAGGGTCCGTTCATGTCACGTATCAGTTCTGGTCAGCCCGGACTGGCTCTAGTCTAGGCAGTGGAGACGCTCACCTAACAGGCTAGACAAGGCACTGGGCTGGGTGGAAACTGTGCTTTGATTTTGACAAGTGTGAACATGACAGCAGCAATTTCAATACCAAATAGTTTCTAAAAGCGATTAAGTTACTTTTTAATGCCTGTTTATTGATGTCCATTCGTCAGGGCCGTTCTCGGGGAGATTATAAAGCTTTTCTTCATTAGTGCGCTGTCGTTGATTTATTATTATACGGGTGAGGCCTTAAAAGCACTGTCTCCCCGGTCCCTCTAAACCCACTCACTTTCATTGTGCAGAGAATACAGCACAGTTTATCACAATCGTAAAGTTTAGATGGAAGGGCACTGGTGTCAGGTATATGGACTCACAATGGGCCTGTAAAACTGTGGAAGTCGGCCAAATAGAAGTAAGAAACACTTATTATTGCCTAAAGTAAGTTTGCACTGTGCATTTGACCCATCCTCTAGTGGAAATACTCTGTTATAGCCAGGTACTCAACCAAATGATTAGAAAACTTTGAGTTTATATAAGTTACAATTTAAAAAAAATCTCTAAGCAAAAATATGGAATAACCCCAAACCTAAACCTAACTCCATGAGAATAAAATTTAAGAGCGAGGTTAGATGTACAAAGTCCAGGTATTACAAGGCACAGGGTTCAGAAGTTGGACAGAAAGGTGTCAGGACGGAATCATTTCCTGTGCCTCTCAGTGGCTGTAACAGTCAGAATATACTGTAACTGATTTATGGATTGCACCACAAATGCAATCCATCTTCCACCTTCCCTATGAGCTTATTGAGTCTATAGTGTCCCTCAACCGTGGGCTGCTACTCCTACATCTTGAGCATTGTCCTTCAGAGATTAAAGGTCCTCACCACCTCAGCAAGTAGAGACGGCTTGGGTCCTTTCTGTGGGCCATGTTCACAGAATCTCTCTAGGAATATTTTACTAGGTTTATGGTGAGGAGTTTTGAGTAACTCTGTAAATTTAAGATTATGGGAAAACCAGAGAGCCCAGAGTAAACCTACGCCGATATAAGAACATCCAAACTCCCCACAGAAAGGGCCAGAGTCGGACAGTAAGTAAATTTATGTAAGTGCATTACTTGGATGATACTTTTGTCAGTAACACAAATCATGTATTCCTAATAACCAGCCAGACACAGAAAGGTAATGAAAGAATGGATGGATGGAGGCCAACCCATTTAAATGTAATATTTGACTGTCTTCTTTAGTCAACATCTGCATGGAGACGAGCTGACTGCAACCCTGAGGTTGCAGTCCGTTCTTAGGAGAGATGAGCCGCTCATAGCAAGCACACATGCTTGTTGGTTCATTTTGTTTTAGGTGTCTTTCAACAATAAAAAACAAAAATACCTGCAATGAAACAAATGCTTGTATTTTATTCAATTTATTAGGTGAAATAATAATAATAATAATAATAATAGCTTACACTTGCATTGCGCTTTACAAGCCTGTATTACCAAGTTTACTCAAAGCGCTACACTATAGTCATTATTCCTTCACTCCATACTCGGTGGTGGTAAGTTACTGTTACTGTTGTAGCCACAGCTGCCCTGGGGTAGACTGACAGAAGCGAGGCTACCAGTCTGTGTGATCGGCCCCTCCGACCACCACCAAACACTCACTCACTGACTACATTCACCCCAGGCTTCCTGGTGTTACTAAACGGTCTCCCATCCAAGTACCAACCAGGCCCTTCCCTGCTTAGCTTCCGAGATCTGACGGGATCGGGCAGAGCAAAGGCCGGTATGGCCATGTAAGCACAACTTATCCTTCCACCTGTATACAGATGATCTACAGCTTTACCTGCCCGTGCTCCCTAACACTGGTTCTACCTAAGTGAGTGCATTATGTTTGGCTCTGATTTGCACAATGTCCTGTCCACTAACCCTCTGAGCTGCTCAATCAGTCAGTCTGTCAAACATCTAGGTGTAGTGTTTGACATTGAGCTGAAATTTAACAAACACGTCAGTGCTGTGGTCAAATCCAGATTTTTTCAGCTGCGACTTTTAGCAAAGGTCAAACCCTTTTTATCCTGTGGTGACCTCGAAAAGGCCATACATGCTTTTATCAAGTTCACACATCGAATACTGTAACGCACTCTACTTTGGTATCAAGCAGTCCTCACTGCATCACCTTCAGTTGGTGCAAAACGCAGCTGCCCACCTTTTGACAAACACATTCAGACGCTCCCACATAACCCCGATCTTCTCCTCCCTCTACTGGCTTCCGGTACGTTATCATTATAACAGGTGTAACCTGTCCTGGGGCCTCATTTATCAAGCTTGCTGCGAACAAAATGAGGCCAAAACTTTGCGTAGCCGCTCCTCTGCGCAAAAGATGGTATTTATAGAAAACAAACTGAACGTGAAACATTGCGCTCCTCCACACAAACTACAGTATATAGCTCCCGTACGAGGTACGCACTTTTCAGAAACACAGAGACGGGGAGAACTACAGAGAACTACAGAACTACACGGGGGGAGCTGGTCAATGACCTGAAAAGAGCTGGGACCACCGTTTCCAAGGTTACTGTTGGTAATACACTAAGACGTCATGGTTTGAAATCATGCATGGCACGGAAGGTTCCCCTGCTTAAACCAGCACATGTCAAGGCCCGTCTTAAGTTTGCCAATGACCATTTGGATGATCCAGAGGAGTCATGGGAGAAAGTCATGTGGTCAGATGAGACCAAAATGGAACGTTTTGGTCATAATTCCACTAAACGTGTTTGGAGGAAGAAGAATGATGAGTACCATCCCAAGAACACCATCCCTACTGTGAAGCATGGGGGTGGTAGCATCATGCTTTGGGGGTGTTTTTCTGCACATGGGACAGGGCGACTGCACTGTATTAAGGAGAGGATGACCGGGGCCATGTAATGCGAGATTTTGGGGAACAACCTCCTTCCCTCAGTTAGAGCATTGAAGATGGGTCGAGGCTGGGTCTTCCAACATGACAATGACCCGAAGCACACAGCCAGGATAACCAAGGAGTGGCTCTGTAAGAAGCATATCAAGGTTCTGGCGTGGCCTAGCCAGTCTCCAGACCTAAACCCAATAGAGAATCTTTGGAGGGAGCTCAAACTCCGTGTTTCTCAGCGACAGCCCAGAAACCTGACTGATCTAGAGAAGATCTGTGTGGAAGAGTGGGCCAAAATCCCTCCTGCAGTGTGTGCAAACCTGGTGAAAAACTACAGGAAACGTTTGACCTCTGTAATTGCAAACAAAGGCTACTGTACCAAATATTAACATTGATTTTCTCAGGTGTTCAAATACTTATTTGCAGCTGTATCATACAAATAAATAGTTAAAAAATCATACATTGTGATTTCTGGATTTTTTTTTTTAGATTATGTCTCTCACAGTGGACATGCACCTACGATGACAATTTCAGACCCCTCCATGATTTCTAAGTGGGAGAACTTGCAAAATAGCAGGGTGTTCAAATACTTATTTTCCTCACTGTATATATATATATTTTTTAAACAGCAACTCTCCGACGCGTCTGTGCTGTCCCACGACGCTAATCAAGCGCACCCACGGCTGGAGGAGCCATGGATCCGAGCAGAAGTCTTGTTTTTGAAGACTGAGCTCTTTCTAACCTACTCTGGACACCGCCTGTTCTTTTTTCTTACCGATAATGCCACGGATGCGCGTTTGGCTACGAGAGGAACAGGACTATTCAACCTTCCTAAAGAAGAGTGCACTCGCCAGAAGTTGGAATTTCTTTCCGGGATTCAGCGACTATATCAACCAACCTGATGGATGCTTGGTGAACCTTGGCCAGAATCAAAGTGGATTAACTTTTATAACCAACGCGATCTCATGGGGAGTCCAGACTGAGCGGTGAGTCAATCAAAACGCGTGTTAGCATGTGTGTTAGCCATTTATGAAACTGCTTTGCACATGTCAATTCCTTATAACTGCATTATGTGAAGTAACTTCACTTTTTGCAGCAATATTTATATTTATAATACTGCAAATGTGGAATGAGCGGAGAGAGGGGCGGAGTTAACTGAATCGAAGCGTCTTGTCTTCCGGGTAGGGAAAATACCCCCAAAAATACTTATATTTCTCTCAAAAATGAGTACTCCATAGTGATAGAGGTACAATATATCATATATATGCCTATACTTTACTTTGGAATGGCTAAAATAGCATGATATAGAACCTTTAACGCAGTGCACACCGGCACCGCGGCTCCACTGACCGCTCCCTCCTCAGACACCACAGACACTGACCTCTCCTCACTCACACCACCACAGACAGACAGCTCTGCTTCTGCGTGCGCAATGGTTTGGATGAATGAAATGTCCCACAGTTGATCGTGTTTTTATTGGCAAACCCAAACCTTCCTATTGGCAAATACAGCCGACACTTAAGGCTCTTCTTTATGTTCTAAACATGTGTTTTGAAAAGTTGTATTGATGGAATATACAGCAGGGGCGGAGCTAGACACTCCAATCATCAGGGGCTTAGCCCATAAAGCATTTTGGGTCGTGGGCTGAAATTTACCTGCGATGGCAGGTCTTGCAGTGCATATGTATTTTGTAAACAGGAAAATACTATAAAATGAATAATAATAATGAGCACTTTTATAATAAGTCCTAAAGGTCTGTAGCTTCATAAATAATAATATGGACTAATAATTGTATTTCTTTTTAAAAGTCTAAGCAAGCAGGGCCGCAGCCAGGGGTTTAGAAGTAATAAGGTGACATTATGTTTATGTGGGGGGGGTCTGGGGGTCCTCCCCCAGGAAATTTTGAATTTCACAGATGTAATTTAGTGCAATCTGGTGTATTTTAGATGAGCATATTCAATTTTAATCTCCTATTATACAATGATGACAATTAGAACATAGGTTACATTATTACTTTACTCTTAAAATACACCATTTTAAAACACTCCCAATTTTAAGCTGGTAATACTTTTACTAATTTATTATATTTATTTATCTATTGCTTTATTTACTGTAAATCTAAAGTCTTAAGTCTAAAGGAAAAATAACAGAAATTCATTACAATGATTTTTTTTTTTCAACCAGGACTCACTCAGGACAGTATTAGCTCAAGCCAATTATTAACCAGGGCTAAACAGGACTCACTCAGGACTAAACCAGGACTCACTCAGGACAGTATTAGCTCAAGCCAATTATTAACCAGGGCTACACCAGGACTTACTCAGGACTAAACCAGAACTTACTCAGGACAGTATTAGCTAACCAATTATTAACCAGGCTACCAGGACTACTGAGGACTAAACCAGGACTTACTCAGGACAGTATTAGCTCAAGCCAATTATTAACCAGGGCTAAACCAGGACTTACTCAGGACTAAACCAGGACTTACTCAGGACAGTATTAGCTCAAGCCAATTATTAACCAGGGCTACACCAGGACTCACTCAGGACTAAACCAGGACTCACTCAGGACTAAACCAGGACTCACTCAGGACTAAACCAGGACTTACTCAGGACAGTATTAGCTCAAGCCAATTATTAACCAGGGCTAAACCAGGACTCACTCAGGACTAAACCAGAACTTACTCAGGACAGTATTAGCTCAAGCCAATTATTAACCAGGGCTACACCAGGACTTACTGAGGACTAAACCAGGACTTACTCAGGACAGTATTAGATCAAGCCAGTTATTAACCAGGGCTAAACCAGGACTCACTCAGGACAGTATTAGATCAAGCCAGTTATTAACCAGGGCTAAACCAGGACTCACTCAGGAGTAAACCAGGACTCACTCAGGACAGTATTAGATCAAGCCAGTTATAAATCAAGACTAAACCAGGATTAATTCAGAATAGAATCAGAACTATCAATAAAAAAGCAAATGGCAGGACAAATGGCTCATATGAACATGGACTAAGCTAAAGTTGCACATATTTACTCCAAAACTAAGACAGACAAAATAAAGTCTAAAACCAACCAAGACTACACCAGTCAAGTCTAGTCTTGCACCAGATACTTTTACTTCCAATTTATAGACACTTTCCCTTTTCACAATTGAACCCACTTTTTGCACTGTTACTGAAAAAACTGCAGGGCTATTGAAGTTGCCGGCACTTTTTGCAGTGTACTGTATCATGTTAGCAATCCAAACTAAACACAAACACTGAACAGGCAGGTCGTGTCTGAATATTTCTTACCTGTTTCTTGCTCCATTTCTATACTGTCATTCTGGCCTCTGTCCCTCTCTGTGTCATCTCTCCCTCTTTGTGCTAATGAGCAAACATCATTCAGAATCACATACATATTGTAAAATATTATGTTTCAGTTAAAAAAAAGTTCTTGCAGTTATATTATATACAGTATATTGTAATCCTTGTTTAAAAAAATGCCTAATTTCTTCAATAATGCATACGGTAATATTATTATCAGTATCATTCTCAACTATTTTCTTACCTTACCTGAGGACAATTGCTCCATGTCTGTGCTGTCCCTCTCCCTGCCATCTCTCCCTCTCTGTGCTATAAATCCACCAGATCAATTATTAAAAACCCAAAGTTATGACATCTACTGTAGTATTATAAATATGTGAAACTGTACTTTGTTGTTCTCTCACCTGGGTTGCCTTCCTGTCATTTTTTGAAAAAGCGCCTGATGTCCATGGTGGCAAGTCACTAAAAATATGCATTATGTTATAAAATTAAGCAAGATTGTAATTAATTACAATAGATAAATGAAGCCCCATACGTTTCCACATATTGTCCATAAAACAAGGCTAATTACTTTTCTCAAGAACGAAACACAAGTAGTGGCACCTGCTGATCGCAGCACCAGGATACTAATGCTAATGCTAGTGAATGTAAACACTGGTCACGAGGGGAAAGTTTGCCTTCGTAGCTTTCGGGGCACGCAGTTATCGTTCGTGACAGGTTTATGATTGATTACACACAAATGACGCGTGGCCACCACTACCTACGATTTCAGAATCTGATGAGATCATGAGCATGTGCAGACCTCCTCTCCTCCGTCTCTCCTCTGCTCTCTGAGCCGCTGCGTCTGCGAGGCGAGCCCTGCTACGCTCCGGACAGGGCGCGCGCGGCTGGGATCAACAAACAAACACACACACGGGTGCGCGCGCGGCTAAGGTCCGACTGACAGACAAACAGGAGAAGTTCAGGGAAGGGTAATAATTACGGCGTTACGTTGCCGCTTTCGCTTCGTTGTTCTCATATTGAATGGATATGAATGCTTTTACAGCGTGAAAAAAAAAAAAAAACCTGTCCAAAAAAGATCCGGGGCTTTTGAAAAAACATTCGAGGCTTAAGCCCCTAAAGCCACCCCCTAGCTCCGCCACTGATATACAGAAAGATGCCAATACGTGTGATCAGAGAAGCAGATCTCACTCTTCATTAAAACTCCTCGAGCCCGTGTCGTCTCTGCGAGCTGCTGCAGCGTCAGCCCCTCCCTCTCTGTCTCTCGCCTTCGGTTGAACCCACTCATTACCGCCTCACGTTTAGGGAAATCTCATTCATAAGTCACTTTGCATTGCCTTTTATGGTCAAATGGAGGCGGGCAGAGGGCGTGTCGTGATGTCCGCAGCTTTCTGCTCCACGTGTAATCAGCAGAGGAAAGATTGCGGTCAGGTGTGCGTACCCGCGCATACGCAGGGTTTTATAAATCGGAAAAAAACTTTGCGTACAACATTTTTTGTGCTTTTGCTACGCACTTTCAAAGTCAGAGTCTCACGCACAGTTTGATAAATGAGGCCCCAGATCCTTTGTGATGTTACGAGTATATGTCTTCTGCCTGTTTTCTGTCACGTAGTGTTTGAATACAGATTTATTATAAAGAATTAAACAAGGACAGATGCCAAGACCGCCGGAGTCCCATGATTTTTTGCGTTATAGATCTGCATGTTTCACACCAGTAAAATCTATTTACATTGTTTACTTGCCCTGTTTCTTGAAGACATATGACTACCTTCACCAATACAATCTGTTCAAGTTGGACAGAGCAAATTAACTTTTGTTTGTTTTGCGCTTAACTTTCTCGCGCTCACTGAAGCTGCACTGTGGTTGACAATATCCTGGAGACGTCTCATCAGAGGAGCACTGATGAAATTATAACTGCGCTCCTATTGCACCTGAATGCACCATTTAGACGAAATGAAAACGGCTGCGGTGGGCCTGGCTCTTCTCTCGAGCCAATACAAAACCTCCACAAACTGCTACGTAATTAAATTTGGCCCAGTGGGACTCCATTAATAACTTATAATATAATGCACATTTCATTGGAGGGGTCATAGATGCGGGGTGTTATGGCACTCCCGAGGACCCCCCCCCTAACTGTGCAAAGGCTCATAACATGGAGAGTTAGCAAGGCATTAATCAGAGGAGGCCATTGTTGTTGTAATGTTGCCGAATAACATGGCTAATTAGCTTTATAAAATACACTTTCTAATAGAGTTAAAGTCTGCAGTTTCTTCACTTGACACCTGGTGAAAAAGTGGAAGCCTGTTTAGGGCAATATTATGTGGATGCAAGCGGATGCGACAGTTCAAATAGTGAGTCACAAAATGTATTTGTCTCGACTCTGAGTCCAGAACTTTGAGGGTTCTGTTAAAGGTGCATTATGCAACTTTTTATGTTTAAAACAAAGTTGATATTGGTGCGTATTTGACCATCCCAATGGCTCCTATGATGCTTCAGGGTAAATTGTATTTCAGTTGTTTTTTGTTTTTATCTGGCAGGTTTTCGGAATGGATATGCATATGTAAGTTAATGATGATGAATGAGCAGTGAAAACATTAAACAAAAAAACAAAAAATTGATCCCGGAGTAGGGTTGTTCGGATGGATGATAGCTGAGCAACATCACGATGGAGAGCCACCATCGTGATGCCACGCCCCCTCCTCTCAGAAACGCAAACTGATCTTCTGTGGGGCTTGTAAACCTACAAACTTTGCAGGGATTGCACTGTATATTAAATCACGAGTATAACTAATAGAAGACAGGATGTGTTAGCCGTAATTATTAAAATAAAGACGCAGAGCTGCTCTATTTCTCTCTCTCTAAAAGCAGCTTTTAACACTTTTCTGTTGCAAAATGTGTGTTCCATGACTCTCTTCAGATCATGTTTAGTTTAGATACAGTTATCCTGCAATCTCACATTTTTCTTAACATACATAATATGCAGCCTATACTGTATATAGGCTATATGTAAATGTCTTTAAAAAATGCTTATACATCACGATGGTTCACTTTAAACATCGCACAACCCTATCCTGGAGCATCCTACAGGCCATCAGGATGGTAAGTAAAGGCGCTATGCTAACCACCCAAGCATCCGCTGGGCCCTTGAAAAACATAAAAAAAGCTGCATAGTGCATCTTTAAGAATGAAAAAGTGCATACCCTCTATTGATCCCAGTTCTGACCGATCGGAGAGGCCTTAAGTGCGGAATGACAGGTTGATTTCCACACTCCTCCGTATTAGAATAATACGATGATTTGAATGAGAAAAAGACTGAAATTGTGTGCTGTTTATCCGCCAAAGGTCTTGGATTTCATATTGACAGTTCATTCCAGTTTGAAAAACAGATCAATGCAGTAGTCAAAACTATTTTTTTCCAACTTAGGCTTCTAAGTAAGGTGAAGCGCTACTTACCTTTAAACCAGTTTGAACAGGTTGTCCATGCATAGATCACGACTCGTTTGGATTATTGTAATTCTTTGTATTTTGGTCTAAAGCAGTCATCGATTCACAGACTCCAAATGGTCCAAAACGCTGCTGCACGCCTGCTCACAGGAACCAAACGGCATGAACATATTACTCCTGTTCTGTCTTCTCTTCACTGGTTACCTGTTGCTTTTAAAATAGACTTCAAAATTCTATTACTTGTTTTTAAATCCATCCATGGACTGGCACCGCCTTATTTATCTGAATTGTTGTCTTTGCACGCCCCTGTCAGAGCTCTGCGATCCTCGGGCCAAAGTTTGCTGGATCGTCCAAGATCTCACTTAAAAACTAAAGGAGATAAAGCTTTTGCAGTAGCAGGCCCTAAACTGTGGAACTCCCTCCCTGTGAACATTAGACAGGCTACATTAGTTGAGAGCTTCAAAACTCTGTTAAAGACTTATCTTTTTACGCAGGCTTTTAACACAAGATGAGCTGAGCATTTTTCATATTTTTACAGTTTACATTTTTACTTTTCTTATCGTGTTATATTGTTGTGTTTTTGTAGTTTTGTATTATTGTACTGTGTATCTGTACAGCACTTTGGCTTTATAAATAAACTTGACCTTGACCTTGATGAGAGGATGGTTGAAGGTTGCATCATAAATATCATACTGGAATTAATCCTTTGTCATTAAATCTTCCGAGTACAAGGAGGAAAATGTTCGGTAGTAGCGGTGACCCCGGAAGAGAAAATGATGAAGTAAAAAGACACATATCAAACGTTAAATGGCTAATTAGCTTTACAAGTATAGCCTTTCTAAGAGCTACATGGGCCGAGTTTGCGGCGTTGCTCAGTGCATGGCTGGAATGAGGAGCAGGGGGCTGGATGTTGTTGACAGGGACCTTTGGCCTCTGAGACGAGCGCTCGTTAGCCACGGGTCTCTCCTTTGCTCCTGACGAGGTTTTAATTACACACAGGGCTAATTACTGGTGTCATGCTCGTTCACACACCCGCCCACACACACACACACACACCCGCGTCGGCGAACAGCGACATACCAGGAGACACTTTACAGGCCCGGGATAGCACCTCCAATGTGGAATGTTTCCTTTGAGTAAAAAAAGTAAAAGTAAAAAAAAATGCTGAGATCCTTCACGTACTTCCTTAGTGGCGGGGAAAATGTTGTTACATTCATTTGTGGAATGAGTTTTGCTAGTTATGGGAATGTGCTCTGGTCCAGATCTCAACAACTTCAAGCAGGAGATGTCACCAAAAGAGTAAACAGACGGCTGATCCATCACAAGCCGTCCGCCTCCATTATCGTACTGGCTTAGAATAATGCTGGACTACTCTCCTGGTGGATTGTGTAAGAGATGTGTTTTAGCTCAACAACATCATTCTGACAGGGCCCGTTCATCCAGGTTTAGGAAAAGATCCTGTCAATCCATGTCAGGTCCAACTGGCGGAAGAACAGTTGCTTTAATAGATGTTGTACCGTACCGCAACTTAAAGAGAAGAGGAGTTTCAGAATCTTGTTTTCAGGGGAGTTCCCACCTATGTTTTTCTGTGTTAGAGATCCAGAGGAAACCAGCACAGACATGGGGGGAAGGTGGCCCAAACCAGTCAACTATTTAACTGGGTTAGAGTGACCCTATAGCCTACTTTGGTGCCCTGGAAAAGGTCGGGCATTGGCAAGCAGGTGTCGAAGGGGAGGGCTTGAAGCTTGAAACCTCTTGTTTTTTAATTATTTTTATTAAACATTTTGAACCTTTTTTTTTTACACGCAAGAAAATAAATAAGATGAAATTAAAAATAAATACTTGTTTAAATTTGTCCCAGTGCTCCAGAAACGGATCCCATATCAGATGAAAATCATCTACCAAGACGTCTTGAGCTTTAGTCCATTGAGATGCAGTGATATTTATTCTAGTGTCCTGTTGCCAAGCTTCCTTTAGGTGATCGAGTGAAGGCATATATTCCATATCTGACAGTTCATTACATATTTGGAAATTGACCCTTTTTTCAACTGTTTGTTTATTTGTTTGTTTATTGAAAGGATCCCCATTAGCGCAGCCAAACTGTCGCTATGACTGATTTTTTAAAAGTATAGTATTCATGTCTGAGCTGGGAGGCTGACGAGGAAAAGATGGGAACACCAATTTAACAAAGCTACGGATTTGTAGATATTAAAGAGGGGGTATTATGCTTTTTTCCAATCACATAGCACCAGTCTATAGCATACTACAATGATGACGTAATCTTCTGTTGGTCTGTATATGCAGTAAATTAAAATAACTGCCTTGAATAAAATTGCTCTCTCAAAATGGCTGTACTGAACGTCATGAAATAGGCCTCTGTCTCTTTAAGAAGCTTTCCGACACGCCCCCTTCAGCACACTGCTGTGGCATCTAAACAACACTACTGTGCGGGGAGGGGGCTCTGCTGAGCTGAGGAGCAGTGGTTGGTGGCTTGGCTGGTGACAAAAGGTCCAGAGGCGTCTCCAGGAGGTGGGGGCGTTCCTAGGAGGACTGAGGCATAGCTACACCTAAAATGGCTGCCGTCTAAGTTTTTACTGATTACTCAAAAATATGTGAATGAGCCAAGGCAACACTCCAGGCATGTGTTTAATGAGGGAATGACATAATAACATGATATAAAGCTTGAAAAAGTCGATTTACATAATACCCCCCCTTTAAAAAAAAAAAAAAATTCATTAGCAATTTTGATATTTGATCAAAAAACAAATTTTTTGAAACCTCTTGTTTTTTTACACAGAAATATTGCACTTTCCATTCCTACGTTATGTGTAAATGTAGGAATAGATCCCATAGAACCCATAGATCAGGGGTTCCCAAACCTTTCATACTGCGATCTGCAGAATCATCAGACCAACAAATCGGAACCCCACATTGTAAATTTCAGGTACAAAACATTTAAAATTTGGTTTATTAATGTTTCCTGGTGCTATACTTTATTTTCACCTCAGTGTCCCGCGAATTTGGGAAACCCTGTTGTAGATGGTGGGGGAATGGGCCTCAAAGGATAAGAACAATTTCTCCATCAAACGAAGCCCTAAGAGGCCACCTTATTTGCCTATGCCCAACCCGAAACTATCTTACTGTTTGACCTTTATTTGACCAGGAATGTCCCACTGAGATGAACGATCTCTTCATGAGGGGAGTTCCTGATATCCTGGGGAAACCTGAGCACCTTCAGGAACATGCAAACTCCACACAGAAACTCCCCGTCCGTTTCGATGTCATGAAAATCTCCCAATACAAGAAACCTATATTTGTTTGTCCCTGGTGTCCTGCAGTTCCATCTGATCCAAACATTAAACATTCATTGGCAGCATGAGCGATTCCTTTACATTTACCCAAGCCTCTGTAAACATGCGCACAGCCTGCTTGAACTGTTGCACTGGCGGCTAATGGAATATCGTACGACAGTTTTCACCCCCATGACCCCGTCCCTCCGCATGCTCCCTGCACTCCCACTCGACTCGCTGAGAAATGAGCCGGGCCGTATAAAAGTTGCTTCACACTGTCAGTAGTATGTGTGTGTAAAATGTGCGTGGGTTAGCCGGTTCTTTGGCAATGGGAAAACAAATCATCGCGTTCTGCAGCTGCCTGGCGGGTCAAGGTCATGCTAGCAAGCTGTTTACTGCTGCTGGAAAGCAATTCATTACGTGAACACGGTATGAAACAAGATTTGAACTAGACTCAACTGCAATAAACAGACATTAACATGCATTTATTTATAGTGTTATGATTCAGAGTCGAAAGGGATGTTGAGAATGACGAAATAAGGTGTGACTTAGATGTATGGGCAGACTCTTGTATCGAGCAATACACTTAAAGGCATTGGGAACTATTTGACAAATAATAAAACAATTGATCAAAAAACATTTCCCAGTTAATCTGAATGATCAAACCATAGTGTAGATGCTGTTAAGACCCTGTGCCTCTCGCTCCACTCTTGGTTCCACTCTTGGCTGTAAACAATACATTAAAGCATGGGTCCTCAAACTACAGCCTGCGGGCCAAATCCGGCCCACAAGATGATTTAACCCGGCCCCTGACTTGTAGAGCTCAAATCCCTGAGTATGTAAAAAAAAAAGTAAGTCTTGTCCATTCCTGTGCGGAGTTATGATTTGTATTTACTTTTTTACTAAATAACCAGTATACTAATTCCAGCCACTAGGGGGCAAATTAAATAAATAAAAAAGAATTCCACACGTGTCCAGCAGGGCCACTGACATAAGAGACCAGGATATAAACAACACATTATAGCCACGTGGTAAATGAAGCTTTACCACCACAGAGTGTGGAGTGAATGAATAATGACCACAGTGTACTTTGAGAAACTTGTGACACAGGCTTGTAAAGCACAAGACAAGTGTAAGCAGTTATTACTTTGGTCACATTACATAATGATGTTTTATTTAAAAAATACAAATAAATGTAATACCTGTGGTATTTCATATTAAAACAAAGTGTGAAGGACTTGATTACTATTTTTACAAACCACTACAGCTAAACAAATATGTGCCTGGAATCAAGTGTTGATCTACATAGTAGTGGGGATGACTGTGCCAGGCTAGTAATCTCTACCTCACAATGAGGCCTGCTGCATTTTGGTCTGGGTCATATAATTCTATGTTATAGCCAGCCTGGCCCGGCCCCCCATCACAGTCAGGAACGATAATTAAATGTGGCCCCCAGAGAAAAAAGTTTGAGGACCCCTGCCTTAAAGGATGAGCAGTGAAACTTCTCAGTTTTGTATATTTATTGAAGAAATGTCAATAGGTAATGCAACTGCCGTGCTGCTTAATTTTCTCACATATTAAACTACGTGAAAGTGACTCATACAGTTGCAAGGATTACAAAGATAGAGCATATGGATGACGAAAAGTTAGAATCACCACAAAGTATTTGTTTTATCGACCTCTGCAATGAAAAGTGAGCAAAGCTTCCAATTGAGCGCTTATTATTTCATCATTATGCTCCCAAAATGCTATGTTAAAATGTTTTTCTCAAAGAAGAAAGAGACAACTATTTTTCCTTAGCCCCTTGGTAGAGCAGTCACGACTGATGATTCAATCCCAGCTCCGTCCAGTACATACTGCTGATGTTTCCCTGGGTCAGACACTTTATGTGCTTTGCTTGCATACGGTGTCTTCCTACTGCCAAGTGTGACTGAGGAGTAAATGGATGATGTGTACAATTGTAAAACATAGTATGAGAAACGGGCCGTAATGCATATTCTGGGAGACAGCTTTGCCGTAAACCCGCTGCTAATGGCGGGAGAAATATACAGGTGTATGTGCAGATGTTATAAAACTTTACAGCTTGTTTTGTCAAAATTAAATTAAATTCTCTTTAGTAGCTCCTCCAAACCTCCCAGTGTTATACTAAACAATATTGTGAAGGTTTTTTTTCAGAGGGATGTTTTTAAAATCTCATTCTTAGCCTTATTTGAAATTTGAACCCAAAATTACAAGGCAAAATATTATATTTATATTTATTTCTGTATATCCAATATGGCATAAAGGGTTGGTTATGCAGTCAATAGTCGGTCGATGTCTTATTTTTTAACTGAGCTACAGCAGATGTAATTTCTGCATCAGTAACTCCCTCCAGAAACATGGAATTAATAACTTTACTCCCCCCTCCATAACGTCCTGATGATCATGTGAATTATTTTTTTGTGCGCAAGATTAGGGCCAATATTTACATAATATGAATTGAATTCCTGGGCCATTCCTTTTACATCTTTATTTTCTTCATTTAGTAGATCGTTTGGTACACTTGTAATTCAACCTTTATTCTCCATTGCCAGTGCTATTCTTGGCACCCCTTTTGTCTCTAAACAACGCCCTCACTCTACCGGTAAAAGCACTAGTGCACCTTCGTTTGTATGCAAGATACCAACTTCGTCTTTGAGCAACGCTGTTGTTGCACCAGGTCAGAAGATCGGGTCCTCAGCAGGAGTGGGCCATATCGTATTGCATAATATGCGATACGATATGGCCCACTCCTGCTATCATTATCGCGATATAATGTTTTGATATCGTTGTCTTTTTTTTTTATCGTGGTGGACACGCTATAATTTATGTTACGCTCAGCTCCATCTGGGCAGCATAAACACTGACTGTGCAGGACACAGGGGCAGGTTCTTAAGAAGTAAAATAAAATGAAGGATTTAAACTGCTTGATTAGATCGTATTTGCGAGGAAATTAGCATGGCACAAAAAATATATATATACGTATGTATATCTTTGCATTAATCTTCCAAATAGGCGTAAGTCATTTGTCCGTTGTCAATAGGTTGCGTTCACGTTATAGAATTCTATTTCAGTTGGAGGGCAGGTGTCAATACGACTCTATGGGAGAGAAACAGTTTTTGAAAGAAATTTCCAAAAAGAAAATGTCCAAATGTTTTCTCTGATCATCATGTGACAGTGATTGGATTCACAAACCTGACGTGTGAATTTTATGGCTGAAAGTCATTTCTACTGGCCAACATCAAGCACATGTTTTGAATATTGTCTCCACTTTTGGACGACTTTGGGAGGAAATAATTAGACATATGTTCATATGTGCTGTAAAATTTGACTTTAAACTTTGTGACAGCTTTTGTTTTATGTGAATTGGCCTCAGGAATTACAGAGAAATTAGCACTGATTTAAGACTAGAAATCTGCATTTTGAGCCTTACTATGGTTACAGCCATGGAATTTTCAGTTGCCCTCCAGCTCAATTTTAAACTATGGGCTCTTTAGAATGTTGTGATGTCACGTGAACGCTACCTATTATATCGTCAAATATATCGTTATCGTGATATTTCTTTTTTTTATACCGTGATAGAGATTATAGGCTATATTGACCTGCCCTAGTCCTCAGTGTTTATCATGCTTCTTTGAGGTTCATCGCTGACTGTAGAGCCTCGAGCCATCATTGTGAATTGTATTCTCGTGTGGGATTACATCCTTTGGAACACTGGAACACCTAAATTTACAAGGCCATGCTTGGACATCCGTCGTTCAATCACATGGAGAAGTGTTGACTCCTACCGTTTGAGCTCAAACGATCATTTGTTGCTCTCTGTTCCATTTGCCCACACAGAACTGTATCCCTTGAAAAAAAAGTGTGTTTCAATCTCAATGGGACTTTCCAGGTAAAATAAAGTGGGGGAAAAGAAGGGACCTTCAGGAATGCTAAGGGGGCCACAAAGCTCCACACTTTGAGAATGGCAGCTTTATATGGCATCAAACCCAGTATTTTCCCCATGTAAACAAATGTACAGCCTGTCATCCTGCTGCCGTTACCTTCTTTAGCTCATGGTATTCTCTGACAGCAGCGTTGAGTCTCCTCTGAGGAATTACAAGGCCACGCTTCAGAATGACTTGTTTTATTCATGTCGGCTCTCGGTGCGCTGAGCTGTTTTGACAATGTACTTTTTTGACGGATGTGGGGAGCGCCAAGGAGATGGAGCAGGAGTGACAGGATGACACTCAGAAACGATCAACCCAAGCTGGGTGCGTCTCCCGCTCTCTGCGTGCCCTTTATGGATGTCTCCACAGAGGAAGAGATAGATTTGGGTGATCGGTTTTCTGCAATCACGGTTCCAAAAAAATGACATGTTCATAATTGTTTTTAAGTCTGCCACGAGAAAAAGTCCCAGTCTCTCACATTGGTGTTTATTTTTCTCTCCTCATAGGCCGTTTCCGTCTGAAGACACAGCGCTGAATGAAGACGATGTCTACCGGAGTCTGGAGGAGCTGGCTGAGTAAGTGCGCGATCAGACACGAGCTAAAATCAGAGATGGATTTCATGTGACATCACAGAGGGCAAAAACCCCAAAAGACTAAGCTGATTCGCATAAGCACCTCCGAGAAAAGATCAAACTCACAAGCTTCTGTCATTTATTCATTCGATCACCTATGTATAAACACAAAGGCTTTAATACCACACAAACGATATGGTATTAAAAAAAGGGCCGGCGTATTCCACACACAAGCTCATCACTCTGCTCATAACCTCCACCATAATCTTTTGTGCCCACATCTATCAGACTCTTAAACTGGCGTGGGCATTCTTTAATCTCTTAACCCCCACCGGAACCGAGCACATTTGTGACCAGTCACTAGAATAAAAGACACAAGTCGGTTTTGGGCATTTTGAGATTTTCACAGATTGTTAAAGTGTAGTCTCCAAGCTTTCCAACGATGTGTAACACATGGAAATCTGATAATATTTGGAGGCGTAGCAATGATTTGAAGTTAACAACTCCCAAAAGGCCAAAGGGCTGAAAAAGCTCTCCAAAGATATGGGCCATTCTCACCTCTCTGCTGTTGGGAGTGACAATAGGGCTCATTTACATCTCAAAGTATTAAGTCATGCTGTATGAATACTTGTGCACTCCCCACTTTTCACTTTCACTATTTTTTGAAAAATAACAGAATCATTTATCATTTTGCTTTCACCTCACAGTTGTCTGTTACTTGTGTGTGAACTTTCAGTAAAAAATTCAAAATAAAATCTTTATATTTAGGGTTGTTTATTTACTGTCAAAATCCTGCATGCTTCTCCCAAAGCTTCTCCCCAGTCCCTCCCTGTGTCAGCTCCAGCCTCAGGCTGTGAAAGAGTTACAGACTCCGGACATAACTGAAGTTATAACTTTAGAAAAGACTCCTGTACTGTTTTAGTAATGCACATACATTCTCATACACGAGAGGAAAAGGCCGACATTGTGTTGTATCGCTGCGCGTGGTTCCAGATTGTTTACATTTCACTGCACAAATCCATCGTAACTTTATCTGGCCATAAAACTGAAAATATGAAGCGGATCTCTCTCAAATAAGAAGTGGCTGAAAGCTAGGGATGCACTGACTACATTATGGAGTAGTTTAAGTTTGTAGAGATCTTGATTTTGTGTAAATAGCAGGTTAATTCTTCGTGACTACATGACTGTCTCCCATGCTAACACCATGTTAGCTTACAACAGCACAACGATGGCCTCATCAAACAACCATTAACACAGCAGCCACCAGCGATAAAAAAACAAACTTTCACTCACCCGTCTGAAGTAACCTTTGCATGGTAAATCCATTTTCCTGCATAAGTAGCGGCATCTTCTGAGAGCAACATAGCATTGCGTTGCATAGTCATGAAGCCACACAGACAAAGACACGCCCCTACTGCAAGCTCCGAAACTAGTCGGTTTGAACATAAAAGTTTACGCTTTTAAATAATACCAATACTGGTAGCTTAAACATGGAGAGGCTTCTTTATGACTTCAACTGAACGATTCTGCAAAAAAGTGAAAATCACCAATTTTCAAAAAAAATACGTTTTTCTCGAGACACGGGCTGCCGACTTGTGTCTTTGGAATCCAGGGCGGGTCACATTTTTCCAGTTCAGCTTTACCCAAATCTAAAAGCTTCTCGACTGGAACCTATAGGCCAGTGTAACGCCTCATTTGAAAGCTAAGACCTACAAAACGGATCTAAACAAATTGTTTTCCTCATGTTGTTCCCATGTTGTCACCGGGGGGGTTTTCAACATTTTTTGTCACATTTTGTCACTTTTCAATCACATTTTTGTGACTTTTTTTTGTTTGGTCTTTTGTGGCTATTTTTATTTTGACTTTTTTGTGGATTTTTTAAAAGCTTTTTATGGCTTTTTGTCACTTTTTCTGGCGTTTTTTGTGACTTTTTTCTGGCTTTTTGGGGGGGGGGGGGGGGGGGGGGGGGGGGGTTTACGCTTTTTCAAGAAGCTTTTAGATTTGGGTAAAGCCATACTGGACAAAATGTGCTCAGTTAAGGTGGGGGTTAAGAGGTTAAAATGATAAACCAATACAACCAAATAATTGAATTGCTTATTGACTTTTTGTGACTTGTTTCCACTTAATATTAGGGTTGGTTATCGTTAAGGATTTGTCGATACTACTACTCTTATCAATACTCCTTATCGATCCAGTGCTTTAAAAAGGAAAAAATAGTTGGGCAATAATCCTTGGCCAATATTTATTTTTTATTACTCTACATTTGGACCTAATTTATTTCCAATTTGCGCATACACTTAATATATGGGAGTTAAAATACTTTAATTTTACTGTATTTATTTTTTGCACCATTTGTGGAAAAATAGACTTCATTTGTGAAAGAAGAAAGTGCGAGTGACTCATCTGTTTGATCAATACGAAGAAATTACGTTTCACTTTTACGGCGTGTTAGCGGCAGCAGCTCGAGGGGTTTCGGAGAATAAGTGCTGGAGAGGGAGGAAGAACGCGGGGATGATCCGACAGCGTGCGCTCTCGTGCGGGTACCGGGGATGAACAGATCCGATGTAGCGAACGCATCCATGAGGCAGGAGAGAGACTTTTTATTGTGATTATTTGAGCGTGCGTGATCAGCAACATTAAGAACGTTAAGAAGACTGGCCGTTACATCCTTCATGTATCTAAAGTTCCGTAACGGGGAAAAATAGAAAAAGTTCTTTAAGACTGACGTTGGTTTTTAACTCACAGGAATAAAGGGAATCATTTGAATTGCAGGTATTGGAAGTTTGTTGTTCATCCATTGTTTCTGTCTTATCAGAAATATTTTACATTATGAAATTGCACAGACACATGAGAAATGAAGATCTTAAGACCTCCATTATGAGTGTTGTACATCTTCAACGCGTGTCCAGATTTCCCAAACGGCGATTGCAAAACCTGGAGATTGCAAGGTAGTAATACTGTATACAGTATGTCAAGAGATGCATAGAAACCTAAAGCCTAAGTTGCTTGCAAATCTGGGATCTTGTTCAAGAGTTATATTTGGACTTTCTATTTTCTGTTGTATAACTTCCCTTTTGTTACCATGCAACTGTTTCACCGTGGCAACACCTGACTTATGCCGCGTTCATGTGGAATTGGGAGCTCGTTTTCCTGAGATGTGACATCATTGCCCCCAGCTGGGTTGTGTTCCTGTGCTTTTTATGTAGGAAAGTAGGGATTTTGATGTGATCAAATAAAATCGATCTTTAATCACTGATTAGCGCTTAGCTTAGCTAAGCATCTCAAACGCTAAATGGTAGTTTGTGAGTTTTAGAAAATATCACGTATACTTTTGCTAGCATTGATTTGTTACTCCGAGGATGACGGCAGCTCACACTAAAGTCAAGAAAGTAGCAGTGTTTAATTAAAAAGCTTGCATTAGACGATGAACAAATCAGCTGATGTGATGTCTGCAATCAGGTGCGGATGTCGGGATGCTTGTTTTGACCCAGAGGACCACATGAACATGGAAAACCTCTCATGGGAATCACATTTTTTAGTAATAATAATAATACATCGGTTTTATATAGCGCTTTTCTGGACACTCAAAGACGCTTTATATTGCATTATTCATTCACTCCATACTTGGTGGTGGTAAGCTACTATTGTAGCCACAGCTGCCCTGGGGTAGACTGACGGAAGCGAGGCAGCCAGTCTGCGCCATCGGCCCCTCCGACCACCACCAACCACTCACTCACTCACTACATTCGCCAGGCTTCCTGGTGGTCCCAAACGGTCTCCCATCCAAGTACTGACCAGGCTCTTCCTGCTTAGCTTCCAAGGTCTAACGGGATTGGGCAGAGCAAAGGCAGTGTTCCTTCTTTTTAACCGTTTTCTGACTATAAACATATTTATCACACACAAACAAAGTCGAGCCAAAATCGGGTCCATATGGATGTTTTTTTTCACAGCAAATTGTTCAGTTGAAGCTAAACACTGCACTCGTTGCTAGCGTTAGCATATGTAGCATTAAGCTAAAGTATATTCCCGGTTAGCTTTGTCCGTTTTTTAAGCATTTAAGGGCTTTAACCATTTTGCTCTTTTCCATGTCGCTGTAGGTTTATTTTTGTAGAAAAGAAACATTCATAATTCAGCATTTGTTAAAGTAACTGTGGAGAAAATGGGAGAAAGTTCTTTTATTCTCCTCTTTGTTGACCATTGGACAATTCTAAAGACGTCGTCTGTATCTATAAAAAGCAGCAGCTAAATATCACAATAATAAATGCTGTATTTATCGACGTCTGACACTCCTCGGTCACAATAGCTGCACGTTATCTCTCCCCATAAGACGACATAAAGACTCAAAATGACAAACCCTCTCTCAGCCTCCATAAGTGAACTGCTATCTGCCTTTTCCTGTTTGTCTAATTAAACATTAAATATGTCGCCCGCTGTCATTCTGCCCGTTGCCATGGGGACAGCAGCATGGATGTGACACGATCAGCGACTTGTACTTGGCTTATTTCGGGCTGCCTGAGGAGGATGTGGGTGTGACTGGCTGTCAGTGTAGTTTCGTGACATTTGTCTGCACAAGTCTCAGTTAAACAGGCCTTTGTTTGTCATATCACTGATACTGAATCTAATTTCTTGTATTCTGGCGTATTGTAATCTTTTTCCTAGCCACAATTGCTCACAAATTTCAATTTAATAAAACCCCTTTAATGGTGACCAACCTCGCCAACGCTCACCTCTCAGTTATAGATTCCAGATGAGTCAAAGGACTTTACTCGTTGGAGGCCGATATTCTTTATCGTCAAAAAACCAAGGGCCGACCCTCTAATTGTATATGCCGAAGTAAAGCATCACTTTCTACAAATGCCAATGTACGTCGTATACTATGGCCCAAATGTGTGTTCTGCTAAGACATTTTAAAGGAATTGACAGTATTCTTCACATTTCTAGAGTACTTTCACGTCTTAACCCCCTGCCTGAACCCAAGCGTATTTTCTACAGTTTGGTTTTACACAAATCTAAAAGCTTCTTGGAAAAAAAGGAGCCTTGCCCACATTGATTTAAACTTGTAATCCACTTGGCATGAAATACGACCTGTAAACAGTGTATAACTCTACAATGTTGTCAATCGCATGAATACACATAATAATGAACACAGGGAGATAGAGGGAAAAAAAAAAAAAATAGGAAAGCCGCAGCAGCCAACCAGGCTAATACAGGATTAAGGCTTAACCCAATGTACAGCGCAGCACTGCTATCCTCCCTCGAAAAGACATCCACCAAAATGCAGCAGAATCTACCTCCTCAGAGCAGCGATTACTTCTGCACTGCAATTACGGTCCAAATAATCAGAAAGACAGCGAATGCACGGTATCCATAGCAACGCGCTTTGCGAGTCGGTGGGAAAGTGCTCCCAACTCGAGTGTACAGCATGTGATATTTGATAATTCACTGATGGAGTCAGAAGGAGAGCGCTGGCATGGACTCTGATTGGTTTTGTCGCTATATATAAAACTTACATTATTGGGAATTTAAAGCCATACTGTACAGGCAAGGCAAGTTTATTTGTAGAGCACAATTCATACACGAGGCAATTCAAAGTGCTTCACAGTTGCAGGTGCTCGTCATATAATTAGAATGTCATGAAAAAGTTTGTTTATTTCTGTAATTCAACTTAAAATGTGAAACTAATATATGATATAGACTCATTACATGCAAAGCGACAAAGTTAAAGTATGATATGTATAGCCTTTATTTGTTATAATTTTGATGATTATGGCTTACAGTCCATTTTCAAAATTCTAATTTTATGAGAACTTTAATTTGGGGTTTTTACAAGCTGAGCCATAATCATCAAAATTATTAAAAGAAAAATAAAAGGCTATACATATCTCACTTTGCATGTAATGAGTCTATCATATATTAGTTTCACAGTTTCAGTTGAATAACAGAAGTGAATGCACTTTTCATGATATTCTAATTATATGACGAGCACCTGTATAACATTCCACCCAATAAATTGAATTGAATGCAAGCATTAATTTAATTACATGTTTTACTGCGAATTATCTCATCTCTCCTCTTACCTGATTTGTAACTCTGCCGGGCCATCCCCAGCTCGACATATCGATGCAGACGGCATCGATATGTCATAGAAGGGGACGTGACCTCATCGAGGGGAGGGAAGTATGTTTTGAGACACAAGTTTTCACTCTTTTTAGCCGTTTTCTGGCGGAATACAAACATATTTATCACATACAAATAGTCAAGTCTAAATCGGGTCCATATTGATGTTTTGTCACAGCAGATTGTCCAGTAGATGCAAAAAACGGCAGTCAGAGAGCTAGCGTTAGCATGTAGCATGATGCTAACATGACGCATCATTCATCATCACCGTTATTTATGTATTTATGGGCTGTTGGATCATGTTGCTCCTCTCCATGTCTTTTTTTTTTTGAGAAAAAAAAACAACTATATTCATAATTAGGCATTTGTTAAAGTAGTTTTGGAGTAATGATAGAAAGTTTAGATTTTCTCCTCTTTGTTTTCCCCTCTGACTGCTGCATGACCTTATATCGGAGATTCCAGAGATGCTGTCTCTATTTCTGGATTTCAGGTGACATCACAGCATTCTAAAGTCCTATAATATTTAATGAGGTGGGGGGCAGGTAAAATAATTTTACTTTTGAGGAGATTTTTGGGGTTGTACAGAGAGATCATTAATATCAGTCACTGGGTCCATGATCTCTCTGTACAAGACCAAACATTTCCTCAAAAACAAAATTATTTTATCTCTATATAACATTATAGGCCTTTAGAATGCTGCGATGTCACCGGAAACCCAGCAATAGATCTTTTGCTGGGTTGCAGGTTCTAGAATGTGATGATGTCACCGGACCCAGTGGGGGAGGAGCCAGTTTTTCCTATTAACTGCATTACACTTTCACAAGTCGTAGCTCAAAAGAAAATGTATGAATTACAAAAATTATCATTGATATCAGTCACTGGGTCCATGATCTCTCTGTAGAAGACCAAAAATGTCCTAAAAAACAAAATAATGTTTCCTACATATAATAGTATTGGCCTTTAGAATGTTGTGATGTCACCTGCAACCCAGCAATACAGACGGCATCTCTGGAATCGCCCATATATGGTCATGTTGAAAACAGTTAAGGGGAAAACAATTTGGAGAAAAACTAAACTCTCTAATTATTAAAAAAAAAACTTTAACAAATGGTGAATAATGAATATAGTTTCTACTCAATAAAGATACAAAGACATGGAGTGGAGGTGGTTCAACAGCCCATAAATACATAAATAATGGAGAATGCTAACAATATGTTAACATTGGGCTAATGCTAACGCTAGCTAGCGTTAGCTACGACTTTTTTCGCTTCTACTGAACAATCTGCTGTGAATAAACATCCATATGGACTCGACTTGTATTTGTATTTGTATGTGATAAATAAGTTTATATTTTGCCAGAAAATGGCTAAAAAGAGTGAAAAATTGTGTTTCCCAAAATATTCTGTCTTCCCCCTTCTATGACGAGATGCCGTCTGTCTCTATGAGGGTGAAGCGGTGGGTTTTATATATAAACAAAAGCCACCATTGCAAATGTGCCCAAACATTTTAAATTACAATCAATCTTAATCTTAAATGGTCAACAATCCTCAAACTGGCATTCATAAAAAAAGAAACCCACACTTGAAACAATAAAACGTCTAAAACGCTCTTCTTAAGACTGTGAATTTCCACTTATCTCTCGCATAACAACAATGCAGTACCACACATGACCTGTAGGAGCAGAGGCCCGCGTCGTGTTGAATAAATCATGCTGCATTTCTTGACCTTTAGCTCGAGACATAGCTCCATCAATGAACGGACACATAATAGATTTGTATGTGCGGCTTGTGCTAATGCATGCTGACACACTGCGCTAGCAATAACCTGCACAAAGACTCACTAATTATCCTGAAATATTGATGTACGCATGGTTCAAACTGCGTGCTTGGCTGAGCTGCACAAGTTAGACATTGAATTGGAGATTATTGTTGAACAACTCCAAGAACCCAAAACTAATTCAATGATTTTAGTGTGTAGGTCTACATTTAAATTTAGTTTAATGTTTTTTTGTTAGTTTTTTATTACAACAGTGAATGAGTTAAAGCATATAACCTTGTATTTAAAAAAAACCTTAACATATAATTCAACCTAATGTTTGATTGTGGTGTAGAACTGACTTGGCAAACCATCAAAGCTGTAATCAAAGCTAAATATTAGAGAGCTTTGTTTTGGTTATGAAGCGTATTTGTAATTGCATTCTTTTTCTCAATTATCTTTTGAGCATACATACTTTTAAAATCTCTTTAGGGAACTTTAGGGGCTCCGTACAATTGTGATCTAAACACTTACTGCAAAAATATGGTGATATTGTCAATTATCATGTAAAAAAAAAACTGCTGACGAGGACATGGTGTATTTGACGTACAATACTATTAGTAGAAAGTCGTCTTGAGTTTGGGCGACTGCAGGGAGACTCGTCCTCCATCACTGCCACAGTCTGTGGATGTTTGGTTGGTGTGAATCCTCCTCGATTGCACCCTGTCCCTGAAAGGCACCTGTTTCTCCTGTATCCCGACGCAACACCTTTGAAGCGCTCTCCTTCATCTGCTTTCTGTGTTTGCCTCATCTCACACCCTTTTCTTTATTTCAACAGTCTGCTAACTGCAGTCAGATGTTCTTGTTGAGCTCTCTTTGGTTTACTGCATGGACATATGAGTTGGCAAAAGATCTACCTTAAAGTAAACAAAAATGATCAGCAGACAAATTGCAGGTCTAAAATAACCAAATTCACGGGTAAATATAGCAATAACTATTCTAATTCAAGTAATTTTTTATTTTTTTTTGTAGGTAATTTGGAAGGGTGTGGGGGATATGTTGAGCAAATGTTTAAATGTTTGGACTCACTCCGCATTCTGAACCCATCATAAAGTGTTGCTAAAGTGCGCTTAAGGCCTTGTCTCTATCATGCAACATTGCAACACATTTACACTTTAATTGGCCGATGCCGATATGCTCGGCCGATATTTTTGACCGATATTTTTCTAAATGTCTGGTCTATAATCCTGTAAAAACAAATACTTGGCCGCTCCAGCACTGTCCGATTTTACTCTATTACTGTAGGTGATTCAGTCATAGTTTCTGTCCCAGCTTTGATTAGTTGTCGTTAGCATTGGCATATTGTTTCTAGCCGCGGCATTTTGCACGGAGATCAAAAATACAGTAGCGCAGGTTAAAACTAACTCAGTGATTGAATTCTTCAAAATGACAGCATGCAGCATGTCCATATTGACGGAGGTTTAGTGAAACTTGTGTTTAAACTTGAAGCTGACCAATTTTTATTGCGATGTCTCTCACCTCCCCTGAGGCCTAGGGTTGTTTTAAAGCCCTGACTTTGCTCATTCCAATGCAAAAAACGAGACGTCTCTATCATTTTCAGTCCCGGCTTTTTTTGGAGCTAGATCGGCTGATATTGTTAAATCTCCAAATGTCAGCCTCTAATTTACACTCACAGTAACTCGTCTCTTTTTGGATATTTCATGCACTCCTGAACTGCCTTGTGTCAGACTGATGCTGCCAATCAGCTGCACCTATTCCCCGCCACTCAAACACATTCCTACAGTCTCACGCAGGCAAGGTTTAGATGAAACTGTCTTGCTCAACCCCAAAACAATATGCATTCCTTAAAACTGGTCAACCCCAGTTTGTGAACCAACTCCACTTTGTCACTGCCTGTGTTTTTGATCTTTCATTGATTGTCAGGTAACGCTACGATTTGATGCAAATAGCTCAGTGTTGCTACTTTGCGTCACTGACACCTTTTAAATTGCCACCCAGTCTATGTGTCTCAGTTTACTTTGCTGAGTCATTCCCTCGGGGCCCAAGTCAAGAAAAGTCAATCGCTGGAAAATAGGTGAAAATGGAGTCAGGCCATTATTTACTTGTCAGGTTTTATGAAGCTGATTGTTAAAGGGAACTGCCGTGAACCCTGGGGTAACAGTCAGGGTAAGATCCTTTACTTGATGTCAATACGAATTGCTTTGAGGCAAGACACTGCAGGTCAACGGGGGGAAAATGTGATATCCTTGAAATCTTTCCTGGGAATGAAATAAACATCTACCACAACTTTTCACCTTAAATGTTTTTTAAGTTTCATACATGTGAGTCTGTGAAAAGTCTTTTAGACGAACACCTCGGGGTTGTAAAGTATAGTGGGTTACTTTCCAGTGATGTCACTTTGGAGTGTGAGCCCTCGGGCCCCTCTCTGTGCACTCAGACAGAAAACAGACCTAATGCACAGGACTGTCTGTGTGTCACAAGTCCTGGTCCCGTCGGCGATAGTTTGCTATATGTTCATCAGCTACCGGATCCCAAACTTTTCACTAACCACCAATGCATTTCCGAACCTACATTTTGCATTTTTTTGCGCCACATGATGCTGTTTTGTTCTCCCATGTTCCCCCTGTTTTGTTTCATTTACGTTTCAGTAATTCAGTCTCGCTCTCAAGAGCTCGAAACAAAACTGTTCCGCCAGCTGATGTCACTAGGTGTTACTTTTTAATTAAAGGTAATGTGTTGTCTGATGTGCTTTAGAGGTTTTAACACAATTTTGGATTAGGCACTTGGCTTTAATTAAAGGAACAGGCCACCGTTCTTCAATTCTGAGATATGTTCTTAGCTTAGACGAGTTGATGCGTACCTGTCTGGTCTTTGTGCGTGCGCTCAGTCACGCAAAAAGATGTTGTTAGCATTTAGCCTCTCCCAGCACATTCCTATGGAACCAAACGGGGTGAAATTAGAAGCTACCAAGCTGTTCCACGTTTTCCCTACGTGAGCCTTTACACGATCCAAGTCTAGTTACACAAAATTAACATGTCCATTTTTTTTTAGCGGATAAAAAGGGTAGTACCTGTATATTGAAAGGCGTAATAACACCTTAGGAGCACTTCGACGTCCGCGCAGTGTTATCTTCAGAATTCTTTAGGAGTGAAGATATTACTGCACGGAAGTCGAAGTGCTAAGGTCACTGTCATATATTGTTATTGTATGAACAACAGCATAGCAAGTCCAAGAATAATTCCCCTATGGACAATAACGTTTGTCCTCATCCTTATTACGCCTTACAGTATAGTGCCCCTTTTTACCCGCTTAGAAAATCGACATGTTTAATTTTGTGTACTGTAACTATACTTGGATCGTGTAACTACTCACATACCGTAAATCCTCTAATACTGGCCTGTATTCCATTACCGGCCGGGTCTATCACAGTGGCCGGGTTCGTAGCTGGCGGAGGCAAATAAAAGCCGGTCTCTAAAACAGGCCGGGGCTATTATTAGAAACTATAGCGGTAGAAATATTTCTCATGTTCGGAATTTGTCTCATAGTCGTGTAAACGATAACTCACGTGCAGGAAGTAAATGAACGGGAACCCAGGCCGAGAGAGGGGAACGCTGCTGCGGAGCGGAGCTGATCCAAGCGTAACTTTGAGACAGATTTAGCCACTTTCAAACCTTCTGTGACTATTTTGGAAATGGGGCAAGCAAAAATGTTGTATGACCCTCCAGGGTTTTAATAAAGTCACCATCGCGTCCTAAAAGCACATCCAGCGGCTCCGTGTGCAGGTAAGTCCCACGCCTCAAAGTAACTCCTCCAATCGGTGCGAGCGTCTCGTCTTCTCTCGGGTCTGTTTTATGATCGATCACAAACACAAACGCTCCGTCTAAACTCACCTTTACACCAGATAACAACAAATAATCCGGTCCGCGGTAAAAAAAAAAAAAAAAAGAGAAACCTGGCGTGACATTGTTGTCAATGTTCCGCTAACAGCAGCGAAACACTTCCTGTTGTCCCTACAAAATAAAAAGCGTCAATGTTCCGCTGGGAGAGTGTTTGCAATGTTAATTCATAAATGAACCTAATATTTTAGGTTCAAATGGACACAAATCTCGTTTTTCTTCATTCTACTGGTCGTCCGTTTTGCTCAAATAAAAATAAAGGCCTGTCTCTAATTTTGGCCTGGTTCCAATAAAGGCCTGGTCCTCGATGTGCTTGAGTAAATAAAGGCCCCGGCCTATATTAGAGGATTTACGGTAACCATATTTAAACAGGGGAAACGTGGAAGAGCTTGGTCGCTTTTGGGACCATAGTAATATGCTGGGAGAGGCTAAATGCTAACAACATCTTTGGTGTTTTGCGTGACTGAGCGCACGCACAAAGACCAGACAGGTACGCATCAACTTGTCAAAGCTCAGGTAAGAACATATCTCAGTATGGAAAAACGGCGACCTGTTACTTTAAGCACAAGTTTCACGACACGTGCTCCCGCGCCATTTCTCCCTTGCAGTAAAATGTTGTTTACCTGATTTCTGGGCTGGGGACGTTGTTTTTTTGTTTTGTTTTTTGGATATAAGATTTAAATAAATAGAAATCTTGCATATTTACCCTTGAAGATTGTACTCACTGAAATGCATGTCTTCATATAATAATTTCAGCACTTTTCCCTCATGTTGTCCTTGCTATTCATACATGATGCATACAACTTTAGAAGTAGAAATTGCACATGTGGAGATTTAGCCTCCTGAATTTTGACAAACCCCTCCTTTTGTCATGAAGCTTGGTGACTTTCTGGCCTGAAGACGAGCAACGACTGGCTTTGTTGTAGGCCTGCGCAGACTGAGATTTACACATTCCCTTTGTGGACACAGGGTTAAGGTTTTATGAAAAGTAGACACTGAAATACTACAGATAAGTGCGTAGGTAGAAGGGATTCTCTGAAAGCATCTCCCACGGAGGCCCTGAGGAGTTCGGAGACAGCAGATGTTCAGCGGGAGCGTTTTCTCTCCACTTCTGCAAGAGGGAGTTTGGGGCAGCGCTCCGGGATATTGTGAATAAAAGTAAGAAAGGAACAAATGAGGCTTCATATCATGTTGGTTCTGATATAATGGTTTTTTGTATCTCCAACCTGTTTTCAGACATGCCATTTTAAACTGAGAACTTCTGTTTGAAAAGCAATAGGATTCGAACCATTTACAGTAGGTTTGGAAGTTATTGAAGTTATGAAGTTGCTAAACAGACTTGCCTAAAAAAAGAGTTTGGTAAAAAGGCCCTTATTCTTTTTTTTTGTATATCGCCTTCCACAAACTTCCCTTTTTTTCAATACCAGTACTTTAAAGCAGAACTAAGTAACTTGTTTACTTTAATAGATCCTTTTTATAGTCCCTCTGGGGGTAATACAAGTGTACCGGGGGTCTTACATCTCCCCTGGTGTCTCTGGCCAGAAAACCACAATTGCAACTTTCCCTGCACCGACCCGGAGGTGCAATACACACTAAAGGTGCGTACAGACCAGACGTGACCACACCACCAACTTCCATGTTAACCCTATGTAGATGTGCTTCGACGCGCCTCGAAATGGTAAGCAAAGACGTCCGCGCGTATGAAGTGTAGCAAATGCGAGCGGATGAGGATAAACGCGCGTCAAAGCCAGTGAGAACAGTGCGGTACACGAGCAGGGATGCCCCGCCCACTGCTTCATGCACTCAAGTAATCCAATCTACACGTGCGTTCATTTACGCCTTGTTAACCAATCAGGGACTGGGCTCAAATAGTGAGGTGAAGTTTTTTTACATTTTTTTATTCCTCTTTGGGGCAGAGGCATCACTTTAGTTGTGCATGCTTATTTTGCGAAACAAAAGTCAGAGGGACAGTTTGTGAATGCGCTTGCAAAACTTCACGCGCCAGCAAACAGGCGTTTCTCGCGAGTGTGAAGCGGCAATGTTTGGCGTCCAACTAGAGGCGGATGGGGCGTGGACGTTTGGTCTGAACCTTAATGGAATCACGAAGAAGAAGCTAACAGGCTAACAGCAAAGCTAACTGCGAGCTAGCGCCACTTAAACGGTATTTACAGCCAGGTTTGAGTGAAAAAAATGGTGTCATTGGATATACAATATCCCTCTCTCTCTTTGTCTTTTCTGTCAGCATAGTATGGGAAAGTGGGCGGGTGCGGGTGGACGTGTGTGGGTATGGACCATAGACTGTTAAAGAGCAACTAAACACCAAATCAAGTTTTTTTTACTGATAAACTGTCTCAATGGGTGTCTCATAGTGTTTTCTACTGGTCCCTGACATTATTCTGACATTATAGCGCAAACATGTGTTAAATCCTAACTTTGGCCTGAAACGAATGGGTTGCGCCCCTTCAGGGTAAACTCTGCTACTAAATTAGAATTTCCTGATTGGCTGGAGAGTGTCCACGGCCTCCACAGAACGTCATAAGCCGCACCAGCTCCACACATCGTCATCAGGTACTGCCCATTGTCCTGCCCCTGTACCTGTGGTATATAACCAAGTCCCTCCCACGTAATCAGTCTGCTGTGATTGTGCCAATGCAAAGGCCCACACACTCACCCCCCGCATGTCACCCCAAACTTCAGAGACCGCCTCTTTCGTGGCAATTTTTGACTTTTGTTTGTGGGTGGGGAAAGGCTTTGGCACGCCCGTTTAGGTACTATTTAAAAAGAATAGACAACTCCTCCTCCCCGTTTACCATAATGACCACGTTCGAGGGGGAATTCATGGCAGATTTACAGACTCCTCCTCCCCAGCTCTGACGAAGCATGTTCCTAATAAGGGCATAAGGGCGGGATCTTCACTGTAGACTCGGCCCTTGCGTTACGTGTAGCTCGCGCAGCTCCAATGCTAACAGTCCGACCCTCATTGGTAGAGATTTTTAAAAAAATCTTTCGAAAACCAGCCTGGTTTCTTTTTTTATGACTAACCCAGCGTTATCTCAGGAGGAATATGTAGCCATAGAAAGTGTTCAAAAAATAGAAACCAGGCGTTAAAGTTGTTTTTTAACGTGTCTAAAGTCCAGTGCTTTTCAATGGGAGACTAGCGGCTATATGGAGGTACTACAGCAATGGCGGCCTCCGGTGTTGCGGTCATAAAGCATAAAGCAGCCAGCGGCCATTGGTATGGAAAAGCGTGGCTGGAAGTGGGTGATGGGTGCGGGTTTGAGAGGGTGTATAGGATCGTGTGAGTGAGCATGGGTGTATGTGCAGAATAGATGTCGACGACTGATTGTTGTTTTGCTGAGTGAGTGGTGTGTGGTGTGTAGCCGGGCCTGGTCCGGTTGGGGACAGAGGATGGAAATTAGCTTTAGCTATAATCCTGCATTTTAAGTATGTTGTACTTTTTGTAAATGCATTGTCCCTTTTAAATAAATACAAAATACAAAATGTACTCGGGCTCATCTCCGATGTCAGGAAATGTGCGTAAAAATGGGGAACAATGGGTGGGAAATTTGGGAGAAATTGTGGCAAAAATGAGGAAAATGTATGTGAAATTTCTTTTGGGGAAAAAATGGGGAATAAATTGGAGGAAAATGGGGGGAAATCCTATCCCTGGACAAACAGCAACAAAACTTGGATCTAAAGGATTTTTTTTTTTTTTGGTACCTGCTTTTAATACTTTCATATTTTTGATACCAAACTTTTTTCCCCGACACTCACATTCAGTCTGCTGTTCTTGATAAACAAACTTAGGCCCATGTCATTTATTCAGATTCCATGCAGTCGCTAATGCTCTTCCGATTACCCAGCACACCACTGCACTGAACTGTAGCTTTTTAATAAAGGTTGGAGACAGAGGACGTTGCAGTTGGAAAGTGTGAGAAACCAGTGCAAAGCCAAGTCATTGCAGCCACATTTGTGTTTTGAGCAAGTTAGTACAATTCATTAATGGAGCAAAGAAGGCTCTTACGATCTTTGTAACTCGCGTTACTCGCCCATAGAAATAAAAAGGGTAAACTGATTGCCTGATTGATTTTCTTTGCTGCATTAAAAAAAAAAACCACACATCGCATGCTTTTGAATCAAGATAAAAAGATCATAGCTTTATAAGTACTCCGCTAATCTCCTTTCCGCCGTATCGATCGTTATCATCTCTGTAGCTTCAGTTCGCTGTTCGGAGGTGTATTGATGCCTGGCCCTCATTATCTCCGGAAGCATCGGTGCGACTCTCTTCCTCCTGTTGGTTTCAATCGTTACGGCCTCCACATCTTCACTCTTTCATTGTTAATTGGCCATGTCTTTAATTAAGTTCTTACCTCCAGTTTCAGCGTCATCAATACAGGAACGATTCCACTGTACAGTCCAAGTCCAGGGAATATTCCGCGTCAATGGCCTCCACACTTGACTGGAGTATAGGAGAACAATTAGGCCCAGTTTGAAGGTATGTAGGGCTAGACAGTAAACAATCACTGAGTTTCAAGGGCTTGAATTCCAAAAGGGATATGACTGACAGCAGTTGTAAATCATACAATGAGCCAATATGGGATAGCCATGTAGCCTAAGAGAAGTATGTTAATGTGGTACATCTACTGCTTCTGTCGTTCTACAACAGCTTCAGTCTCCTTATTGATGCTGGCAGTATAAACATTCATTTTGCCCGTGCTGAGAAATGGAGCCCTGGCTGCTTGTGGGCCTTTCAAGGGCAGTGGTAAAAAACAGGTGGTGGGAGACTTACTTGACCAATGCTCCAAAAAGACTTGACTTTGACTGCCCTGACAAGCAGACAGCAGATTGTGTGCGCCTCGGATTTCTATTTTTGCAATTATAAGACTTGACTTGACTTAGACTTAGACTGTTTGTGACTTGAGACTTAACTTGGACTTAAGGCCAATGACTCTCAATGACTTGCTGTCACATTATATGTATTGTTGTCATGACCGGCTCTATGAAGTGACAGGACAAACGAGGAAAGCACCAAAAAGGGTAGTTGAACGCTAATTTTATTAAAGGAATAACAATAAAAATGTGACCTAAAAGGTGCTATGTGGCTAGAGCAGGGCTGAGACACCTGGACCAGTTGCAGCCAATCTCCTTAAGTGGTGCAGCTGAGGAGGAGCCACACCCAGGAGCAGATTGGGAGGGGCCAGCCAGTAGAGCACCTGCACACAAATGGAGGAGAGGGAGGAGCAGCAGCAGCAGAAGCTGTTGAAAGAACAGGATTCATTGTGTAAAACCAGCGCATCTATGTTTACATATGGTAATTAGCCACAAGCCGACACAGCGCGTCTAATCAATACAGCGCGAAAAGGCAGGAGGTAAAACGTGTTTCTTTGGATGCATTAAAGGTTTTCTATGCTACGGCGCAGACAGGCAGCCTCCAGAAGCATGACGTGGTAAGAGCTGGATTAATTGACAAATATCTTAGTGGTGTTTTAAGGCGTTACAGGATTTAGTAGGTATTTTACGTGGCCACACAGAGTCCGGTGACTGCAAGACTGAAGGCTGTGCGGAATCTACTTTGAGCAGGGGCGAATCCGAGTATACAGGGGCTGGAGCATTATAATGGAACCACTAACAGAAAAACTGTCAGAAACAAACAAAAATAAAAAATATTATTATAGTATTTATCTTTTAGACTGCATGGAAAAGCAGCTAATGTTTAAAAGACTCATTTAGACTATTTTTTCTGAAGTTGGCCCCGTGGCCCAAAATTGGTGATTGATTATTAATTAGACTTAAAATCCAAATAGATTTTGAAAAGTTTGATACTAGCCTAAATTTTCAAAATGGCTTAATCTTGAGAAAACTCTTTTAGTTTTAGACTAACCGTTTTAGTCCAACAGTGAAAATTAGGCTTAAGGCTGGCGCTTGCGACTTGAGGTGACTTGTCAGCCAAAGCAAGGCTTGACTTGGACCTTCACGACTTGGACTTGACTCGAGACTTGCATTTAATGACTTGCTCCAACTCTGGTAAAAAACATATGCACTGCAACTAACGCTAACACAGATAACTTGTATCTGGCAATTGTAGTTTTGGGATAAAAAAATACAACACTGATGCCTTTAGAGCAACTTAAACGGATTGCCTCGTTTCTTTTTATCAAAGTTCCATCAATCCACCCATTTTCTTCCACTTGTCCGTTGCCGGGTCGTGGGGGCAGCTGTTGGAGCTGCCCAAATCACATTGCCCCAGCCCCTATGGCTCAGAAGGACGGCCTCATGGTTCTACTTCTAACCTGGCCTGTTGGTTTCTCATAAGGGGCTTCTGAACCGCTCTTTGTCTGACCCGTCAAGTAGGACCTTTTTGCCCATGCAGGGAGACCCTACCAGGGGCACGAAGCCCCCGACAACAGAGCTCCAGGATCATTCAGGCGCTCAAACCCCTCCACCACGTTAAGGTGGTGGTTCCAGGAAGGGCTTTTTTATGAATTAAGACTATTTTACCTTGATTTAAAGGCGCTATACCTAATTTTTCTTCCCAGTAGTGGAACAAAATTAGTTTTGCCCTCCTTTAATATTGTAAACCTCGCTGTGCATCTAATTATAAAACATGTGTATCAATTTCATAAACATGCAGGCTAATTTAGTTGCATTTCTGTGAAAGTGACCCAGAAAAGTTGTGAAACGTGCTTATAATCTCGTCCCTGAGGAGAATCAGGTTAGGAAAGTTAGGAATGAGTTTGGACCACATTGAACAATTTAATTTAGTAGCTCTTTAAGAAAACTTTTTATTGTGTAACTTATTCCACCTAAAAAGCAATACGATTAGATATCTCATTGCACTTCAAAATTATACATCTAAATTTCACTGGCATTTTTTTTACATGGCAAGTCAGACTTACTCAAATCAAAGGTCAAATATTCTATGTTATTCTATATCAGTAGTTCGTAGTAGCGAAACTATATCTGTTTCCTGCGTTTCTAACAGGGTTACTTTGCTAAATATATAGGTTACTTTAGTCATATTCATCAAACTAATTGTGTAAACAGTGTTGTATGAGTTCTTAACCCTCCCCTGTTTGATCTTTCGTACTCATGCCACTGATTTGGGTAACCATACAATACTCTTTATCGCATACGTGCATCGATGCTAATGTGTCTCCCTGCTGTGGAATCCTTTCCCCGTCGGCGCCTCTCCAAACAATCGTGACTTATGCAGATCATGAGCCCCGAGCTCCAGGGCCTCTCCATGAGTCTGCCTTCACACAGGCGCCGGCAGATAATTAAAGGTCATCAGCTGCTGGAGGCCACAAGCTTTTCAACACTGTTTGGAATAGATAATGGATTATGTTGCTTGATGACATTCTGGCTGTTCCTCAAAAAACAAAGACCTGACATGAAGTCCAGACAGTGTCACCTGTTCTGATCATTTCGGGCCACAATCCAAAAGTATATTCCTAATAACGCTCACTGTTTATATTTATTATATTTCACTGTTTTCTGTGTTCGCAGAGGCTTATTACAGTGGTTCTTGGTAGGGGGAACAGTGGCACAGCGGTTGGAGCTTGTGCTTCACAGCTACAAGTTTCCGGGTTTGATCCCTGGTCAGACGGGGAGTTTGTGTGGAGTTTGCATGTTTACTACCACTAAAAACATGCACAATAGGTTTAATCCTCCAGCCAGGTGGTTCTGACCATGAGCCTGGTTCCTACAGGTTGCCCCAGCGATTAATAAAGTATAACTTAAAGCAGTACTAAGTAACGTGTTTACCTTAATAAACCTTTCGTAGTTCCTCTGGGGTAATACAAGTGTTAATGGGATGATTGGAGGGTCTTTCATCTCCCCCTGGTGTCTCTGGCCAGAAAACCATGCTTGCAACTTGACTGCCACCGGGGCGGAGCAAGCAATACACACTAATAGAATCACGGAGAAGAAGCTAACAGGCTAACGGGCAAAGCTAACTGCGGGCTAGCGCCACTTTAAACAGTATTTACAGCCAAGTTTGAGTGAAAAAAAATATTCCCATTGTATAACTGGATGTACAACACCCCTCTCCCCTTCACCTTTTCTGTCAGCGTAGTATTTACTCTCCAAGACATTAATAAGTTAAAAAATCGTAACTTGCTAAGACACCTGCAGTTGCGCTTATGGCCTCTAGGGCAAGAGTTACTTAGTACTGCTTTAAAGTGCATCTGACACATTAGACACAATTTTTGCTAAAACACAGTTAACACAATTAAAGATTTTGCTAAAGATTGTACCCAGTTTTCTTTAGTTTGACCCTTTTTGTGATGTTTATGTTTTCACTTCCTTATTGGACACCGACAGGAAGTGACATTGAAGAAGGTAAACAAGTTTAAACTGTTGCCGTGCAACCATGTTAAGTCAATGGGAAATGAATGAGTCAACCTGCTATGGAATGTTCTTTTATGTCACTTCCTGTCAACAGCTTAAAAATTCCAATAAAAATAACTTTTCTGCCCAACATTTCTTCATTAAAATTGCTGCTTCACTGAAAAAATGATAACTATGCAACTGATGAACTTGCAACGGATGTAATCCATCTAAATAAGTCATATTTTCAAGAGCATTAAAATCTGTCATATGCACTTTAACTTTAACTTAAGTTAAAGTGTCTTTATTTAAGTTTTGTCCTTTTTGGATTTGTCCTTCCTAGAACTACAAGTCAGGTTTAGTTCTATTTAAGACCCATAGTTTAGACTGTTTTGAAACTGGTCACATCATATAATATACAGCCATTAAAGGAATAGGCCACCGTTTTTCCATACTGAGATATGTTCTTACCTTAGCTTAGATGAGTTGATCCGTAACTGTCTGGTCTTTGTGCGTCCGCTCAGTCACACCAATGTTGTTAGGAGCTATACCTTAGCTGGGAGCGGCTAAATGCTAACAACATTTGTGTGACTGAGGGCACGCACAAAGACCAGACAGTTACGGATCAACTCGTATAAGGTAAGAACATATCTCCGTATGCAAAAACGGTGGCCTGTTCCTTTAAGGCCTTTAGTAATGCATGGATTGCATTATCAGGCAGACGAAACATAGGAATTGTATTTATTTATCCTTTATTTAACCAGGAAAGCCCACTGTGATTAGGAATCTCATTGTACATGGGGGAAACCTACGCAGACACGGGGAGAACATGCAAACTCCACACATTTCTGTATCTCTGAATTGGACGGAATTTGACTTGGCATTTTTGTGTCGAGTGACAATATTCTTTGAGTCATATCATATTGTACTGTCACTATTGAAGGAACTTGGGCGTCCTCATGTCCACAAAACATTAAGAACTTGCATTTAAACATATTCTGAACAAGTTTCTCGTTTCTCCTCACAGTGAGCATGACCTGGGTGAAGATGACATCTACGACTGTGTGCCGTGTGATGACGATGGGGATGACATCTATGAGGATATCATCAAGGTGGAAGTGCGACAACCCATGGTGAGCTACTCGTGCGGTTATTAGAATCCATCTAATTTTTTCTTTGTCACAAATGTATTAAAAAAGAGGTGCTATTGTTTGGACAGTCAATAACTTAACCCAAATGTTCCATCTCAATAGTTTGATTGCGCTTGTTATTGTCGGTACAAACCAACTTGTTGCCGCCGATACTGCACTAGCTCGGACACGTTTCCCTTTTTCTTCAGCTGTACAAAGCCTCTACTGTACTATTTCAAATGTATGACCTTCTTGTGAACTGTTCTTGCCTTGCTTTCTTTCACGCTGCAGATCAGATACATGCAGGTGAGTGTTTCTGTCGCATCAACCATTTCATTCCCACAAACGCCTGCCTCCCGTGAGTATGAGCGGCCAGCTATCCGCCTGGTGTGCCCTGCCAGCGGGTGATCGGGCTGACAGGGGCCCGCACAGACTCGGGTGACGTCACACACCAGATGGGGCCTGGCTTGACTGCAGATGCTCACGGAAAGCTGGAATCAGAGATGCACCGCGCCATTACCCCCACTTTTGGGTTATCGGGGGGAACTGTCAGCAGCCAAATGTGTTCATTCTCCAATTGTAATGGTCTACAGTTTTATACAACTTTAGTAGTGTAAAGCGGTAGTTCTCAACATGTGGGGAAAAGTTCCATTAAATTGAGGTTGCCAGAATACTGGATTATACCCACTGATGTGTTCCCTGCCTCACTAGCCCAACCCTGAACCCCCAGATTCACATTATCTCCTTGTTGAAGCTGAACAGTTCCACACATGACATTCTGCTTTCCCCACAATTTATCCGATGGGCGGGGGAGAGACTGATGTTTGCGTTGCATTATGGGTAATATTTGCCATCACAACTTCCGGAATTGTCTGCTGGCGCATTTTCGTTCGCTCTGCTCACTGTCATCTTCTTCTAGAAAAGGAATACAATTCTGTATATTTTATGATGCAGACTTTGACTGTTCCGACTCCCTACATTTAGGGCTCGTACCTCCCTGCCTCCCCTCCTGCCTTCAGCGGACACTCAGCCACACACTGCCCCGCTCTACAGTCTCCTGCCCGACTCGGAGCCTTGAAGGCAGCCCGGGATGGCTAACCGCTGCCCCCGGTGTCTGTGAGCTGTCCCTGGGAAACTACAGTAAAAAGCAGCCCCATCTCATAAGCACTGACAGCCCTCGGGTTAGCTCTTTCTGCCCAATACAGCTTTACTGTGTCTGTATTTTCAACGTGAGAACATCCAGCCACTTCAATAAATAAGTCCGTAGCCGAATGGTTAGCACCCGGAGCTAACTAGCTGCTTAGCAGCTAGCACGCATAGATCCGGTGAAAACAAGTATTATGCACCAATAACGTCAATAAAGCCGGTAACTATAGCAGCCTTTAAGATGATCACACACTGAGCCGGGCTTGGTGCATTTGTGGTTTATTGGAGACTTTTCCTCAACAATGAGCTGTTAGCAAGTATAACAAGCTAACGGGGTGGCCTGGAATAACAGGTGCATACCTATGTTACCCGGATCCTATGTTCGCCGGGTGCGATTTCTTTTTCCGTAGGTGAGTTGGTACTTCAACCAATCACAAGTCATGAGAGTGAAATGTCATACATATATCAATCAGCTTAACCCTGACCCTGCCCTAGCCACTAACCTTATAGTGGTGCCTAATCTTAATCAATAGACGTGGGGAACATAGGTACCGGAACATAGGGCTGACCCCAGAATAACCCTTGTCCACCAGCACAAGTTATGTCCTCTATTGAAGCGTATGGGCTGGATATAGGCTAAAATACTTGGGAGATCCTGGCGTAGACTATGAGGTGTATATAGTTAAAGATCCATAGGACATAGCAGTAGCAAAGAGGGACTAGTTAACCCCAAAACAGCAGTATTTTTTTTCAGTCAAGAGCTCCATTCAAGATGCGGCTACGCTTCACAACACACTTTAAATCACTCGCCCCTGACGTCTCAGTCAATCAATGGTTTTGTATGTAGCTCAATATCGCAACAGGAGTTTGCTTAAAGGGCAGCACCAAACATTAAGGCAACAAAACAGAACAGAACAGTGTCCATCGCGTTCGTCTGAAACTCTGAATGCTGTATGCTATCAACAGGAAGTGCACTGGTGAAAAACGGTGTCAATCTTTGATCACAGTGTCGCTCAGTGAATGGAATTTCGAGAGAGCAGAACGCCTGAATTCCTCATTTCCTGTAGTACAGTCATTAACCTTGATTTCAGTATAAATAATAATTAGGCTGATTGCAACGCTAATGCTAACACAGCTAGTGCTAACGTCCACAACAGCTTATAAATACTCTCACGAACTCTGGTAGAATCGAGTCGTCTTTTTTTTAGCATGCGCAACTCTACTTAACGTTGACTAGGCACGTATTTGGGAGAGGAGGAATTGTGACTCATTGTTCACCCATTCAAAGTCAGTGCATTGTGCTGGTGTTTCCTTCACTCGCCGACAGTGTGTGTGCACTGGTGAATGAATGAGATTATCCAATAGCTACAATCCAGTAGTTTGGCCAGCTAGACTACTTGCTTTTGTTCCTGTACAAATATGTATAGCCTTGAACCTGGCGTTATCTCAGTGAGTTACGATGGGCATGATTGACAGGAGGATTAGCTAAATCAGATAAATGCAAGGTCTGTGTCGGATCTAAAACAAACATGGCAGCTTATCCGTACAGAGCACAAATACAGAGTACAAGAGTGTCCTCTGCTAAATAAATCATTAAACTCTATTAATCACAGGTGAGAGATGTTTCAATGTCAGTTCTGAATGATGCAGGATTTGATTTTGAAAAAGAATTAATGAACTAACTTCATTAACAGATAGCCAGGCTAACAATCCAGTGTGGCCTATTTATATGCATGAGACTCATATACTTTTTAACATACACAGCTTCGACCAAAAAAACAACAACAACAATTAATCCTCAAAACGTTCTTCTTTCATGTTGTAAATAACGTTCTGCCATCTTTACAACACATTATCATGCCATTGCAGTGGAATTGTACGTCACTTAAAGTCTACATGACCTTTTACACGTCCCTTTCACTGAAAAGAGTCACACTTGCCAAAGATCTCACACTTTCTTATAATTGTTTTACACTCTGATGTTCTTGTTATTGTAGAAAATGGGTATGACAGAGGAGGACAAGAGAAACTGCTGTCTGGTGGAGATCCAGGAGACCGAAGCCAAGTACTACAAGACTCTGGAGGACATCGAGAAGGTGAGAGCTTCCACTTTAGGTTCTGTGGTGCAAGTGGTGAGGAGCTCGAAGTTCTTTGATGGGCGATGGGTAAGGTAAGGCTGATGAGCGAATGTCAGCTATTGGCAGACAGACTGTGGCACCAATATCATCCAGGCTTATCACTGTTGCTCTTACGGGAAAGCCTACAACCAAGGCGATTAGGAGAAGTATTTATCACATTCAGGCTAAAGGAAACGGTGGGATTCTGTTTTAACTTAAAGGGTGATATTGGGCTATACAAAACCATTGATTGAGTTAACTGCTTACTCTACTAGGGTTTGAAAAACAGGAGGAAATTGGTGCAACAACAGGAGTTGCCTCACAGGGCTGCACCGAACATTAAGGCATTAAAACAGAACAGTAAATAAGACAATGTAAAGTTCATGCGAATCAAGTATCCAGGCAAACATAATCCTTAGACTCTCCAGCACGGCGAGGAAAAACTCAAAAACCCAGGAGGAGAAAAGAGAAACCTTGGGGAGAACCACAGAAGGAGAGATCCACTCTCATGGACGGACAGGCTATAGAGACCCAGGACCGATGGGAGTCCCACAGCAGACGGGCCAAGATCGCAGACCGTCCAGTCCTTGTTGTCCAATCCCTGTAGGTGGGGTTCCTCCGTTCAGTGTGTGGTTCCTCCGTCCAATCTAACCTTAACTGTAGAAACATTTTATTATTTTATATTGTTTCAAAGAACTGGATACAATAACTGGATGTTCCTGGCACAGTGGAATAATGAGCACTCACCCATCGCATCAACTTGTTTGATTCCCAGATAATTTACTGATAAAAATCTGTAACCTAAATCTATTTTAGATTTATTTGGAGGCATATTTTGCATTCAGTTTGAAAATGTGTTCTGACACTCAAGCAGTTGTTGTCACACCCTAACACAGCACAGTTGGAAACAGTTCGGTACATCCTCAAAAGTAGCTCCTAGCTTATATATAGTCGTCACGTTTTGCCGTAATAGAATCTTGCTCTCTCCCCTCAGCAGTCGGCCTAATAAAGCTCTCCTCCTGCTGCTAGCACATCCCTGCACTTTAGGCAGACTTCATTCTCAGAGCACCACAAATCATGCGCTCGGCTAATTTCATTAAGTCAAATGTGCATCTTGTGTGTTTAGCGTTCGCCTGGCACGAGACTTGCGCAGAATAAATAACCAGGGTATGATCAGCGGGCCCGTTAGGCTTAATTGAGTTGGGGTTAATAAAGCCGTCATGTCTGTGTTGCTTCTTAGTTGATCTATTTGTTCTCGTTTCGATGATGGGACGTGACGGGCATGAGAGTCGGCAAGTCCTGATTACTTAACTGTGATTTCTGTTGCAATTCTAACTAGATTGTCTGTATATGTTTTGAAATAAAGATCCGGGTAACACTGACCATTTTATCCACGCCCAGGAGCATCAACTTTGGAGTGAAAACTAGAAACTGCTAAACCAACACGAGAACCTGCATTAAGGTCTAAATAATCGCAGACTGCATGTGCATGGAAAGGGCAAAGGACGGGTCAAATGTGAAAGACAAATTCATCTTAAATGTCTCTTTAGAGAAGTGTTTTGGACATGCCTTTTTGGAGTCGCGGATTCACTTATCCTCAACAGAGAAGGGTGAAAGCTTTTGAGCTGGGTCTAATTTTCTCGCCACCAACCAACTAATTGAGAAACATGAAGCATTAACTATTGATAGCATTGTTGCTCTTTTAAAAGTTTATAGACACAGCCAGTCACTGCATTTTAAAGTGATGACTATGTTTCTCTCTCCATGTCTTCTCCAGAACTACATGATCCCCCTGAAGCAGGTGTTGACGCCGCAGGAAATGGACGCCATCTTTGTCAACCTGGAGGTGAGTGAGAATTTAGGAACAGTAAATAGTAACATTAACCCCAATATATGTGTCTGACCCGCATAACATGCAAAGAGTGGAAGAATGTAGAATAAACCGGGAAAATAATACAAAACAAAGCAACGGAAGCACCAGTTTACTTAAAAATGCATGCTCATCCAGCTTTTTTGCTTCCGGTACAGATACCGATACTGGGGTTTAAGTATCTGCCGATATCCGATATTTACCGATACCAAGAGACTTTCTTAAAAGTGTCTTTCTCTGAGTGAAAAAGTGAATGGTCCTCTTATCTCCATTGTGAGATCAATAAAGGCTTGTCTTTTAATTGTCATGATGTTCAAATGGGAAAAACAATGTTTTTTTTTTAACAAGGATCACTGGATTATTGCACTATGCTTGAGACAAGCTATTTATATTAATATAAGCAACGCACATAAAGTGATCTAATATTACAACTTGTGCATCACACGTATCGTATATCAGTTCTTTAACAGCATTTCACGAGCTAACATAAAAACACTTGGTGGCCGATTGTATTTTTTATGCTACTTTAGATATTTTTTCTGTTGCCGTTAGCATAATTTACATGCTTCCGCTAGCTTTAGCATGCTGTTGCTAGCAGCGGCATTTTGCCCGGCAATCAAAAATACATTTGCAGAGTTTAAACTAAACCTCCGCAAATGAACAAGAAGTTCTTGCATCTTGTGAAGTGTGACTGAGCCTTAACTCAGTGATCAAATTCTCCAGGTTCTTAGCTTCAAGATGACATACAGCATGTCCGTAGTTGTGCTTTTAAAGCGGTGAGAGCCAAAACTGGTATTGGTTGAGTATCGGATAGCCTATTTGTATCTATACCGATGTCGTATTTTTTCCGTGTCGGCTCCCTAGCTCATACTGTACATACATGTATAATATAATATGACATAGGCCTATATAAACGGACCCATGCTCTCAATAACAATCCACGGATGGCGCACGGAAGAGCCGATCATATTTTACAATTGGCGGTAAATGACCAGACCACATTGACAGTGGGTGAATTTCGTGATTTATGACCCCGTTTGAATATTTATACAGAGCGGCCACTAACACCTCAACAACAACACCCTTCGCCATTGCGAAGGGTGGGTGCGAATCAATCAGCGAAGTATGTACAATAGGTTTCCCTCTGGGACTAGAACTCCCTTGGAAAAGATATTCTGGAGTATCAGGGGACTTTCCTGGTCAAATAAAGTAATAATAAAAAGTGTTTTGAAGAATTATCTTCCATTTGGTTGGTAAGTTTGTGAGAAGAAAGACGTACCTTATCTTGGGGTTTAGACTGCAGCTCATAAGATTAGCACTTACAATAGTTCTTGTGCTTTGGTTTCATTCAGTCAAGTATCATTGTTTCCTTGCGCGTGTCCCTCAGGATGTGATTAAGACGCACTTCGCCCTGCTCAGAGCCATCGACCTCAGCATGGTCAGCGGAGGCAGCGGACTGGGCAAGATCTTCCTGGATTTTAAAGAAAGGTCAGAAACACTTATTTCTTTTACATGTTCATTGTTTTGTACATTTGTGTGTCTTTAGTGGAAATTGATGTTCAATAGCTCATGTGAAAATAGGATGGACGTGTGAGTTAGGTCAATTAGCACTTTGCTGTAGTAGTTTGCCCACGTGTACATTCTGCAGGGTGTCTTTATGTTGTTTTTTCTATTTTTGTATAAACGTTAAGCAGACACGCCCATCGCAGAAATCTGAAAAGCGTGCAGGATCTGAAAAACAGTAGGCCAAAAAAGGCTAAAAGATCCGCCCTCAATAACTTAAGCAACTTAAGCAAGCTTTTTTTTATTGCCCAGTAAATCTGAAATATTCACAAAAATCTTCATTGTTTTATTTAGTCATTTAGACAAAATTGATCTTACTAGTCTTACTAATAGTACTTGAAATGTGCAGTATCAAGTGACAAATGTAGGTAAGTTTCCTAAAGTAAAGAAAAGCATAGTGTGATAATTGAGTCCCAATCAGCTCTTTCACCCGGATTGAGTGGTGCACGCTTGGTGGTGATCTTATTAACATTGATGGTACGTTTGGACTTTGTTGTGGTTTTGTTGTGCTGACGCAACAGTGCGTGTAAATATAGAAATATAGAATCTCGCACACCACTATATTCTATATTTCTATATATAGAATATAGAATATAGTGGTGTGCGAGATACAGTACAAGTAATCGGGCTGCATGATTTCCAGTTGTGTCCACAAATACCAAATATTATTTCCTTCATTTACCTAAAGATTTCCAAGAGGCATTTATGTTGATATACCGCAAGTTAATTTCAGGGTAATCAGGCTTGTATGTATTTTTTTCTTCTTTTGTTTTCTTTTTCTATCCTATGCCCCTTTTGCGCTCCTGAAAACGTGTCAGTAATCTGATAATGCAATGACTACATTTGGGTCACTGTCCTAATATGTGTGGACGTCACTGTAGGTTTTGAATCATGTCGGTTTAATCAACAGATTAGATTAAACACATAACACTATACCAGATATTTTGGTTTGGTTGATACTCCGGATTTGGCCCGGATTTTACCTGGCCCCTGACTTGTAAAGCACAAATCCATGAGTACAGTATGTCAACAAAAGTAAGTCTTTAGTCCATTCCTGTGCGGAATTATGATTTTTATTAACTAAATAACCAGTATAGTCATTCCAGCCACTAGGGGCAACTTAAATATATAAAAAAGAATTCCACACGTGTCCAGCAGGGCCACTGACATAAGAGACCAGGATATAAACAACACATTATAGCCACGTGGTAAATGAAGTTTACCACCACAGAGTGTGGAGTGAATGAATAATCACTACTTTGAGAAACTTGTGACACAGGCTTGTAAAGCACAATACAAGTAAGTAAGCAGTTATTACTTTGGTCACATTATGCAATGATGTTTTATTTGAAAATACAAATAGATGTAATACCTGTGATATTTCAAATTAAAACAAAGTGTGGTGACTTGATTACTATTTTTGCAAATCACTACAGCTAAACAAATTTGTGCCTGTGCCAGGCTAGTAATCTCTACTTCATAATGAGGCCTGCTGGATTTTGGTCTGGGTCATACAATTCTATGTTATAGCCAACCCGGGCCGGCCCCCATCACAGTCAGGAACGATAATGTGACCCCCAGAGAAAAGGTTTGAGGACCCCTGCTCTAAACAATTGCAACCTTTGTGGTTCGCTGATTGGTTGTTTTCAGATTCTAGAATGTGATGATGTCACAGGACCCAGTGGGGAGCAGGAGTCGTATCTAAAAAGAACATTTATGAATTACAGAAATTATCATTAATATCAGTCACTGGGTCCATGATCTCTCTGTACAAAACCAAAAATGTCCTGAATAACAAAATTATTATACCTCCAGCAATAACAAACCACGAGTTGCAGTTGCATTTAATTTCGCAGCCCTACACGTAACATAAACTTCTGGGAGAAAAAGACCCATAAGAGCAAAGTAAATCAAAATGAAGTCTATTTGACACAGCGCTCTTGCTCCTCCTGTCCTGTATATCCAGTGGCGGGCCGTGGGGTTTCAGTCAGGGCCTTCAATAGAAACCTGGGATCACGCAGTCAAACGCATATAAACTGATCGACAATAGGCGTATGGATAAAACTGCCTTTTTGCGTGCCACTTCTTTGCTAAAGGATGTATCAACAACGCAAACCAAAGCAGCGGTGTCCCGACTCCAAACAAAAGCAAACACCTTCGGGAACACTCGTACTAGTATACGGAAACACACGACACATGACAGGTAGACGAGCGCGTTATAATGTGGAGACAGGCGGCTGATTTTCGGAGATGTTTTGTTGACAGAGCGGGACATCCAGAGATCAACTCAAACGCAAAATCAACCCTAATAAATAGATATTAAACTTACAGTTTGGTGCTATGTGAGATGCTTTTTTAGCGCTTGTAGTCCTGTACCTGTTGCCTGCCCGAGTCCCAGCGCAGCTGACCCGGGGAAACCCTTCTCCTGTCCGGGGAGCCAAGCGTCTACGTCCCGCTGTCGGTCCCGCTGCTTTGCTCTCGAAGCTCTTCATAATGAAGTGGCGCAAAATATCCGTGATCAGTAAATCCACTTCATTTTGCCTCGTTCGGACATTTCCAAGAGGAATATCTGTTTATCCGGTTCACTTCTGAGTGGAACGTCTTGCCCATGCGCGGCTACCTAAGCGGTTTTCCCAGGCGAAGAAAATGTAGGGGAAGCTTCTGAGCTACTGAAGGCCCTGGGGGCGTACTGTCAATGCATATCGAATTCTGATTGGCTGATAATTCTGTCAGTCACGCTGACTGTCAATCATGTGTGCGGCCTGACAACACAGGGCCTGCAGAATCTGTTTTGAAGGCCCTGAGGAGGAGCAGCTCGCCAGAGGTGTTTAAGGCACTTTTGAGTAGGAAATTACAGTTACACCTCAACAAAACCAATATAAGCGACTCAACTGTACATTATATAAATACATTAGAAATTAAATATTTCATTTTACACTTTTTTTCTTCATTTGGCCAGGGCTAGCAGAGAAGGCCCTGCTGGCCCTGACGGAACGCCACTGTGTATATCCATCGCTGAACTGCCTGCTCGTGTCCCTTTGTGCCCTTGAGCGAGTGGTAGTCAGTCAGCAGTGCTATTCTCATTCAGCTCGTAGGGACATAATACCGCAGCCCGGGCGTGACGTATAGATTAACAGACAGAGACTCTCCCCGTACTCTCGGCACAGGAGGCAATGAGATCAGCGAGCTCTGATCTCATTGGGCAGTGGTTGGGAATCTTTAGGCTCGCACACAAGCAAACGCAGATTATATCGTACAAGGCAGAGGTCTGAACTGGGGCACGTGGACATGTAGGCTGAGGAGGAGGAAATGAAGTGGACTGCGCGTCTTCTTATGGCTCGTTGGCCCTCTAGTGAAAAGTTACGTTTTTGTTACGTGTGTGTAACAGTGTGGAGTAACGTTACTTTTAAAAGTAACTCATTATGTTGTTAGCTGGAAAAGTAGCTTGTTACGTTACTGCTCTATTCTGTTATGTAAGTAAAGCGTTAGAGTGATCATGCGTTAGCAATGTCGATGTTTTTTTTCCTGAAGCGGAATGCTCCATTTCACAAACACAGCTGACAGAAAAATCTAACTCACGCAAACAGCCCGATACCAGTAAATGTATTTGATAATAGCACAATAAATTAACTTCACTCAGCTTTATTTTGTATGCTGACAAATTACAGCAATAGGCAACAATATTGAGCATGAACATGATACAGGCCTAGTCTACTTATAAAGCTTTGCTTCCTTCAGTTGTGGCCCTGACAGAAACGGCGCCAGTTTTTCAACAAAAGAACGCCTGTAAAGTGTGCTCTTACAACATACTCAACTTGATTGAGATTAATTGTACAGCTTTCCTCAACCACAGAACCAGCTACGAGTTTGCTGATATTACATTGGAAGGAACAATACTGCCAGTACTGCCAAAGCTAAGCGTTGCTGTTTGGGAGGCGTGGCTAGCTCCATCATGGTTTTCCTCTTTAGCTTCACCACTAGCTGTATTGTCCTTTTCATCAGTAAGTTCAAAATAATGTGAGTACTTCCATGATGTACTTGCCAAGTTGCTGACTTGCTGTAAAGTTTTGGAGGATACAGACTGCACATGCAATAATAGAAATGGAGTCTGTTGGAGCTAGGCAATTCCCCCCCCCCAAAAGAAGATTTTTTTTAAATAAAAAACTCGATTTATGATTCCCCCCCCCCCCCCCATATTTATATAACTATAAATATATTTAAAAATATATATTTATTGTATGGAGAAAAAATGAGATCCGAGGCACACAAAATCAGCAGACTGCCCAGATGAAGACTCAGTAGTGAGTCGAAACGCGTTGGCGTTCAATAAATTTCACTATCAGCTGATTTTGTGTGCCTCGGATCTCATTTTTCTCCATTCATCCTCTGCCTACTCGGGATCCTTGCAGAGCACCATATCGCTTACACTCTCGTTTAGATCCGGCGAGCGCTCCTACAGGTTTTTTGCTTCTATATATTTATTGTGTTTAATTACAGTGAACCAACATAAAACTAAATTGCAAAGGCAAACCCTTTCTCTAACTAAAAAGTCACTATGCAGTGTACAACAAAGATTGTTAAACATCCAAATTATTTATACTGTATTTGAATTAAGCTAATAAAACAACAACAATCCTGAGGTAACTGAGGCACATTTGTCCAGCAGGACCTTATTCCTCTAAGCAGAGGGCAGAAAGCTAAAAAAAAATAAAATACATATAAAAAATAAAAATAGATTCTTTGAAAATATTAATCGATTTGACCCACCAACTCGATTTTTAAATCAAATAGATTTTTTCCCCAGCCCTGGAGTCTGTATAATGATCTGTCGCCTTTCACAGATGGCATTATCTCACACCTCTCATTTTTTCATTAACACATTGACTGATGGCCACCCGTCATTGTTGTTCATCCCGAAAAAAAATCGCGTTGGGTTATTTAAAGCCCACATTCATTAGATTTGCAGATGCGTCGTGAGCTCTTTTACCTTGTGTTTGTGATTGACAGGCGGACCAGCCTCTTGTCTATGCAGTCAATGGCCCAAACTGACCAGGGGATTTTGCAGCCACTCAGGCCCGGCTCGCATTATCTTTGGATGGGCATAATTAATTTGGTTATCGGCGCTTGTAAGCTGGAATGACCTTTACGACAATGTGCTTGTACGGGTCTTTTTGTTTTGTACGTTGGGTAAAAGGATTCTATTTGTCGTCGGACTGAATGCCAGGTGGAAAATACCACCGGTTTATCTTGACCGTGTCAGTGTTCCTGTGAGTGGATTCTGAATTAATTGGTCATCTAAGAGGGCTCTTGATGATATGCTCACTTTGGAGAGGTCCCAAAGAATATCTGCATATAAATGTGGAGTGTGAATCTATTGAACGTGGTTGGCATGTTTGTCAGTCAGCATGCTGCAAACTCCTCTGAAAGCCAAGTCAGGTGTACTTCTTGACATCATAGGACAATGTGTGTTCGGCAAGTGACCCATTCGTCTGTGCCTCCGGTGCAACCTGTCAGGAGAAGGTGGCAAGTGCAGTGCTGGTCCCTGGAACTCTCCTCCAATTCTTCAGACGGATTCATTGACCAGGAGTATAGATACAGACAGCATCTTTGCAAATGCCCGTATATGGCCATGTTTGAAGCAGGCAGAGTGGGAAATAAATAAGGAGAAAAACTTAACGTTCTCCACCATTAGGGGAGACCGGGGCTATTTGTCATTTTTTTCTTTTTCTAGAGTTCGCTGCTCATCAACAGAAAATCCCGCAAGAGTCAGACCTGCATTAAATGAAAGCTTCAACGCTTGACTTGAAGAATACCTCACTCTCTTTTTATCTGTCATATTGAGATAAATAGTTATTAACCGTCAAACACAACAAAATCGACTGTGACAATGTGCCCCATGTGCGGGGCAAGTTGTCACAATGCATGGGGTTGGTTGTCACTATTGTTTTCAATGGAGTTTTTGATGTTAAATTGAAATTTGATTAACCTTTGTAACTTTTTGCTTTTTGAGATAAAAGGACAAAATACATTTTAAAACAGTCGCAACGCCAGATGTGTTCATAACACTCATTTGAACTAACTGCAAAATGCTCTGAGGTGTAAAATGTACAAATTCATAAAAATGACCCAACATAAAGCCTCTATAAAATATAATATTAAAATAAAGTGATCATAGAAACATATTAGACACATAAGAAAAAAATGTCCCACCATTTATACCCCATGTGACAAATGACCCCTCAGGTTTTGTGACAAATAACCCCGAATGTCCACTTTAAGAAAACACTTTAAGCTAGCTAACAAACGGCTTTAGCATGTTAGCCCTAAAACAGCTCAGATCAAAGCTAACATCTGTGTCTTTCAGATCAGTGTGTTTATGGCACTAACAAAAGGAACGCTCTCACTACAAAAACAAACGTTTGGGAAAAGGCATAAAAAACAATTCAAATGTGCTCTGTCCTCATGTCTTCAGTCCAAATGAGAAAATTACTATTGGAAGAGAAGAGGAATGCCAATAGACATATTATATATCAGTACCAGCGTACAGCGCCCTCTAGTGTGGCTATAAAAAGCAATTTGACAAATGACGACATGTGACAAATAGCTCCGGTCTCCCCTACTTTAACCAATGCTGAAATATGAATATATTTTTCTACTAAATAAAGATACAGAGACTACAGAGAGGAGCAAAGTGGTTCAACAGCTCATAAAATACTTTAAAAAAACGACAATGCTAACCAGGAAGCTATGCTAGCTCCATGCTACGTATGCTAACGTTAGCGAAGCTTCAACTGCTTGTTTTATTTTTTCATTGTTTATACTTTCCGCCTCCTAAAGTTTTTGTAGTCATTGTATATAAGATCCCTCTATTTACTATTTAATTGCACATTGCCTGTCTATTTTGGACGAATCTGTGAATGTTTTTTTGTTTTTTTCTTGAGAGCTGAATGTAACAAGTGAATTTCTCCATTGTGAGACCAATAAAGGCTTATCTTATCTCTTAATAATTTGCTATGAAAAAAACATCCACCCGATTTTGGCTCGACTTTATTGGTGTGTGATAAATATGTTAATAGTCCGCTTTACAGCACAAGCGCTCGAGCAAAAAACATAAACAAATTGACCTCTCTGTCACTTCACTTTACGTGGGACATCTACTGTCCCACGAATGGCCTATAAACCTAAGTGTGCCGCTGTTGATACGCTCATTTTGGAAAACCCCCAGCTCATTTCCCAGTAACCTGCCCTCCTGATATTCCAATCATGGCCCCACTACAAAGAATATTATGGGGTGTACGCTTCATTTACTGAGCGCTGGAAGTGTTGAGTGGAGGTGAGGGGGTCTCCATGCCGCGTGTCACCGGGTATTAGCCGTTTCGCCGTGGCTTGTCACTTCTGGTTTGCTTGGAGATTTCTTGGGAAGTTGACTCGGGAGGGGGGAGGCTTGGTAAAAGGCAGGGGGGCACGCTTACGCCAAATTGCCTTAAACAATACACATGCACAGTGGCATTCTCATTATGGGAGCCTGTGGGGTTGTGGAGCCAGAGAAGGAACACAGGAGAGGGAGTAAAACCGCACAGTTTGAGGGAATGACCCACCACAGCTCCATGGCGAGAGAGCAGAACACTATTTTCCTTTTCCCTTTTTCCATACAGGCCTGTGTGAAGTGCCTGTCATGTAGGTTTAACTCCCTCATATGCCCAGACTGTACCATTCTATACTCTTATTACGTTCTATTGAAAATAAATTAAAATGTTTTAAATAATATTAGTCGAAGATCATATTGCGTGTAGCGTGATGGCCAACAGGGCCAACCCTTGGCATAGGCAACCCAGGCGGCCACCTAGGATGCCATCTGCTGGAGGGGGCGGCGAATTGCGCTATAATTTTTTAATCCTATCTACACCATATCCTTTTCTCTGACCTAACTTTGGATCAGCAATAGATAGAGACTTACGGTCTGTAGTGTTGGAAACTATAGAGATTCCAAGATTTCAAACGAGTCCGCCCTGGTCCTTCTATGCCTTCGGGGAGCTGCGTAACATTGCGGTACAAAATCCTAAATTTACTTCAGAAGTAGAGGTTCCTCCTGATGGCTAAGATATGTCCCACACCTCTAACTGGCATTTGAATTTGAATTCATTTATTAATAGAAAAAAAAGGTTATTGCTTCCACAACAAACCATTGTTTACCAGTTTCATTATGTGTATCAGTCTTATTTTTGGTTTCATGTATTGATCTCACCTCACAGCAGAAGGTTGTTATTGTTCTTTGTAATTTTTTAATATCAATGATAAACTGTCACTGGCTTGAGAATGTGTTGTGTAACATCTGTAAATGTTATGTTAAAAATAATTGTAATGTTCAAATCAAAAACTGTGATATATTATATACAGTATGAGTATGAATAATAATAATAATAATGCCTTACACTTGTATTGCGCTTTACAAGCCTGTATTACCAAGTTTCTCAAAGCGCTACACTGTCGTCATTATTCATTCACTCCATACTCTGTGGTGGTAAGCTACTGTTGTAGCCACAGCTGCCCTAGGGTAGACTGACAGAAGCGAGGCAACCAGTCTGCGCCATCGGCCCCTCCGACCACCACCAACCAATCACTCACTCACTACATTCGCTAGGCTTCCTGGTGTTACCAAACGGTCTCCCATCCAAGTACCGACCAGGCCCTTCCCTGCTTAGCTTCCAAGGTCTGACGGGATTGGGCATAGCAAAGGCGGTATGAATCCAAGTATGAATCAGAATAGATTTTATTGCCATTGTCATTTTTTGCTAATGATAAATAATAAGCAATAAACTATGGGGAAAAAAAGAATATATCAATCAATAAAGCAAATCACTCAAACATTGCTTAGAGAGCGCTTTTCATACCAGAATGATAAGATAAGTTTACAATATATTTTACAGAGAGATCTTTGGGTATTTTAATGTTATTGCAGTGCTCTGATTAATGAAACCTCACACAGTAGAATGTTTCTATACATCATCCCCCCAAAAAATCAGTCTCTAGATGTGCAAACCTTGTAGTCATACTCCAAAAGATTTTCTGCTGTTATTGCAGCAAAAGGGGTTCTACAAAGTATTAAGTCATGCTGTATGAATACTTGTGCACTCCCCACTTTTCACTTTTCTATTTAAAAAAAAAAACAGAAGCATGTATATTTTGCTTTCACTTCACAGGTCTGTTACTGTGTGAAATTCAGAAAATTCAAAATAAAATCTTTATGTTTATGGTTGTAAACATGACATAATGTACAGTGAAAATGCTGCTGCGCTTCCCCCCCAGTCCCTCCCTGTGTCCGCTCCAGCCTCAGGTTGAGAGAGAGTTACAGACTCCGGACATAACTGAAGTTATAACTTTAGAAAAGACTCCTGTACTACTTTAGTAATGCACATACAGGAGAGAAAAGGCCGACATCGCGACGTATCGCCGCGTGTGGTCGTATTGTGTTTGTTTCACTGCAGATTGTATGCCCAGTACCTGTATCTGGGCATAAAACCGAAAATAAGAAGTGGCTGAAAGCTAGGGATGCGCTGACTACATTTATGGAGTAGTTTAAGTTTGTAGAGATCTTGATTTTGTGTAAATAGCAGGTTAATTCCTCGTGACTAGATCATTGTCTCGCATGCTAACACCAGCATGTTAGCTAACAATAGCACAGCACACATTGGCACGGCCACCAGCGATAAAAAAACAATCTTTCACTCACCCGTCTGAAGTAACCTTTGCCTTTTGCTCAGAAAAACTTGTGGTAAATCCATATTAAAGCGTAAGTAGCACCAGCCTCTGATATTATAGTAGATCCATGTCTGAGTCTGAGAGCCACAAGCTTAAGAGTCATGAAGCCGCATACGCACACGCCCACACTGCGTGCGCTATTTCTCTGACAAAACAAGACTTTTTCAACCTGAAAACTGATCGACAATAGGCTTATGTATAAAACAGCCTTTTTTGCGTGGCATTTGTTTGCTAAAGCATGTGTCAACAACACAAATCAAAGCAGCTCTGCTTCTCCTCCGCGGTGTTTACTCAGTATGTAAATACACACAGACAAAGTCACGCCCCTACTGCACGCTCCGAAACCCACCTCAAACGGTTTGAACCTAAAAGTTTACGCTTTTAAATATACTAATACTGCTAGCTTAAACATGGAGAGGCTACTTCGTGACTTCAACTGAACGTTTCTGCAAAAAAGTGAAAATCACCAATTTCAAAAAAAAAAACTTTGTTTGCGTTTTTCTCGAGACACGGGCTGCCGACTTGTGTCTTTGGAATCCACGCCGGGTCACATATCGTCTCATTGCGTGTGACCTAGATGTTTTCGGAGTCGAAACTGTCAGTCAGTCGGTGGTGTGGGGAGAGCTGATGGACCTCCCACAGTTCTGAATGTCATGCATCTGTTGTCATAGTCACTAATTACAGGGCGACTGCTGTGGACTTGGACACACGCTGAGCAGGATTCTACGCCATCAGGTCTTTTGTTGGATGGATGGTGTCTGTAAACACAAAGATTTCTGCCGTCTGCTGAACTGACATCCTGGTTATAAAGACGGAACATTGTGACCCAATTTCGTTTTGTGTTTTTGCCCCCGTTCGACTTATATCTGATACTTTTATACGACAGAGCGATGTTTTGAAATGTGACGCAGAGGCCATTTGGATATGTGGTCCTAAACCCCGATACATATCTGATCTTTTGCAATTCGACTTCAGGCTGAAAGGCCGGGTCACATTTATCTGACCTACACGTCATTGATGCGCCACAAATGCCATTCATTCTGGATTAAAGTAGAAGGGAGTGAGAGGAAAACAACACGTGCGCTTGATACGAATGAAGTTGGCGTGAGTGAAGCTGCTCACCTTCCTTGTACACCGCAGGAGTTCACAGCGGCAAGTTTTTTTGTTAAGACGTCATTTCCGCTGTTCCACAAAGGCCATAGTCCAAAAAACTGTCTCTCTTCCTTCTTAAAATGATTAGTTTATGAATGTATTTGCTCCGTTTGCTTCCCACAGTTTTAACATGGCCAGATCTGCGACGTGTGTTTCCGTCTATGTTTACAGCAGGGCCTTGTGCCATCTACTGCACAACTGCACAATGCGCGACACATTCAAGACAAATCCCGTTCAGACAGGAGATCACATACAGGTTGCATTTGACCTTGTGAAGTGTTAGAACTCATACGATGAGTGAACCATATACAGTAAAGGACACAGGAAACAGTTTAGTATGAAAAAGAAACAACAAGAAAACGCACTACCTTCGCACATATCAGCTGTGGCAGGGTTTTGCTATGGATTATAATGACCAGGGGAAGATAATGGTGTCTGGAAACAACCAACATGAGCTCCATCTACGGCGTCATGCCTCTCGTACAGCTGTCAGCGAGCAGGACAGAAAAGAAAAGGCTTCGCCTCCGATAAACATAAGGAAAATCACTCCTGCTGTTGTTGTCACATAAAAGTATAGTTTTGAATACTTTATCTGGTAAACTCAGGAGGGATTAAGCTGTATCAAATGTCAAAGTAATGTCAATTGTATGTGAGATGCTGACATGTTATTATTAGGAGAGCTCCTTATGGGGAAAGCAGCAGCTGCATGTGTTACTATTAAATGCACGAGTTGAGCACAGGTCTATTGAATATGGAGTCAGCGTACATTGGCTTTCTTGCTTTAGCCTAGTCCTCTTGAGCTGCCATTACTGTGTAATGATGTGAATTCTTAAAGAGAATAAGAATGTAAGCAGCTCAAACTTACTAAACAAAAAAATAAACTTTAATACAGTATTTTTAAAGCATATTGAGCATTTGAATATTTTGCACTAGAACCTATTATGATACAATACAGCACATAGTGCCTTATATTTTTTTAAATAGGACCTACATTACTTTTTCAGCGCATTAAATGTATCGAATCGAATAGAAATTGTGACCTTCATATCGCAATACGTATCGAATCATCGAATCATCATCGAATGATTCGATGATGCCCAGCTAAATGTCTCCAACATAAACAAGCATACATCTGCTCTAAGGTACGGCTAGGGCCTAGCCGCTAGGCTAACACCTTAGCATGCTAACAGTCACGTAACGTTACACAAAGTGGCACTGGAGCTGAAACTTAAAAATAAAAATAAAATCGATCAATATGGGGAAATAATCGTGATCAATGATTGATTATCTCCAACCGCCATTATATACAAATTAAGTATATCTTATTTCATCTACATTTGAAATATGGGTTGTTTTTCTGTCCAAGAGTAAGCAAATGGTCAAACCAGATGTGCCGTTTGTGCCTTTGTGGCTCAATATCTTAGCTTTACTGCTCTCCAAATGAAGATTCACCTTGATCCGTTCGCCTTTGAGCTTAACGCCCCATTATAAACCCATCTAATAATTTCTCCTAACCTTCCTAATGAGCCCCATATTCTCCAATGTTCTGCCTGCTGCCTCCGTGTCACCAGCCGCCCCTAAAATAAGCCCTTCAGACGACATTACCATTTGATATCTTATTTTACGCTGAGTTCTCGCCGCGCTGCACATTGTCGCAGCCATCGTCCAACTGATCCCGATCCAATTTATCTCAATAAACGTCGGAGCGCGAGGAGAGCCAAGCTGTCTACCCCGGTCTAGATCATGTCTTAATCAGAAGCCTGTTCGCCGCGGGGGCCACGTCACAATGGGGTAGGGACCACAGCAGGGGGCCCGAAACAAGGCTCCGCTGGACTTCAGTGAAGAATCAGTCATGTGGCGTGGTGCTTCCAAAGTTAAAAGATAAGGCATCAAGTGTAAGAATGGGATGGTTTTATCACAGTGTGGCAGGAAAAAAAAGACATTGAATCCGTACTTCTGACTTCTGGACAGGTTTCTCCTGTGTCAAAGGACAGAAGGAAATGTCTGACTTGCAGGGAACACAAAGTATATTTCTAGTGATATGCAAAGTAGTAGAATCTGTCTGATTACTGACTTGAAAAAAAATAAATCCTGGTGATATAACTGCCCGTGACGTCGGATAACAAGAGGAGTTTGATTAGCGTCTTGGTACCGCACTCAGCTGCTGTTAGGTTTTGTGAAAAGTCCGGAATGGATCATAACTATTGAACAGTGGAATCAGAGAGAGGGACAAAACATATTCCTTCCACACTGATTTTGGACAGCTGTGTTCAAACCATTTCTTTTTTGCTCATACCGTATGACCAAAAAGGGCTGCATTAAAAGTCATTAAAGGAATTAAAGGAAAGCCAAAATTGGCATTACATCCAAATATTGGAAAATTAGAACATTGCTCTGCACTGGCTTCCTGTCACTCAGAGAATAGAATTTAAAACAGCTCTGCTTGTGTACAAGTCTTTTCATGGTTTAGCACCAAAGTACATCTCTGACATGTTAGAGCCGTATGAACCATCTCGGGCCCTGAGAACTTCAGGGAGGGGTCTCCTGGTGGTTCCCAGAGTCAATAATAAACACGGTGAGGCTGCGTTTCAGTTTCATGCAGCTAAAATCTGGAACAGTCTTCATGAGGATGTGAGACAGGCCTCAACTCTGACAATGTTCAAAGTATTTTATCTGCACTCTTGCCTTTTACTGTAATTGATTAGTTTTTATGTTGATGTTTTATTGATTGATTTTATTTTTGAAGCACTTTGACTTGCCTTGTGTATGAATTGTGCTCTACAAATAAACTTGCCTTGATGAACTATTTTCACATGTAAGTTAATCAAAAAACACCACAATTATGGTTTAAATAAAACATTCAGTTGCAATTTTGGCTGAAGTTGGTCACTTTTTCTTTGCTAGAATGTTGCCCGTTATGTCCAATTCTCTTTTCTCTGTGCAGACATTTTTTCTGCGTTTGTAGCATTAAAATATTGCATATTACATTGCAACTCTTACAATGCATTGTGGTCTATATTGACCCGTCTTGTGGCCATCGACTGTGGAGTGCACTACCTTTCACTCCCTGGACTCTGACACCGCGACAAAATGGCGCAATCACTACGTAGTGCACTATACAGGGAATGGAATAGAGTGCACATGCATTTCTCAGTCTCTCTCTCATCCCCCTTGTAGCCCCTCTCCTCCTTAGATTAAGATCCCATGGTGTCTGCGCAGTGGAGCTGGCAGTCCAGCCATGCCGCTGTCCTACTTTAAGAGAGAGGAGAGGAATCCTCGCTGCTGGCTTTTGAAGTGGCACTCGTCCACCGCCAAATCTGTGTCAGCCTCTCATCTGTGCACCACTGTGACTGGGCTATTTTTAGAGCTCAACTGTAGCATTCATTCATGTATTTTCTGCTGATGCTTCCCGTATGGGGTACGGTGCATGTTTGGAACATAATTCAGGTGACTGTGTCTGGACATGGCACGCACAGTGCCTTTGTTGTGTGGTTGTGTCTTCACTTGACTTCAAATGAGGTCAAGTGATCTGGTTTATCCAGATCAACATTCATTTATTGATCTTGTTTTTCATAAATACTCTATTGTTTTGTAGAGTTTGGCAGATATATTGAAAGATATGCCTTAGCTTTTGTGTATTTTTTTGTTTGTTAAGTCAAACCATCATCTACTGATTTATCCGGGGCTGTCTGAGCAAAGATCCCCAGCCTTCCATATCAACGCACACTTTTCCGGGAGTATCCTGAGAAGCTGGTGGTGATGCATCTCTCTGGGAACCCCCCAGAGAGAAGCATCACCACCAGCTTTTCCGAGCTCCCCCCACCTCCTCTATTGAGAGTGAGGAGTTGTCGTCACGGCACAGAGCCCCTCCCCCAATCCTCCCCTCACCGCCATGATGGAAGCACTCTGGCGGCGTTTACGTGTGTTGTTAACGCAGTAGTAGCGGAAGTTCTTGCTATTCTGCACTGTTTTACCTTGCCTGGAAGTCACTGCTGCGTTCAAAACTGCTCCAATAGGTCACACGATAGACATAGACAACATAGGAACAACGGGATACAGTTTTTAGGTTACCGAAATGGACACAGCATCAAGGAGAGCTGGAGGCTTGTAGATGGCCAAGTCCTGGACCCAGCCACAGCAGAAAGTCTCATAACTTTCCAAAGACTTGTGGCTTTTGACTCCTGCATCGTGTAGTAACTTACACCGACTCGGCACGTGACTCCTCACTCTCAATAGGTGGTAATGCTGTGGGTGCTGGAGGGCTTGAGTACCCACCCAAATATCAGGGCCTAATTATGAAACAATTCAGTAGATGTACCCTGTAAATCACAAAAGCTATCTCTTTTCACATCCAAGGGTGGGTTAGCCCAACATTAGTACAAGGTCACATTCACAACCCCCTCTTGATCCGTTTGCTCGGATAGTCTGGTCCATTTGAGGTGTTGTGAACGCGCAAATGGACTCTGCGGGTCAAAGAAGCGAAACCTGGTCCGGCTGAAAGCGTGGGTCTCGGGCCGGTTCAGACGAACTCTGAAGCGGATCATTTGGTTTGTGAACCCGACTGAGCCAGCGAGCGGAGCAAAACCAGGAAGCGAAAGTTGTGGGATGGTGTGTGTCTGCTACAACCAAAACGAACGAGTAACGCCAAGACAGAACAGAGACAATCACGACATTCATTACAGAATGTATTAAAATAAAAATGCATGTGCAGACCCTCTATAATTAGAGCTAACAGTTAATACGAATTTACACCAAAACAAAGCCATGAAAAAAAAGCCATGACAAAGCCTCGTAAATATAAGGAAGAAACCTTTGATATAAGCAGCAACAGAGTCCGATGTACCACATCAGAAAGATGTGAGATCTAGCCTAACATTTTCAGAGGGTCGTTTGACACACTGGGAAAAACATAAATCGGCACCTACGAGCTCCTCCCAATGGGACATGCCAGGAACACCTCATAAGCAGGTATGAAGTCGAGCGCCACATGGCTCAGGTATCGACCTTCCTGCTGTGAGGCGAGAGTGCTAACCACTATATTAACATCTACTCTAATTTATAGAACCATTTAGAGACAGAGTCCAATGTTTCGAAGAACAATGTTAAAGGAATAAACAATATGATAATACTTTATTTACACAACATGTAAAATAAATAAAGATGGGGAAACTAATTATGAAAAACTACAATTACAGAAGTAAGACAGGGATAGAGACGGACAGAGACAATTTAAATTCAGTGAGTGTTACCTTTCTACCAGCCTCTCTCATATCCTGTACTCATGATGAAGATATCTGTTTCACAAACTAAGATAAGCATTTTTTTTATTTTATTATCCTTGATTACACTGGATGGACAATTATACAGCCCTTATTGAAACACCGCCCTGGGAACAGAGCATGGTCATTGGTTATGCATGGTATGTGTTCATAATCATAAAACATGCATTGGCGTATTCATTTGCATGTCCCCCCTGCTGTGCGGGCTGACTCCTTCACTGACCCCTCAAATGCCGTTATTAATAAAGATTATTAATATGGAGTACCTCGCCCGAAGGTACAGCCGCAAGTCTTGTTGTTGGGGGAAATACTGTAGCAAATGCTGGATATCCCATTAGCTTTGAAGGAGATAGAGGATTATTTGTTGTTTTTCACTGCTGATTGAACCGTATCCATGGTTACATATACATTCCATTCCGAAAACCTGCCAGAAATCCAAAAAACCCTGAAATAAAATTGATCCTGAAGCATCATAGAAGCCACCAGAATGGAAAGTAATGGCGCTAAGCTAACCAACAATACAGCCATTGGGTCAGTTTTTACTTGAAAAGTTGCCTAGTGCATCTTTAAAATACCGTTTCTCTTTATAGTTTTCAGAGCTTTTTTCCCCCTACACAGTAAGTCAAATATGGCATAACCATTTTGCTGTATAAAGTATGCGATTTAGAGACATTGTACACCGATGTGTTTTGCGAATGTGAATAAGGTAAATAAGGGAATTGTGAATTGTAAATAAGGAAAAATATTGTGTATCTTTTAAATGTATCTTTTACGCTGTCCACCCTATTTTGTATTGATATATCAAGATTTATGCGTTTTCTTTCACAACATTTACTTTGTTGAGCTTTCTATATGTCAGTGCGTCTTAACATATTTTGTCTTGATATTTGTTGTACACTGCGTAACCTGTGAGCATGACTTTGTTCTATTCTAATGTCTATTTTACTTTATTATTTTTGTATTAAAGGTGGGGTATTATGTTTTTGTCAGGCACATAGTAGTTCCATTCTTTAGCATACTAAGATAACTATGATACTCAAATAACTATGCTACCCAAAATTGTTTGGGTATCGTGGCTCATAACCCTGGTTGAGAAACATTTAGTGATGGGATTTATGGTTCTTTACTGGAAGCCGAGTCTTTGGAATCTGTTCACGTAATATTGTGAGAGGGGATTTGTGGGGCATACTGTAAGAAGAAGAGTGACTGAATAACGGAATAGCCTATGAATACTGTATTTTGCTTCAGAAATTAGCTTTTTTTTCTTTTTTCCTTGTCAAATAATGTTCACAGTTGTGACAATCAGAAGGTCGTCGGTTCAAGCCCAGTCTGACCACATACTATTGTTGTGTCCTTATGGTGCGTTCCACTTGATCTCGGAAGTCGGAATTTCCAAGCTCCGACTTGGAAATTTCAACGCACCATAAATCCTATGCTTTTCAGTCATGTGACCTTTGTTGTTATGGCAGCCATTTTGAATACCAAAGTAGAATTATGCAGTACTATAACATGTAACAATATCTCTACTCAGGATGAAAATGAAAGACAACTGATTGACAGTGGCATTTGTAAGTACTCGTAATCATTGCTCAAGAAGATAACAGTAAAAACACCTCCCCAGAGACGCACGTTTATGTGGAGAAACCAGTGAGTCAGTGTTTAAGCTGCTTAAGACGTTAGCATGCTACCGGTTAGCATTTAGCTTCAACAGCTCAGCTCTGACTTCTCCAAGAGAAAGCCCTGAACCAGACTCCAATCATCTAGCCTTGGTTACAACATGTGACAGAGGTCAGAGCTGAGCTGTTACTTCGGCTCTAAGGCTGGGGTTCTCCTGTTTAAGAACGTCACCAATGTGATATTGGACTGACTATTTTAAGTCCTCAACATCGCCTTGGAGTATTTCAAGAAGACCGAGTTTCGTTAGTTGTTGTTCACAACTGGTGAAGTCATCCATTTCTGTTGAGCTGAGGGGATGCATTTTGCGTTTACGTTGTCATTTTTTTGACATATCGTAGTAATGGTCAATAAATGATTCCAGACTACTGATGTCTTCCGTGGATTCCAGCTTGTCTTTGTTGAAACTGTAGTATTTCCTCAGTGTGCATAGATGTGAGCCACACATGTGTTTATCGTGTTGTAGCCATTGACAGTTGCTAACCGGTAGCATGCTAACATCTTGATTAGCATAAACACTGACTCAGACTGAGACTCTGTTGACACGACAAACTGTAAAAATCACAGAGAAAGTTTTTCTGTTTCCTCTTTGATGGGTTAATTGAGTCTGAGAAGTGAATCAGCCAAAATGGCACCCGGAACAATGCGTGATGTCATTGGAAACACATGTATACTTCGCACAGAAAGGCCCCACAACGCCGGGTCGTTCTGGCAATGAGACAAGAGCGCGTGCTGCCCAACAATTAAAATAAATCCGATGCCTGTGATCTGTTCACCATTCGTCACCGAATGTTTGAAGCACGTGTTCTCTGTCGCAGGTTGTTGATCTATGGCCAGTACTGCAGTCACATGGAGAACGCTCAGAAGACACTGGACGAACTCATCGCCACCAGAGACGATGTTCGGATAAAAGTGGAGGTACAGTAAATTTCATACAGCAAAATAGAAACAAAATTGCGTGCTGGATTCACATCATTGCACATAAGAAAACGTGGTGATAGAAAAGTAAATGCACAGCTACTAGTTCAAATTCATTTTAAATTTATTCGGGACATTTGATATAACCCCAAACAAAATATCCCGTCATACAGATCTGCATAAAAGAGCTGCGTACAGAGAATTTCATTTGACAAATACATTAGCAATGTCTTATAATAGAAGCAGAACATAAAATGTATTTAGCCAGCACTGCCTCACAGCCAAATTACTCTGAATTAGTTTGCTAATTGGACGTGCCAAGTGCGGTGTAAACATAACATTTCGCTTTTCATTTGGTGAAATGTCAAAGAATTTAAAACTGGGTACTGTGCAATGCTCAAATAATTAATGTGTCTATTTAATATGTGTCACAGTGTTGTTGTTTCTGGGGAACGTTTTGACCGAGGTGTTAAATATACTCCATGCAAGCGGCTCTCAGAAGGGACGTACGAGACAATAGGGATGCAACAAGCGATTATATAAAAGTCAAAGATTTGCAGACTATGCGTTTTAATAAAGATTTGTCAAATACGCTTCACGATGTCGGGCACTGTTGCTCTATGGACAACAACAGCTCAAAGGTAACCCATGAAAATAGCAAAGTTTAACCAAAGACTAGAAATAAGCTAATGAGTGCGCAGCCTGGATGGGGTTGTTAAAACTGGACATTACACAATATTGTAAGTTTTCACTGTGTCAGCCTTACGTTATTATTTTGTCCACCCGTTGGTTGATAAGTTATAGCGGTTATGCGTGTGATGTCATAGTATAGCAACAACATAGCTGCAATGTTATTCTTTGATTTGAAGTTTCGATTGGTACAGTTTCCCTACAGTTTCTCTCTCTACATGTGCCCATTGTACTAAATTGTCCATTGCTAATTTGTTGCCTAATTGTTTTTTTGTGTTGTTTTTGAAATTAGGTTAAATTTCACATTTCACTAAAAAGATATCCAAGACCTGTGCTGATTATGTGCTATATATTTATCAACAAAATAAACACCCTATTTTAAACCCAATTTATTTTGTAATCTATCAAAATGTATTAAATGTATAATATATGTCCATAAAATCAGGTCCGGCCCTAGGCATAGGCGACCCAGGCGACTGCCTAGTTTCTTTAGTGTTGGAAACTAGAGATTCCAAGATTTCAAACGAGCCCACCCTGGTCCTTCTATGCCTTCGGGGAGCCGCGTCCAATATAACTTTTGGGCGCAATAATGAAGCACATGTTCTTTTTAATGAATAGATAAACATATCATAATAAAATAAAATCAAACTAGCTTCCATATCCAATGTCTGTCCAAAAGGATTTGGACAAAAAAGCAAAAAGCCTATAGAATGTTATTTGGGTCAAGAAAATTCAGATAGAAATTAATGGGTTATTATCCCAATTTTATAATGAATATTTATCTTTATTTATTATAGGTATCACTTTAGATTAAGATGTACTCATTAAGTATTAATAAGCATTGGTAATCATTTTAGGATTAGGGTAAGGGTTGGCTATGAATAAGCGTATTATTAATGACCTATTAGTATGTTAACAGATAAAAGTATAATTAGCAGTGTCTTAATACTTTACAAGCATGTTATTAATTCTTATTAATACCTTAATAAGACTTAATGAGAACACCTTAATATAAAGCGTTACCTTATTTATTTTGAGAGGGGGTCGCAAAAATTCAATCTTGCCTAGGGCGCCAAATTGGCCTGATGCCTGATTTATGAAGGAATCTCTTAGATTTACATTATGTCAGTAATCTATAGTAAACATGTCAAATTGATATCTCTTTTTTTCCTTTTTCACCTTCAGTGTCTCTTTATTCCATTGATTATTGATCTCCATTGTTTGAGAACTAATGCTAGCAGGAGCTGATATGTCAGGCTTTAACCATTATCCTATACCATTGCACAGCTGAAATAATTCATTTTAACCATATACTTTAACTCAAGATTCCCAGTTTGTAAATAGCAAAATTCTGTATCTTTGAACGCAAGATTTCCATTTTAAAGAAAGGATGATCTGTTCCTCCTCATAGCAGGCCTAAATTAGAGTCGTCTACACCCGCCAACAAAAGCGAAGTCACAGAGTGCAGATACAGAAACGCATTCATTAGTGGAAGAATGTCCCCTCGGCATGCTGGGTAATTGTGACACCGCAGAGACAAAAGCGCGCTGTGAGCAGTCGAGGAGAATACAATGCGTGTTCGAACTATGAATCAGTACCTGTTGTAATGCTGGCCATTATGGAGTTCATAATGAGCTGATGTGCTGTTCCTCCAGGAATGTACGATGAAGGTGCAGGAGGGGAAGTTTAAGCTCCAGGACCTGCTGGTGGTGCCCATGCAGAGGGTCCTCAAGTACCACCTACTACTGAAGGTACCACACGCTTCCATAACACTCTTTTTTTTAGCATACAGTATAGCATAGCTTCTACCTTCTAGAACAGGATTACTGGGCCAGCTTTTTGTGGAGGTCATTGGGCACTAGACTGGTCATTTGGTAGTGATGGGATTCACAAACCGTATTATTTTTATGTCTGAAAGTTACTGGACAACAATTGTTCTCTTTCATAGTGGAGGTGAACTTTTTACCTTTCCAAGTGCAGTTTGAAGTAAAGTGCACTCATCCCCACAGTGCTCATAGGGCACTCAAACATGCTGAGCCGTTCCATTTAACCCAACAGAAAAGTGCTGTATTCAATCACATATTAATCAAGTGCTAATGAACTAGAGTGACTACAGCTTCCTGCATATGCAAATGACCTTTAGAGCGGTGCCTGTTCACCATTCGAGCCTGCACTCCTGCTCCGTGTGTTCACATCTAGAACAATCTACCTGCTGTAATACAATCATGATGACTGATTTACTGTCCATTATGTTCATGATGGTGAGTGGGATCCACGTGTTGGGTGATTGCTTAGCTGTATCTCAAGCAATGGTTCTCAGCTGGTATCATGAGTCATAAGCCTTCATGAGCCTTCAGCGAGTAGCAACAAATGATACTGTTTTAGGATAAATTCATACAAAAAGAATTGATTTTAAAGAGGGGGTATTATGCTTTTTTCAATCACATAGCACCAGTCTATAGCATACTACAATGATGACGTAACCTTCTGTTGGTCTGTATATGCAGTAAATTAAAATAACTGCCTTGAATAAAATTGCTCTCTCAAAATGGCTGTACTGAACGTCTTGAAATAGGCCTCTGTCTCTTTAAGAAGCTTTCCGACACGCCCCCTTCAGCACACTGCTGTGGCATCTAAACAACACTACTGTGCGGGGAGGGGGCTCTGCTGAGCTGAGGAGCAGTGGTTGGTGGCTTGGCTGGTGACGAAAGGTCCAGAGGCGTCTCCAGGAGGTGGGGGCGTTCCTAGGAGGACTGAGGCATAGCTACACCTAAAATGGCTGCCGTCTAAGTTTTTACTGATTACTCAAAAATATGTGAATGAGCCAAGGCAACACTCCAGGCATGTGTTTAATGAGGGAATGACATAATAACATGATATAAAGCTTGAAAAAGTCGATTTTACATAATACCCCCCCTTTAATTCTTGTTGATCCTGTTATTACTTAACATGTGCACGGACAGTTAAAATACAAACCATAGCCTAGGTATAGACATCAAGAGGAGTAACCCCGGGACTCTGATATTGCATAGGTGTTGTGGTGGCTGACTGCTGCACCTATTTTTGTTGCGTTTTTTTTGTTCAAGGAAAACAGAGAACTGCTGCTTGCTTGTTGTCTTTCTGAGGCAACCACATGTGCTACTTGGCTCTTGGCTCAAATACTTATGTTTCCTTCTCTTTGACAAATGTTCTTACCACTTTTGGATTACAGCCCCATCAGTTTTTATTGAAACTTTCTTAAGTTTAGAAATACAACTAAAACTGTATGTGTGTGTGTGTGTGTGTTGGGTTTTTGTGGCAATGCTTTTTTGCCAGTCGCTGCTGTTTGCCGCCTCAGTGTCTCGAGTCTTTATTAACGTACACATACCCCCCTCTGTGATGGTTTGAAAACATTCTGATTCATTCCACGTTGACATCCGTAACCTGCAGGGTATATTGGATTCTCCAGTGCACTGTTGCCTGTGATTTGAATTTGATCGTCTGTTACAGCTTATTCTTAGCCACATCGGAGGCATGCTCATAATCACCATAATAAGCATGAGTAATGTATGCAAACTATATTCGTATTCCATTGGAGTCACGCAATAACTGAGATGTATGTTGATTAGGGGTGGGAACCTCACGATTCGATACGATACGCGAAACATGGCTTAGGCGCATTGAGTTGCCTTGTGTATGAAATGCGCGGTATAAATAAAGTTGCCTTGCCTTACGATAACGATTATCTCACGATACGCCGATACTGCGCTAATCGATATATTGCACAAAAAATAACCTACAATACATTCTGATAAAAAAATAACATGCAACTTTTAACCTTTGTTAACTTACTACATATTATTCATAATTTAGATGTATTTTCATTTGCTTTGTACTCCTTTTTTCTGTGTCTATAATGATCCCTGACTTACACACTGAAAATGCGTCATTGATCAGTGTTTACATTTAAATAAACAAGAAAGTCCTATTTAAAAAGGAATAAATCAACACCAAATTAATCTTATTTATAATAATAAAAACTATCATTAAAAATAATTTATTTGTGTGACAGTGATTGGTCCAAGTGCTTAAAACCGTAGTGCTGCCCCCTGCTGTCCTGACTGAATTCTTGATCATTGTTGGCCTCTATTGACTGTGAAAACAGTGGAGCACTGCTGCCTCATTAATAATGCATGACGTTGCTCATTAATATGCATGATGTCATCAAAAGTATTGATATCAGAATAAAAAGTATCGATATTGGAATAAAAAAGTATCGGTATCATATCATCACGTATCGTATAAAATATCGCGATATATGGGAAAATCGATATATTGTCATACTCCTAATGTTGATTGCACTTTACTATGTTCTCCGAGGTCCCTTTTGCTCATGTATCTAAATAAAATGAGCAGTTCCCGCACTATGTTTGTTGACTAACTTTCCGTGAAGGCGAATTTGTTCATATTTTGCTAAATATCGGCTGTTCATCAGAATGCTACATGTCGATGCCTTTTTTTGCAGATTGTTGATGTAGTTTGTAATTAAAAATAGGTAAATAAAGAGAATCAGATGTATTATTCATACATGATATTAAGCTGTTGTTTGCAGGGTTTGGGCAGCTTCTAAGCTTTAATTGTGATCAGGTAATAAAGGCTGCTATAAATGTTTAGCATTGGTAACAATTGAGTACTATAACGCTTTCATAATAAGATAGCAGTAAGAAGTTATTTTTTCAGAGGAGTAACATTAATTTTAAAAGTAATTCTAGCCAACAATACAGTAGACTTTACCCAACTTGTCCACCTCTGATCCCAATCCATTTGTGGAACATTAGGCTTACAACGTTCTCCCTTTTCAGGAACTTCTAAGTCATTCCACGGATCGACCGGAGAGACAGCAGCTGAAGGAAGCACTGGAGGCCATGCAGGTTAGTTCTACGCACAAGCTCCGACTCACTCCATATGATAACTCCCCATTGCCCCTGGACACAAACAGCGGAGATGTCTTGTGAGGAGACACGTGTCAAAAGGATTAGTCTCTAAAGTTTGAATCGCTGTCTGTCTGTCTTTCCCAGGACCTGGCCATGTACATCAACGAAGTGAAGCGTGACAACGAGACGCTCAAGAAGATCAGCGAGTTCCAGAGCTCCATAGAAAACCTGGTAACTTTGAATTGTTTTTAGCGTCACATTTTTAAAGGTAAATATTTTAAAGTGGACGTGCCATGCGTAATTGTGTCGTATAAAGCTGCTTTGTGACGCCTCAACCTTGATATTTCACATTCGATCATTTTAATGTCTGTGTATGAACAAGGCATTTGATGAGTTGGGACTTCCATCTCGATTGCTTGGAGGGTTCTCCGCTGACAGCAAGGGGAAATAACCAATGGCATGCTAACAAATCAGTGGGGATAAACACATTTTTAACTTCCCTGTGCAGATCCATTGGATGGCTTAGGGGCTTTGGAAATGTAGAGGACACTTCTATTGATTCCATCTATTACCCAAGTAAATTTAAGAAATCCTTATACGGTTCAACGGTTTTTTAAAGTAGTAGTATTAATTCCTTCAGTTTTTGCCTAATATGAACTTCCAAGACAATGTCCCCATCAGTGTAGTAAAAAAGTGTACCATTGTGTCAAAGAAAGAAGACTGCGAGAGACTAACCTTGAATCACTGAATTATCTTCATCATTGCATTGGTAACACAACCTCAGAACCACTTTGTGTCTGTTGGAAAAACGTTCTTAAGCCATCATCTTTATCTGGTTCTTTAAGTGTTTCGCCTCTCCCCTCAAAAGGCTTTGTCAGTTGCTTATAATCTTTTTTTAGCAGAAGGCTGAATATATACCGATCCAATAAGGAGTGGCTTATCTTGTTATTGGTACCATCCAAGCAATGTTTTTACAATAGGAATAGGTCACACCAATGACAAGGTGAATTGGCATTATGTTCAGCTTGCTGCTTAAAGGAAGAGGCCACCATTTTTCCATTGTTGGGCACCTCATGCTGTCCGCCCCTCGAGAAGAAAATAAAGATAGTTATTATACGGCCCTTCACAATGCAAGTAGAACGCTCCATTGATTTGAATGTGATTTCCCAACGTTCTACCGGTCATTATTTTTTGATAGAAGACCTCTGAAAAAAATAATGACCGCTGCCAATGGCAACGGAGTTCGTGCTTGTAATACAGGTCTTTCATATCACTCCGCAAGTAGTAGTAGCGGACAGGCGGACACTATCTCTGTCCCCGTCCCTGCGAGAGAAGTTGAGGGAATCACTTGAAGTTAACGGGAGTCCGACTTTCAACTTACCCAGAGATTCACCACCATTCCTCCTCTCTAACTGCACCTTCAACTAAGTAGCTAGACTAGCAATAAGTAGCTAGCCGTGCTGATACTAGCCTCGCCACACTGCCTGGAATCAACAAACGTTGCTAAGCAACGCGCAAACTTTTGGGAACTATTTGCCGCGGAAATCATTAAATAAACCTTTCTGCCTTCATAAAAGTGTATGAAGTTTATTTGTGTGTGTACAGTTGGCAAACAGCCGTATAATAAGCGGGATAATGTATAGAACGCAGGTCATTATCGGGAAAATAAGTACCGACAGGGCGAACTGGACCGATAATGACCGGCGTTCTATACATTATCCCTTACTTAACAGGCCACTGCAACATCAGCAGGGGGGCCATCACATCCATACTGAGATATGTCCTTACCTGCGCTTAGATGAGTTGATGCGTACCAAAGATGTTGTTAGCATTTAGCCTCTCCTCCTCTCCTCTATGGGGCCTAACGGGGGAGAAGTTAGAAGCGACCAAGCTCTTCCACGTTTTCCCTATTTCAATACAGTTACATGAGTAGCTACACGATCCAAGTATAGTTACACAAAATTAAACATGTCGATTTTCTAAGCGCATAACAAAGGGTACTATAGTGTAAGGCGTCATAACACCTTAGGAGCACTTCGACGTTTTTGCGTGACTGAGCGCACGCGTAAAGACCAGACAGGTACGCAGCAACTCATCTAAGCTCAGGTAAGAACATATCTCAGTATGGAAAAACAACTTTAAAGATCCTTAGTCGCTGATAAAGCTTCTAGAGGTGAGAGGTAAAACGTCTGCAACACCAAAACAATCCAGCACAGATAAAGGCGTAAGAACTTTTTATCTACAATGGAAATCTCCCCGTACGACTAGACCACACACAACAAGGTGAATGAATTATTATCAGGCTCTCACTTGTTATTATTATTGGGGTTTTTTTAGCTTCAAGGTCGTAGAGAAGCGCCAGATAAACACACTGTGCATGCTATGAAATGCTAAACATGTCTTTTCTATCATTGGGAGACACTTTTGACCACCCACTCATACATTACCCTGAACCAGACACATTTGCCACCCACGAGAGTGATCTATGGCTCTGGTAAAGACTTATTATCTGCCAGGCTGAAAAGAAAAAAAAGAAAAAAATGTGGGTTATTGAAGACAAAACCCTGCCAGGCATCTCACGGTGAGTAATGGGAGAGTCATTGGGACTGTGGCACCTCACTGCTCTCTTAGACGTGCATCACATGGTAAATCCTCCATCTCTTTATTTCTGCCTCCATGCGTTGTCCCTTCATTAGTTCTGGGGCTATGTCAGCTGCCAGCGCACTCATCTGTATTCTTCACATTCTATCAGTACCCCCGGCTGTTAGACCACCTCTGTCATTATAATTTAGCAAATTGAGAAAGGAAGACGCAAGACAACGCTAGACAAGGTGCCAGAAATGTAGGTGTGTTTAGGATAAAGTGGAAGTAGCACATGCCATAGCTATCTTGGTAATTAGTTACAAGAAGGAACATGTGGTTATGGCAATGAAGTTCTGGTGAATTTTCATACATTCATATCCCCATCAAACTATAACTCAAGGAATAATTTTCCCTTGTAGCACTGAAAGATGGGTCAGATGCGAAGGACAAACAGATACTTATTATATTCTGTGTGTCCATTTTTGGAGGTGTTCCGTTGTTGGAACTATTATATGAGTTTTATCAGTATGAATGTGAACACAGTCAATCCCACTACAATCGCAATAGAGCTCATGAATAGCAAAGTGTCTGCAAGACTATACTTTGGCCAAACAATTTTGGTTCAGCTTGCAAACCTGACAATGGCAGGACTGTGTCAAAAGTCTTGTGCGCAATCAATCAATCAGTAAATTAATCAATCATCCATCCCAACCATACATCCATCCATACATCCACATTTCCATCCCATTCCATTCCATATCCCAATATCACAACAGAAGTTGCCTCACAGGGCTGCACTAAACATTAAAACAATAAAACAAAACAATTTAATGTCCAAGCAGATGGAAACGTACCCAGGGCATCTCCTCTCCTTAGACCCTCCTACATGACAAGGAAAAACTCAAAAACCCAGTGAGAGAAAAGAGAAACCCATGGAAAGACAGGCTATAGCTAGACCCAGGGTCCATGGGAGTCCCTCTGCACACAGGGAACAAAACATAGAAGAACGTCCAGGCCAATGTTGAGCTTCGGTTCCTGTTGTCCAGTCCCTGTTGGTTAGGGTTTCTTCCATGGATAGGTTGCCTTGAAAAGGGACGGGAAGCTAAGAATTCTATGTGAATTTTTTGACTTGAGATTATCCTTTTCTTTAACCATAAATATGTCCAAAGTGGTGACAATAATCAAAAACATGTGAGTGGTGTTGCTCAGTAGGAAGGACTTTAAGCCAAAAGATTGAATTGGCAAGTGTGGGGACCTATTCCCTTACAAAATAACAAGATCAGGTTTTCATTTGGTGATCCTCAATGTCCTCGATGTGAGGTCATGACATCATCGAATTCTAGAATGTGAGCACAACCCATTTGAGACTTTTACATTGGCCTTTTTTCCAGTCATCTGCGGCTAGAGCATGACCACCCATATAAATCTGATAATGAATGCAAACCTCTTTATATGGATGCGCATGTTTTATTACGCGCGCACATGTCTGAATACCTACACACAAAACTGATCTGTTTACACAAGGACAAGTGCTTTTGAAACAGTAATTGCTCCCTCACAATGGATTAGTCAATACTGGTCAATACTATGAGCATTCTTGGACCAGTCAAAGTAACATTTTCTCTGATTGTCCCAAGCAGCAGGTGAAGTTGGAGGAGTACGGTCGGCCAAAGATCGACGGAGAGATCAAAGTGTGCTCCATCGTCAACCGAACCAAACAGGACCGGTCAGTGCCAGGGTCCTGCCGCCTTTTTCCACGGCATCATAGATACATCATTTCCATCAATCACATCTAACGCATTATTCGCCGCGTCTGGTTTCTCTCAGGTACATCTTCCTGTTCGATAAAGTGGTCATCGTGTGCAAACGGAAAGGCTACAGCTACGAGCTCAAAGAAATCATCGAACTCCAGTCGTACAAAATGTCCGACGACCCCATGAACAACCGAGATATGAAGAAGGTAAGAAAGCACACTTTTCACCCAGCTGGACGTTGTAGTTCTCGGCTCATGTGGCATATCGTCTGCCTCATAGGATAATATATTCAGTGTTTTATGTCACATTAGAGAATCACTTTCAATGAAATTTTGCTGCTACATAATTGACAATTGAAAATTTAATATTGCGTTTCTCTCACCGGGTCTCGTAGAAACAGTTTTCAAAAAGAAAGTAGTCATTAGGAACAGGCCTCATCCTGGAGGGTTGTCAAATAATCTGAAGTCACACTGCCACTGGTAAGAAAACTGTTCAGAGCTGGACAAACGTTCTCCATTTTTACTACCTCATAAAATATGATCTTTCAACTACGACCAGGCCTAGATCAAGATCAATGGAGGACTCTAAACTCGGGTCTAGAAATGGTCCAAATTAGACCTAAATTGGACTAAAATGTAAACCATGAACCATGAAAACAGGCACCAAAGTGAAATGCATTACTAAGCATCAAGGTATCTCTTTTTGAAATGAATGAAGTCTGGATTTGCAAATTCCGGAAATCACCTGAAAAACCCCAGTGCCGACAGTGGTGCTGCAGGGGTAGGCAACGTCAAGCTCAGGGGCCAAATCCATCCCTGCAGCGTAGAACCTTTCCCCCAAGATGATTTCGAGACATTTTGTACAAATTAGCAATCAAATACCTGCTAAAGTAATCTACATATTTTAAAAATACTGTCAATATCTTTAAAATTCCCTGGGAAAACACCCCGTTCGGTCATATATTGAAAGTAGTGTGAGACTTAGGGCTGCCACTAGGAGGTTTGGCCCTTTGTGTTTTGACAACAAGCAAGCTTGTCATACAGGTAAAGTTTGAGAACCGCTGAGCCGAGCTGGATTTGGGAATATGTAATGACTCTCCAATCTTCTTCATGACCTTGTTGAAGCCAAGCACAGATATAACCACAGTGAGCCAAGTCTTTATGCAAAGGGCTGAACCTTTTTTTCTGAGGGTCATTTTTTCCCTTCCTTCAAACACTGATCCCTAGTTATATATTTGTATTTGTATTATTGTGGTTACAATACAATATTGTACACAACGGTCTAGATACACATAGCTTTGAATATCATGAAGTTTTTCCTGCCTTCTCCAAGAAACATGAAGCACCAAACTACACAAATATGCTATGAGGCTAACAATATGTATCCAGGCTGAAGCCGATCATCGATGTTAATTTCAGACCTGGGGACTGACTTTTGAATTTTGCATTGTGGTCGCTCATGCTTGACAGCCCATGTAAATGTATCGAAGGTGTTTTGGGATTGGTGGGTCTAACATGGCTGTGTTGTTTTGAAGCTGCATGTCCTTTGCCCATGCTGCATGTATAACCGGGTGTCTTCTCGTGTCTTTCTTTTTGCATGCCAACCAGTCGAGCGGAAAAATGGTAAGCTCCAATCAATTCTTTATTTGATCCATCTTCTCAGTTTGGCTGTGGTGTGGTTTCGGCTTGTTACTGTAAGGATGTCCTGTATGCTTTTTTTTCTTTTCTTTTTTTGTGGATGAAGCTGATCATGTTGCGCTGCATATGATTCGAGTGTTGGTCTTGAGGGTTGTCTCTTCTGAACTGAGTTGGCTAAAGTGTAAGATTGTGGTTACAGCCTTCTAATGTCGCCCAGTGAAGCATTAGTCAAATGCAGAGGACAAAATTCCCTACAGGGACGATAAACTTAAAATGGAAATTTAGAAAATTTAAGCTCCAACCCTTGGAAAAAAATCACCTGAAGAAACTCTCCAGCTTTTTTCTCAACTGGATAACATTTACCCCTGCCTCATCGACCTGGACGTTTTACCCCTAGGGAACCTTTAGAGATGCTTTGTATTTGGGAGTGAATAAAGCAAATATGATTTCAAATGAAACTAAATATAGAAAAGAAAGAATCCCCTCTGAAAAAAGTCTTAACAAATATATTAACACAATAAAACCATAAATTTAAACCTGGCTTGATCCATTATTCAGATTTCGTCGCCAAAAATATGGGGAATTTGGGACATTTTTTAGGCATAAAGCGCCTTATTTTTTGTTGAAAACATAATGTCAGTGATCGACAGCAACAGTTTTAAATCGATATCTTTAAATCTGAAAATGTTCCCTATTCACCTGCCGTGACTCGCATTAACAAAATGTATTTTACTTCCAATACCTATTTTGTAGTTGTTGTAAGCAAATGTGAATGAAATGTACATACAATTTATATATTTTAACACAACATGGAACACAATTGGCGTCTTTTTATTCTTTAGAACATAATTCTGCAACCTCAAGAATCCACAGGTTGCTAGACCAATTTGACTTGGCGCCTTCTAGGGCAAACTTGAAGGTCAATGAGGCAGGGGTAAATGTTGGAATTTAAAAAAATATATATCACAAGAGTTTTTGTGACTATTTGAACAAAATTCAGGGGTTGGAGCTTAAAAAGTAATTAAGGACAACCCTATTATATAAACTGTATGTCCATAATTGAGACATTAAGATATTATTCCAACCTTGGAAAGACCAAAACAAAAAACATACTGATTAACATCTCAGCAAGTAAATAGCATTGATTTAAAGGATTTTACATTGATTGGATTATGAGTGCATCTATTGATAAAACAACATTGATTTTTATTTTCTGTTTGTTTTTCATTGCGACTGACTCTTGCCCAGTGGTCGTACGGCTTCTACCTGATCCACCTTCAGGGAAAGCAGGGGTTTCAGTTCTTCTGCAAAACCGAGGAAACCAAGAGGAAGTGGATGGAGCAGTTTGATATGGCTATGTGAGTAAACCCTATTTTCGTGATTATTAGAACATCAATAAATTATTGGGCCACTGTTTTAAGAAGTGCTGAAAAAAGCGTATTTGAAGTGATGTCATGGTTATACTGTATACATGAACAAATTCTAAATATAGTTGTGCTTGAAGGTTTTCATGCCCTGGCAGACTTTTTGACCATGTTTTTTTAACCATTTTTCAAAGAATATGAAAAATATGTTTTATTTTATTTATTATTTTTCACTCATAGTTAGTGGTTGTATGAAGCCATTTATGGTGAAACAACCGAGTTTGCTCTTTTTAAACCATAATGAAAAAAGAAAGTACCAAAATGACCCTGACCCAAAGTTTACATACCCCAGTTGTGTGTATTGCCCCCTTTTAACATCAATGACAGCTTTGAGTCTTTTCTGGTAGTTGTGGAGAAGGTTCTGTACACTGCGTTCCTGACAGTCAGTATAATTTTCAAGTCTTTAACTGTTAGAGGATCATTTGAATGTGGTTGAAAAAACCTCCCAATGATGACAGTATTTTTCCCAAAAATAAATATAGTGAACAACTCAAAATCCACTGTTCCAAATTATTATGCCACTCATTGTTTCAATACATTTTAAAGGTTGTAATTAACTGAAAATGATCTTTTGTTGAATTTGCAGCATTAGGAGGTCATACAGTGCCTGTCGAAAGTACTAATACACCTTGAACTTTTGCACATTTTGTCATGTTTACAACCCTAAACATAAAGATTTTATTTTGAATTTTTTACTGAAAGTTCACACACAAGTATCAGACAACTGTGAAGTGAAAGAAAAATGATACATAATTCTGTTCTTTTTCAAAAATAGAAAAGTGAAAAGTGGGGCGTGCATAAGTATTCATACAGCATGACTTAATACTTTGTGGAACCCCCTTTTTCTGCAATAACAGCAGCAAGTCTTCTGGGGTATGACTCTACAAGGTTTGCACATCTAGAGACTGACATTTTAGCCCATTCCTCTTTACAAAACAACTCAAGCTCTGTCAAATTAGAAGGAGAGCGTTTGTGAACAGCAGTTTTCAGGTCTTTCCACAGATTTTCAATAGGATTTAGGTCAGGACTTTGACTGGGCCATTCTAACACATTAATATGTTTGTTTTTAAACCATTCCATTGTAGATTTAGCTTTGTGTTTAGGGTCATTGTCCTGCTGGAAGGTGAATCTCCGCCCCAGCCTCAATTCTCTTGCTGACTCCAGCAGGTTTTCCTCCAAAATGTCCCTGTATTTGGCTCCATCCATCTTCCCAACTATTCTTAAAATCTTCTCAGTCCCCGCTGAGGAAAAGCAGCCCCATAGCATGATGCTCCCCGCACCATATTTGACACTGGGGATGGTGCACTCAGGACGATGAGCAGTGTTAGGTTTGTGCCATACATAATCTTTTGCATTTGGGCCAAAACATTTTTGTCTCATCTGACCAAAGCACCTTCTTCCACATGGTAGCTGTGTCCTCCGTATGACTTCTAGCAAACATAAAAACAGGATTTCTTATGGCCTCCTGACAGGGAATTAACGCCTGCTTTCAACACAACTTTCGGCAAACGCTCTGTTATCTTCTGTCATAGAAATAAACAGATTAAAAAACACGAGATCACACCAGAGCCTCTTTTTTCCTTGCAAGGGGGAAATTGTCACGGGATTTTGCAGCCTATGCCAGCGCTGCTCATCCTTCAATTACCCAACGTCTCAGTTCCCCGTTCAAGCTTTTATTGAGATAATCACACGCCCACATTCCTTACACACTTCAAAGTAAATGATAGGTAAAACTCCTCCTTCCCTGAACCCAGGAAGACGGGTAAAACAGGTCATGTGAATCTCTCCTCCTGATAACTCCCCAGGGGGCTAACAGCCCCTCATAAACAAAAAGTTACACTTTTATGGCTTGTGTCCTTCTCTGTGTAAACATAAACCAGCGTTATCTTATCTTACAGGTCAAATCAATTACAAAAAGGTCCCAGGTGCTCAAGAGGTTACTTTAACACATGCTTAAGTTCAACAGTTCAATGCACACAAATAGAATTGAGAATATATTTTCCAATTACACACCAATTCATTTAGTAACAATTCAACCTGGATAGACTCACACAGACAAAAGCAGCGATTAGGAAGATTTATTGACATGTGTATTAGTTTTGGCGATCAGACCCCCCGGCGGTAGACATCGATGTAGTCAGTGTAGATGAACAGCTTGGAGTTAGGGATGTCTTCCCCCGGAGCCTGGACACTGGTGGTGGTATGAAGGACCCGGATGATGCAGCAGGGAGAAGCCGTTGACGAAAGAGGCAGAGATGTGGTGGAGGTGGGTCGCAGCACAGCTGGAAGCGAACGGACCATGATTGCTGGGGCTTAAAAGCGGGACCGATGGCGATGATTGGCTGCTACGGAGGTGCGGCTCTTACGCTGATGGCTGAGGTGGAGGTGTGGCCCTCTCAGGATAGATCATTGGCTGGAGGTTGATGACGCTGGGGTTTGTCTACCAGGCTGAATTAACGCCTAGGCTTCATTACACCAAATGTAAACACATAATAACTTTATTTACATTTTTCTTCACACCTCCTTTCAATAATGGCTTTCTTCTTGCCACTCGTCCATGAAGGCCAGATATGTGTAGAGTACGACTTATAGTTGTCCCATGTACAGATTCCCCAGCTCAGCGGCAGTACGTCGCAGCTCCTCTAGAGTTATCTTGGGGCACTTGGTTACATTTCTTACCAGTGCTCTCCTGGTTCGGTCTGTTAGTTTAGGTGGACGCCCGTGTCTTGGTAAGTTCCGAATGATGGATTGAACAGTGCTCCGTGAGATGTTCAAATCTTGGGAAATCTTTGTATAACTTAACTCTGCTTTAAACTTCTCCACAGCTTTATCCCTGACCTCTCTGGTGTGCTCCTTGGCCTTCATGATGTTGTTTAGTGACCAATACACTCTGACCATATGAGGCCCTCACAGAACAGCTGGAATTATACTGAGAGTAGATTACACACAGGTGGCCTCTATTTAATGGTTAGGGCAAGGTGTGAACATTCTGCAGTCATTAGGAATGTTATAAAGGCAATTTAATGCACTCAAAAAATGCTGTATGAATACACTTTTCACTTTTCTATTTTTGAATAATAACAGAATCATGTATCATTTTGCTTTCCCTTCACAGTTGTCTGTTGTGTGTGAACTTTCAGTAAAAAATAAATAATAAAATCTTTATGTTTATGGTTGTAAACATGACAAAATCTGCAAAAGTTCAAGGTGTATTAGTACCTTCGAGAGGCACTGTATTTACTGAATTCAAAAGCTCTTTCAATCATAAACATCTTAACAGGTCAAGTTACATTTTAACATAGGACCTTTATTTGATAGCAGCTTCAAAATTCTTAAATCCATTAAACTTGTGAGTTTTTGGAACGTTTCTGCTTGGATTTGTTTGCAGGATGTCAGAATAGCCTCCCAGAGCTGCTGTTTGGATGAAAACTGCCTCCCACCCTCATAGATGTTTTGCTTGAGGCTCCAAAGGTTCTCAGTAGGGTTGAGGTCAGGGTAGGATGGGGTCCACATCATGAGTTTCTCTCCTTTAATGCCCATAGCAGCCAATGATGCAGAGGTATTCTTTACAGCATGACATGGTGTGTTGTCATGAAGATGATTTTGTTGGGAAAGCACGGCTCTTCTTTTTGTACCATGGAAGAAAGTGGTCAGTCAGAAACTCCACATATTTTTCAGAGGTCATTTTCACATCTTCAGGGAGCCCAAAGAGGCTGACCAGCTCTCGCCCCATGATTCTGGCCCAAAACATGACTCCGCCCCCTCCTTGCTGACGCCACAGCCTTGTTGGGACATGGTGGCCATTCACCAAACATCCACTACTCCATCCATCTGACCATCCAGGGTTACGTGGCACTCATCAGTGAACAAGACTGTTTGAAAATTAGTCTTCATGTATTTCTGGGCCACTGCAGCCATTTCTGCTCGTCAGCTTCAATGAACAGTTTAGGGGAGGCCGGATAGACGGTTTATGCACAACTGTAAGCCTCTGGAGGGTCCTTCACCTTGATGTTCGGGAGACTCCAGAGGCACCAGCAGCTTTAAATACCTGTTTGCAGCTTTGTAGCAGCTGTTCTATTAATCTGATGTATTTGTCTGGCAGAAACCGTGCCTTTATCTGCACAAACCCGTGTGTGCTCTGAATCGGCCACAAATCTCTTAACAGTACGATGATTATGCTTTATTTTTCATGAAATATCGAAGGTTTTCATACCTAGTCCAAGGCATTCAACTATTTCACGCTTTTCATCAACAGAGAGATCCTTTTTCTTTCCTATATTGCTTGAAAATTGTGGTAATGGTAATCATAAACTTTTGATCAGGGTCATTTTGGAACTTTCTTTTTTCATTATGATTTAAAAAGAGCAAACTCAAACTTTCACCATAAATGGCTTCACACAACCACTAACTATGAGTGGAAAAAAAAACGTTTTGTGTTAATATTCTTTGAAAAATGGTTTAAAAATAAATCAAAGATCCTGCCAACCTTTGAGCACAACTGCATCTCTTAACAAATACTTAAAAAGTAACTTCCCAAAGTAAGTGACGTTCTGTGCAATTTCTAAAACAATTATTGTGTGTAATGCGTCAAAAAGACAGTTTAAAAGAATAGCCCATTTCACTGAATTTTCCAGGATCGTTCCACCTTGTTTTCTTCTTTTATTCCCAGCCCTGGATATAGTACATGTAATACTTTAGCTCAGAGCCATAATCATCTCATGTTGCTGATTACTTCTGGATACATGGAGGCGCTGTAGTGGCTGAAGGCGTGCAGAGTTTCTGGGTTAACCGTCAGCCCTGCTCAGTGTGTCCAGCCCTGAGGGAGTGTGTCCAGTTACAGCGACTGAACTCAATGTGCTCGTGTTTGGGTACAAGACACTTTGCACGCTGCACCTCCCACAAGTGGACACTAATGGTACTGCCATTGCTGTGGGTTTAGTCTTAAGTCTAAATGCCCTAAAACAGGAGTCTCAGACATGCGGCCCGGGGGCCAAATGCGGCCCGCGAGATAATTTTTTGCGGCCCGCGAGATGATTTCTTATTTATATTACATGCGGCCGGTAAATTGCGTTAAACACGTTAGAACTACATGTCCCATGAGGCACCGCGCGGTAGCGCCAATGCCGCTGCAGACGTGAGAATGACCACAACATCAGACGGGAAGAGAGATGCGGCGCTTCTGCAGATGATTTATCAACTGTTTTCAACAAAGAAACGGACTAACAGCAGCGGACAGAGAGAGGAGCTTCTGAAACAGGTGGGGACTGTCAGAACGCGAGGGAGAAACTTTAGTTGTTCAGCTAACATGTGCTGGAAAAGTTACAGCACTGCAGCATGATAAAAAGTACCTTTACCATCTTTACCTTTATGACTTTACAAAGCGAACACATCGTAATTAGTGTTTAAAAGCGTCACAACAATAGCCTGGCCTTAGCCATCCGTATAATTTCCCTACATGTACGAAACGAAATGAGTACGAGGGTTTGGTAAAAACCAGGCTATCACAACAGTAAAGTGAGGAGCCTTTTCTCTCCATCTCTCTCAGAGCAACATTGTGCTCACACAAGAAGCACATCATATCAATTAATGTAATCTTAAGGACACGTGCGAACACATGATTCATAGTTACATTAAAAATAGAGAATATGGAAATGTATAAAAAATACTGCAAATAATTACAGCAACATTGATAGTAAAAAATATAAGCCCATCCATTATCTAACTGTAGGTCACAAAAAGGCCTGAGGCCAATGACTCCACATTATTTACATGAGGTGAAGCTTATTGCTAGTGCTCATTATCAGCTCCAGTCCCTGGTTGGGCCTTTCTACACTAAATTAAAATGACATTTGTTGTACATATTGCATTTCTTTCCAAATAGGCCAACAGACAGAAACTGGACCTGAATCCTGAAAGATCATTCACTGATGCCCTGAACCAAAATGAGATTAATTACAAAAACACTAATTGTCTAAGTCTGTATTAATTTCTAATTTAGAAGCTCAGCAAATGTTTGGCCAATTGGAAACCTCTGTAAGCCTAAAAATGTGCAGATAGTTAATGTACAGTCTATTTTAAGGTATATTACAGCAAACAATAAAGAGGTTCTAAATCATAATTGACTTAATAAAAAAGGCTTTGTCTGTTGCGGCCCCCGACCAACACTGGGTTTGCATTTGTGGCCCCCAGTCCAAATGAGTTCGAGACCCCTGCCCTAAAACAAGCATTACATTGGGCTTTGTTTTTTACTATTGGACTTTGAAGCTTTTTTTGGTTTTGATACCAGTACTTTAACAATACTTGGTTTACAATACCGATAACTGAACAATACTTTATTTGATGTCTATACTAAAATATTAGAAGCATCAAAAATAATAAAATTATGTTAAGGTCTTTTGTAAATTTGACAACAGTATTTATAAGGGAATTACAATATGCAGACAAACATATTATTACAGCACATTTTGAATGTTTGACATTTTGGCATTATAGTCGACATTATAGTCTGTGGTTCACACAGACTCAAATAGAGCAGAAATCACATGAAAATCTAGTATTTTTTGATGAAAACCTACTTTGTTTTTAAAGTTGGGATCTGTAGTGTTTTGTACATTGTAAATTTCATAAATATCTGTCTGTGTTTCATCCAATCAGAAGCAGAATTAGCGCTAAGAGTCTCCAACAAACATTTACTTTTAAAGTTACTCCATCAACATGTCCTCAAGTGATGCCACTTAGCTTTAGGTGATCAAAAGAATTGAAAAAATAAAATTTTCCTACACCATCCACAGCCAAGTGGTCAATCGATTAATCGTAAAGATTATTGATAGATTAATCGATTACAAAATAATCGTTAGTTGCAGCCCCAGTTTGCAGCAATATTCTGGGCCTGAAAGATTGACGAGCCCTGCGACTCCTGACCAATATCCTGGCTCATGATCTGGAGATTGGTCATACCGCTTCTGACATTGCCCCAGTATCTTTAATGGCTGGACAATGTACCTGAAGTTTAAAGCATTATTCCCACCACAACATGCAGAATCAGAATTGGTTTTATTGTCATGGTTATGAACAGGTTCACAACTAGGAATCTTTTTTGGTCGATCGTGCAACATGAAACATAAAACATATAACTTCAGATAAATAATAAATTATGAAGACTTTAAACCATAAGGCTATAAGACTATAAGGGCATGCATAAGAAGATTACATTTAAATTATAGAATAGAACATAGAACATCAGCGTGTATAATGTACAGGTGCATTGAGTGTGAGCAGCAAATATGAGTATGGGCATACCACAGAGTGCAATAGAGCAGATTACATTCACGAGTCTGTAACTGAGTTAGAGGGTCTTGTTTTTGTTTATGAGTCTGATGGCGGAGGGAAAAAAACTCTGCATGTGGTGGGAGGTGTGGGTCTTGATAGACCGTAGCCTCCTGCCTGAGAGGAGAGGGGGGAATTGTCCGTTCACTAACGTCTCAGGACCTGGGCCTCTAAAGCAGTAAACTACATACTGATCTTTACAGGATCCCCTTGTGTCTCTGAAGGTCAAATGCAGGGGCAATGCTCTTAACCTGGACTACAAATAACACTGGATGTTACTTTAGCAAACTACAAAACAAACTTTGTATTCTTGATAGTTTATTCTGAATTTATAACCTGAAATTGTAACCTGACTGTTGAACATTAATAAAACATCTCTGGTCTAATTTAGAGGCTTCACAGGAGGACAAAAACTACAGCAGGAATAGTACAGATGGAGGAAAAAATAAATAAAAACGCACCCGGCAGTAGATTTCCCCATTATGGTTTCAGATTACAAATTACACGTGTTAATATTTCATTCATTCATTCATTTTCTTCCACTTGTCCGTTGCCGGGTCGTGGGGGCAGCCGTTGGAGCTGCCCAAATCACATTGCACCGGCCCCCATGGCTCCTTCTGCAGGTGGTGGGTCCACGGAAGGACGGCCTCACGGTTCAAACCGGGCCTGTTGGTCTCTCCTAGGGGGCTACCAGTGTATGCAGACACTGGAGGCAATGTGGGTGAAGTGTCTTGCCCAAGGACACAACGACAATGTGCACCTTCAGGAGGCGGGATTCGAACCCCCGACCTTCCGATCATGAGACGACCCACTCTACCATCTGCGCCATTGTCGCCACGTGTTAATATTTATATGCAATTACATTTCTCCCATGTTTTAATTTGATTGCCGTCCCCAGGTCAAATATCAAGCCGGAGAGAGCCACAGCCAACCAGCACAACTTCCAGATGCACACGTTTGACAAGAATACGAACTGTCGAGCCTGCAAGATGCTGCTCAGGTAACGGTGCTCCTTCTGCTAACGGGATGGAATTACATTTGAGATTGCATTTATGATGATGTTCAGTTTAATATTATGAGGGGTAGAGGTCGTGTTTGGCAATTGCACATCACACTGTGTCCAGGATGATGGGGGAAAAAAAACTTTATTGTCAATTATTCGTTCACTGTAAAGTTATTTGTAAAGTTGTAGAATCATTTACAGTGGGGAGGTGTTGTGACAGTTTTTAGAGTTATCTAACTGAAACTAGTCGCAAGCAAATACACAGACAGGGATGGACCGTCTGGCTGCCATGCTGGGCCTTTTGGTCGGGGGGCTGGGGAGCGCCGGCTTTCTACATCACAATGGACACAAAGACTCGTATTGTCCCTATCTCGGCTCCCTCGGCTGAAGCACATGCTGGGTTTCTGCTTCACACCTAAGACAATGGCCAAAGACGTGTTCTGGCTCAAAGGCCTTCCTCTGGCCCCTCCCATCTTGGTGCTGGGACGGCCTCTCATGTGTACCTATATAACCAGGGGAGAGACTTCGGCTCCCCAGAGTTCGCCATCATGGATTTACCTGTGTTTCGGCTCTCCACACGTGTGTTAAATTAAACTTACACTTTTGATAAGACAAGTACTTTCAAGTTTTCCTTTATAGTGGTGAGAAATTCCACAACAGAGGAAAAAGTAAGACACCGTGTGGAATTTCTCACATTTCTGCCTAAATTGGTCATAAAATGTGGTCTGATCTTTATTAAAATCACAAGAATGATTAAACAGTGTCTGCTTAAACTAATACCACCCAGACATTTACATTTTATCATATTTTTACTGGCCATAACATGTAAACATTCACAGCAGAGCGTGGAATAAGTAAGTACACCGCCTGAATCTCACTGAACTGCAGCAGTTTTGTAAAGAGGAATGGTCCAAGATTCATCCTGATCGTTGTGAGCGTCTAATCTGCAACTACAGAAAAGTAGTTATTGCTACAAAAGAAGGATCAGCCAGATATTTAATACAGGGGTTCACTTACTTATTCACAGGCTGTTGTGAATGTCTCAGGTCTTTCTGCAAAATATCTTGATAAACTTGTGAATTCATTTTCTATTGATGACAGCACGTTGTCCAGGCCCTGAGGCGACAAAACAGCCCCACACCATGATTCTCCTGCTCCAGACTTCACAGTGAGGAGAGGGTTCTGATGTTGATGTGCTGTTCCATTTTTCCTCCACACATGACGTTGTGTGTTCCTCCCAAACTATTTAACTTACCGGCAAAATATTCAGTGGACTCATGGATCCACAAAACTGCTGCAGTTCAGTGAGATTCAGGCGGTGTACTTACTTATTCCACGCTCTCCTGTGAATGTTTACATGTTACGGCCATTAGAAATATGATAAGATGTAAATGTTTGGGTGGTATTAGTTTAAGCAGACACTGTTTAATCATTCTTGTGATTTTAATAAAGATCGGACCACATTTAGTGACAAATTTTGGCAGAAATGTGAGAAATTCCACTTTTTTCTCCCACTATATGTCCCAGACGCTCCTTTTGAACAGCATGCTGAAGTGGTTGGCTGGACATCCGTTTGAAATGTTTTTCGTTTAGACAAACTTGTGCAGTATTAGATTTTCATATTCTGATGGACGGCACTGCCACGAGTCTCACTTCTCATAATGTGCCGGCGCCGCACGCACACACACACGCCGAGTCCTCCCTGACCTAAATTCTGTCGCTCTCAGAAGCTGCGCTGTGCCTCCTCCTCTGTTGGATCCTAATTACAGCGCAGCCCCAGTGGATTCTCGCAGATTTATACCACTTAGTATCGAACATGGCGGGAGCCGTGCATTCCCTGTTATAAAGTTACTCCAACAAATGGCTCTCGGGGTTTCACTGCTGTTATAGAGCTGGTTTACGTTTTTAATAATCACAATATTAAAATGAAGTTGTGTGTCAGAGGGCTGCCGTGGCTTTTATTGGAACAAGTGTGTGCACGTTTAGTGAAAAGGAAAAGCAGGGTTTCTTTTTTCAGTTGGCTGTATTGTAATCACAGCAAATCCTTTTAAACGCATTAATGATCTTGCCCCCTCAGTACTTGTCCAAATTGATTCAGCCATACGCTCCTATACGCTTGTGCTCAGCAAATGGGCTTCTTTTAGCTCTTATCACAAAGAGAGGACAAAGATTCTGCTCCTGCTCCTCTGCCATGGAACAGTTTACTTTGTTTATCAAATCAATTGAACCATTGAATGTTTTTGTCTCCTTTGCTTTCCATTAGGGATTGAGTTGCCTTTATTGTTTCTTCTTCTGTACTTTTACTTTTTAAAGACGGTTTACTTCGCACATCTCTTGTATGAAGCAGGTGCGTAAGAGAATGCATAGAAGCCAAACGTAGAATAGGAAAAAACTCTCGCACACTGTATACTTGCAACACCAGTGTCCCTTTACTTGATGCAACGTTTCAGCCGTTTACTTTTTAAAATTCTTATTATTAGTAAGTAATCTGTACAGCACTCCGACCAACCCCGTAGTTGTTTTTATTTGTAAATTGCAAAACAGCAGGATTTCCCACTAATACATGGGAATACATGTGGCGGCCCGCCATACAGTAGTTTATTTTTATCCGCCACAGTCTCGATCTGCCCTCTCTTTCTCTGTCTCTCACCCAACACCAACATCTGCAGCAGAGGCGCAGGTTTAACAGGTTTAAGTAGCCTATTATTATTACAAAAAATGAAGGCAGCTTTGTGTAGTTTTGTTTTCGCTTATAAACTAAAAGACCACATGGATAATTTGCATAGTACACCTCTTTACTGCGCTGCTAATGCAGCTGTCACTATAATGAATTAAACCAGAGGTCACGAAATGGCTGACCTCAGTCTGGTTCCGGACCCACGCGCCAACCCGTCCGAACCCGAAACTTGGATTCAAACTTTAGACCCGACGTGACTCCCTCAGTCCTCCAGCTGGGTCTGCGCTGTCTCCCCCTCGCTCCCTCTCTCTCCCTCTCACGCTACGCTAACCCAGCTGAACAGAAAGAGAAACTGCAGCCTCTGAGCTCTTTTTAAACTTTTAGAAACGGCTGCAGAATGATTGAAATACGGCTCGTCATCTAATTAAATATGCACGCGCAATGGTTACGCGCAAACAGCACGGCTGTTTCTCCATCGTTTAAAACAAAAGAGCAGCGAGCAGGACTAAACCTGAACCAAACCTGGACTAAACCAGGACCAAACCTGGAGTAAACCAGGACTTGGACTAAACAGGGCTCATTTTTGAGCTGAGCAAAGAGGAGAAACACAGCACTGCATTATTGTGTATATATTCTGTTATTTAGAAACCCAAAATGTAATTTTAGAGTAAAAACAAAACTATAATGACTTGTTGCATTGTTTCAAAGCACACAAATTATTATTACAGTAAATTATGTTCCAGATCTTTGCTTGATAATTATTCTACTTTATTTTTTGGATCGCAGTGGAATTAAATTCAGGACCCGTTCTAAACTTCAGTTCTCTCCCCTCCCTCTCTCTTGCTCTTGCCCTACACGAGGTGAGAGCTGTTGGTCAGTGTTTTCTCTCTGCAGCATCAGGCTGAGGTTCAGAGTCTGTATCTGAGAGCTGCAGGGGCGGAGCTGAGAGAAGAATCAAGGGCCTTGAAAGAAAACTGATCCATTACATTATTTTAAAAAAAAAGCTGTACCCTATGTAAATGAACCAGAAATTATTCTTTTCACAGCAGCATAATAGCCAAAAATAGTTATTATTTGCTTAAAATGCACCAGAATGCAGGAAAACGCATCTAAATTTTAAAAAATCTCCCGGGGGAGGACCTCCGGATCCCCCCCCCCCAAAGGTGGCACTCTCTCCCACCACAGTCTCCTTGAAATCTGTGGGAAACACTGAAAATGGTCATCACTGCCCCAAAGTGCTGCACAAGTTCAAAGTGCACGGTACACTAAATCCCAGCTTTCTTTAAGAAAACCAGAAAAAGCACAACAACAATTAAAGCCACACCACGTAACAATTTACCTAATAAATCATATGAAAATACAAGCATTTATTTTATGACAGATATTTTCATCATTAAAAAATACCTCATAAATGTACAAACAAACTTTTGCTGTGAGCGGCTCACCTCTCTAAGACATGACTGTAACTTTACCGGGAGTGGGTACGTCTCCAGCTCGTCGCCATGGAGATGTCGACTAAATTCAGCCAAATCTGAAATTTAAATAGTTTAGGTCCACATCCAAATCCATTCTTTGATTACCCACTGTAAAAATAGCATTTTCTTCGTCGAGCTGGTCATTGGGATCATGTTTTGTGTTGATGGCAACAGTATAGTCCAAAATGTTACGCAGTGTGCCTTTAAGAAATCAAAGAATAACGCCTAAGGAATGTACCAATCGAATGTAGACGAAGGTTATTTATCTGCCATATGTATTTGCTGGTTTAAAAGCCCAATACCTGATTTATTTTATTTTTTCTAGTTGTACGATAAAATTAGATATTTTGTCCAGTTTGTATCGATCGTGAACTTGCAGGGTAGTTGTTTTCTTTTTTTTCATTACACAGACACTGTTGCTCCCTGTAAGATTATACCCAGTTTTCTTAGTTTGACCATTTTTGTGATGTTTATGTTTTCACTTCCTTATTGGATATCGACAGAAGTGACATCGAAGAAGGTAAACGATTTTAAACTGTTGCCGTGCAACCATGTTAAGTCAATGGGAAATGAATGAGTCAAACTGCTATGGAATGTTACCTTCTTTTATGTCACTTCCTGTCAGCAGAATAGCAAATAGCAAATAAAATAACTTTTCTGCCAAACATGTCTTCATTAAAATTGCTGCTTCACTGAAAAATATGCTAACTATGCAGCTGATGAACTTGCAACTGATCCATCTAAATAAGTCATATTTTCAAGAGCATTAAAATCTGTCATATGCACTTTAAGGCGAAAGAAAAAGGAAACATCCAAATGATCCTTCACATTTCCCTATATGTTATCTCAACAGCTGTTTCATAAGCTACAGTATGCAAATTAGCCATGCGGCTTAAGTTTCTACTAAATGAAGCAAAAGCACAAACTGCCTTCATTTAGGCCATTTACTGAGGAGGCTCTTTAAAACCATGTGACTGTGCTGTGGGGAGGACAACATGTATTGTAAAGTATATGTAAAGTTTGGCTTGTGCAGAATCTTATTTTTTTTAATTAAATGTGCACCTGTCAATCAACAGTGGTGGCGCATGAATCACTCGAGGGTGGGAGCGAGGGGGGTGGGAGATTGGCGCAGTGGCTTATGGGATGGCACATGGCTCCTAATCGCCAGTGAGTTACCATCAGAGGTCACTATGCTAAAGTGGCTATGATAGTTAGCATACAGGCCACTTTCCCTAACTCCTTCCTAACTGACAACCCAATTCGGACGCTTCTTATCATGGCGGACGCTGACGCACATCTGGTTTGGCGTAAAACCTCTTACCAGTTTACTGTTTTCGGATGGAGCAATTCTTGAAGTACCTGTTTGCCGTTTACTGCAAACATAACAGTCTCGGGTTTATTCTTGTTTATATCCATCCCTGTATGAACTTCATTGACAAAAAATAAATAAAAAAACAAGTGTACAAAAAACATACGGCGTAACGTGTGACTGTTTTGTTTTAGGGGTATTTTCTACCAGGGCTACTATTGCTCTCGCTGTGGGACCGGCGCGCACAAGGAGTGTCTGGAAATCATCACCATCTGCAAAATCAGTGAGTCATTAAGTCTTTTTTTTTACGAGGTCATCAACTTCACTGGTAATATATCATAAACATTTAAATATTAACATAGGAGTCAGTCAACAGTTGCAGAGTTGCACACACATACCGGTACAGGAACAGGAAAATACATTAGGTTGCTAAAGCCCAAGTTAGCTGATAGAGTATGAAGGGCCCATGTTGTATAAAGTCAGTGATAATGCCTGCAGTTTCACTAAATTTCCCTCGCCTCTGCTTTCTGTCTGTCTTTCAGATCCTCACGACTTGGTGAGTGCAGATTACGTCAGAATTGTTGCCCTTGAATGTGTTTTTGATCAAGGTATGACACATTGTTGCTATCATAATAATCATTATTTTGTTTGTTTGGTTCCAGGAGCCTGGCACGGCATCAGGTAAGAGCCCGGTTTACAAAACTCACACAGCACGGTCACGTACTGCCATCTGGTGGATGATTTAGGTTCGCCACATGACTTCCAGCACTGGTGTTTGGACTTCTGGATTGTTGGAAATTGAGCGGCTTTGACACGAAACATGCCATTTAGAATAATGTCAGTGAAAATTCTTGTTTGTGTCCCTCCAAATCCTGATGCCCAGAGAATAAGTTTGATTCTGGACACTTGCTTTTTGCTGGTTGGAGTCATTGAAGGAGTAGTAGTATTTTCACACCATCAGTGCCATGTTGTTTCTTATTTTGTATATTTTCTTTTACTTCATTTGCTTAAAATGCATATGACACATTAGACACAATGTTTGCTAAAACATAGTTAACACGATTATATTTAAGGCTTGCTAAAGATTGTACCCAGCTTAAGTTAGTTTGGCCATTTATGTTGGGTTTATAGTTTCACTTCCTTATTGGACACTGACAGGAAGTGACATAGAAGAAGGTAAACAATTTTACAATGTTGCCGTGCAACCGTATTAAGTCAATGGGAAATGAATGAGTCAAAGATCTTGGAAGCTAAGCAGGGAAGGGCCTGGTCAGTACTTGGATGGGAGACCGTTTGGTAACACCAGGAAGCCTAGCGAATGTAGTGAGTGAGTGAGTGGTTGGTGGTGGTCGGAGGGGCTGATGGCGGCAAACTGGTAGCCTCGCTTCTGTCAGTCTACCCCAGGGCAGCTGTGGCTTACCACCATCAAGTATGGAGTGAATGAATAGTGCAATGTAAAGCGTCTTTGAGTGTCCAGAAAAGCGCTATATAAAACCGATGCATTATTATTATTATTATATTATTAAAATAAAAGCAAATAGGGATTCGATAATTTTTCAAGAGCATTGTGCACATGTTTAACCTCTTATCCGAGCACATTTTCTCCAGTTCGGCCAAATCTATTTTTGTTACTTTTCTGGCACGTTTTGTTGCTTTTTGTTGCTTTTTGTCGCTCTTTTGTGGCTTTTTTTTTCCATTGTTTTTTTTTGTTTTTTTACATTTTTGTCTCTCTTTTGTGTTAATGTTGCTTCTCCGGCATGTTTTTGTCACCTTTTTTTGTTGTGTTTTTCATCTTCCATCCTGCTTGGTTCTGTGGAGGTTAACCTCTTAACTCCCATCTTAACCAGTACTTTGTCTCCTGTTTGACTGGACCCAAATCCATAAGGTAACGCCTCATTTGAAAGCTAAGACCTACAAAACTCATCGTGTTGTCGTCAGTTTTTACATCGTTTGTTGGGTTTCATCACATTTGGCCACATTTTGTCACTTTCTTTTGCCCTTTTGTGGCTTTTTTGATGCTCTTTTTGTGCTTTTATTTGCTGTGTTTTCGTCACGCTTTTGTCGCTCTTATGTTGCGTTTACATCCTTGTTTTCATCTCGGTTTTTGTTGCTATTTTGACAGCCTTTAGATTTGGGTAATACCAAACTGGAAAAAATGTGCTCGGTCCAGGTGGGGATTAAAGGGATATTTCAGGATTTTTGACATTTGGCCTCAATTCCTAGTTATCCAGAGTGTTGTTGATGTCTGGAGATATTGTTTTCTTAAATTCATGCTGTTCTTATATTGAAGAGCTTAGTGGCGCTAGGCTAGAGCATTTTTATGGTATCCACGAAGCCGATGCTGCTCAAATATAAGTTATTTTAAATACAAAATGGTTATAATTATTCTTTATACCATGGTCTGGGTGAATACTCGATTCTGATTGGCTGGAAGGTGTCCATTAAAAAGTGTTATTATACAGCCCTTCACAATGCAAGTAGAACGCTCCATTGATTTGAATGTGATTTCCCCAACGTTCTACCGGTCATTATTTTTGATAGAAGACCTCTGAAAAAATAATGACCGCTGCCAATGGCAACGGAGTTTGTGCTTGTAATACAGGTCTGTCATATCACTCCGCGAGTAGTAGTAGCGGACAGGCGGACACTATCTCTGTCCCCGTCCCTGAAGAGAAGTTGGGGGAATCGCTCGTGAAGTTAACGGGAGTCCGACTTCAACTTACCCGGAGATTCACCACCATTCCTCCTCTCCAACTAAGTAGCTAGGCTAGCAATAAGTAGCTAGCTGTGCTGCTACTAGCCTCGCCACACTGCCTGGAATCAACAAATGTTGCCAAGCAACGCGCAAACTTTTGGGAACTATTTGTAGTTCCCAAAACTACAAATAGTAGTTTGATTGCCACGGAAATTATTAAATAAACCTTTCTGTCTTCATAAAAGTGTATGAAGTTTATTTGTGTGTGTACAGTTGGCAAACATAATAAGCGGGATAATGTATAGAACGCCGGTCATTATCGGGAAAATAAGTACCCGACAGGGGCGAACTGGACCCCGACGCGCAGCGGAGGGTCTGGTTTCGCCCTGAAGGTGATGACCGGCGTTCTATACATTATCCCTTACATAATGTACACCAGTTAAAAAAACAGTTAAATCACATTCTATATTACTCCACTGCAGCTGTTTCCATAGTAACGGTAAACAATTGAGATGGAACTAGTTTCAGGTAAACTGATTAAAAAGGGAAATAACTCCTGCCCACGACTTAAAAAAATAAGTAAACAGGCCCCAATGAACAGTTTCATGTTCTCTGCCTGAAAATATGAAAAAGAGAGATCATCGATGCGTCTTCCATCAGGGGCGGACTATTATGTCCGTTCTGGAAGAGGACAGAAGGGCCACCGCTCTGGCCTTCTCCTTAACCTCTTTACCCACCCGTAACCGAGCATTACCCAAATCTAAAAGCTTAAAAGAAAAGCATCAAAAATAGCGACGAAAATGAGTATGAAAACAGAACAAAAATGCGAAGAGCAACAAAAACAACAACAAAAACAACAACAAAAAAAGAGAAGAAAAAAGAGAAGAAAACACAACAACAACGAAGCAATGAAAAAAAGCAATGAAAATGCCACAAATGTGACTAAAAACATGCCAAAAAGCAGCAAAAAAAGTAATGAAAAAGCAACACAAATTTGACAAAAATGCAGCGACAACGTGACACAAACGTTATGATCACTTTCTAGTCTTAGCTTTCAAATGAGGGGCTACACTGTTGCTCTCCAGTCGAGAAGCTTTTCGATTGAGGTAAAGCCGAACTGGAGAAAATTCGCTCAGTTCAGGCGGGGGGTAAGAGGTTAAATATGTCTTTGTGGAAGTGTCGTATTACGCTCCTTTGGGCCAGGAAAATGTTGTTATGTAGGGGGACTATTGGGATCCTGTCTTCTTTTGGAAGGAGTTTTTTTAAGAGGGTATATTTGATGTTTGCAGGTCCAAAGATGGTGGCGGTCAGGAACTACCACGGCACGCCGACCCCCCGGGAAAAGTGCCCCTTTGCTTTCAAACCGGGGACTACATCGAACTGCTCAAAGGGGACCCCGACGCGTCCTGGTGGGAGGTAAGAGTGTGCGGATTACACAGAATGAACCTGCTGCCTTTTATTTCAGTTTGGATCATGTCTCTCCCACAGTGTGATAATGAATATGCCCAGGCTTAAAGAGAGACGTTTGATCTGATTGTGGGAATTGTATTAACAGTGGAAGGATAATGAACAGGTGATTCTGTGAAGCCCGGTAATGTAATACATCCCTGGAATACGCGATACGTCCCACAGGGGATGAAGATCAGAATCTTGAAAGCAATTCTGCTGTACGGGGCGGAAACCTTTACAACCATTAAAGTGGCTGAGAAGATAATTTGTAAGCAATTGCCTCAGAAGAATCTTGAAAAGTTAGTCGGAAGAACAAATACCAGACTCTAGGAAAGGGTTGGAAAGGTAAGAGAAGCTAAATAAGAGGAGATGGTGATGTGTAGATCATAAGAGAAACTAAAACCTCCTGGGGAATCACGACAAGAACAATAATACACTTGTACAAAAATTTAGGCTGAACTCTCTCACACTATCGACGGTTGTTTTCGCTTATTTCCTCTAGATGTCACTGTGGAGATGCTTTCAAACAGTTTGAAAGTGTTGGAACAATCCCTTCAGCTGCTTTGGTGTTTCATGAAGCCACACTATGGCTGCATCTAAAAGGTGGCACGCTCACTCCTTTCTCCTGTTCCTGAACCTTTGAGGCCGACGTCACAAAGTCGACCTTGAGGTTCCTTCACAGTCGAGGTTATGTAAATTAGTCATGTGGCTTAAGTTTTGTTCTTGTGAAAATGTAAGCAAAAGTGCGTAATGCTATATAAGTTCATGGATTTCCTATAATAAAACTTTCAGAAGCTGCTGTGGCTCTAAAGCTGCATGACCCACTTTACACTTTCATATATTTAAGACATAGCTCATATTTTTATTGAATGGGGATTGTTCTTAGCTCCTTATGGGCTGATGAGAAACGTCTCGAGGTTCCTATGCTATAGGAGGTATTATAGGATCATCACAGCTCCTTTCCTAACTACCTCCTACTGCGCTGACACATGTGATGCTCCATGTCATGGCTGACAATGACGCACGCCTGTGTCAGTAATGAGAAGAAGAAGGATATTCATTCTTAAGCTTATTTACACTTTTAGATGCAGCCTTTGCCTATCCCTGAGGGAAAGGGAAAAAGAATTAGCCAGAGCATTTATAAAGGAGTGAAGTGCAGGTGTAGCAAAGAGAAACAGCACTTCATTTTCCCATCTTGAGGAGTGCGAGCTACAGTCAGCAAGTCAGTCAGCGGTGGGGATTTCTAAAGACAAGTGCCCTCTGCTGGCATTTTGAATCAAAGGTATTCTAAGGGTATTACAATCTCTTTTACAAGAGTGACCTGGCCATATTTTGCTAAAATACCAAAGGTGTGTTGCTGATCTTGGTGAATCTGTAATTGTGCTTGTATGTATAAAAATGAGCTCTGTCCTTTTACGCAAGTAGCTTTCAATACTGGGCTATTTTATCTCTTTCCTTCAGCCTTTTATCATCTAACCTGCTTGGAGAAATGTGCAATGCATTGAGGGATAATGAATTGAGTGAATTGGCTGAATCACAGAGCTGAGGGCACAGGCACAGGCAGACCTTAGAAAGAGAACTCGGTTTTGCTGTACCAGGCTAGTCCTTTGTAGCCCACATTTGTAGACACATCATAATAATCGTCCATGGCTACCTGGAGATGGGCCTCAGTTACACCGATAAGACCTTATGGCTTTGCTTTGACAGGTAAATGCCCATTCTGAAGTCTGTGAATTTGCCCACATCACACAGAACGACTGTGGGCTGCAAAATGGGCAAACAAATATAAGTTTACTTTCATATTGTCAAAGATTTGGACAATTGCCTTTATTATGATTCAATTCAATTCAAGTTTATTTGTGTAGCACATTTAAAAACAACTTCAACAATTTGTCACATAGAAATCAAATTAAAGGCACACTGCGCAACATTGTGGACTATACTGTTGCCATCAGTACAAAACATGCCCCTAATGACCAGCTCGACACAGAAAATGCTATTACTGCAGTGGGTAATCAAAGACTGGATTTGGATGAGGACCTAACCTGTTTAAATCTCGACATCTCCATGGAGACAAGCTGGAGACGTACCCACTCCCGGTAAAGTTACAGTCATGGCTTTGGAGAGCTGAGCCGCTCACAGCAAAAGCACTTGTTTGTTTATGCATTTATGAGATATTTTGCAATGATGAAAACATCTGTCATAAAATAAATGCTTGTATTTCAATGTTATTTATTGGGTAAAATGTTACGCGGTGTGGCTTTAAAATAAAAGATAACAAGATACACTTCTAGTATCGAAGGCCAGGGAAAAGATTATGTCAATGGTTGCTATGGTTGCTAACAAATACAGCTCAAAACAGAACATCAGACGTCCTCCTGACCAACAGTCTCACTGAAAACTCTCTCTTGAAACAGACAAAATGCCTTTAAATCAATCCTAGAAATCGTGAAACAAGCAGTTCATGTGTTTGACATCATTTGCACACTATGAATAACAACATGCATCTAAGGTGGACCGGCGCTTATAAACATTGTATACCCCCAAAACTCCTTCTCATGTGGTGATATACTGTTCTAATTATCCGACTGTGCTCTGTGTTTTGCAGGGGAGGATGATGCAAACACAAAAGAGTGGTTTCTTTCCCAGCTCGTGTGTAAAGCCCTGTTTGGACCCTAAGGTACTTCAGCATGCTTATTCAGCACTCTACACTTCAGCACATATATCGGGACACGTGTGCTCTACAGAGGCCACGTGATTATTCCCATGATACCCAGCGTGCTTACTGTGCTGCTGTCATTAACCTGTAGTATCTATGGCAGCCATTCCAGTCCCTTTCAAGTCGGACGTCTTCGCGGGATGGCGACTACTACGGCTATCCTTGGTAAGGCTTTGGATTATCTTAAGCTTTAAAGGGGGGGTATTATATAAAATCGACTTTTTCAAGCTTTATATCATGTTATTATGTCATTCCCTCATTAAACACATGCCTGGAGTGTTGCCTTGGCTCATTCACATATTTTTGAGCAATCAGTAAAAACTCTGACGGCAGCCATTTTAGGTGTAGCTATGCCTCAGTCCTCCTAGGAACGCCCCCACCTCCTGGAGACGCCTCTGGACCTTTGTCACCAGCCAAGCCACCAACCACTGCTCCTCAGCTCAGCAGAGCCCCCTCCCCACACAGTAGTGTTGTTTAGATGCCACAGCAGTGTGCTGAAGGGGGCGTGTCGGAAAGCTTCTTAAAGAGACAGAGGCCTATTTCAAGACGTTCAGTACAGCCATTTTGAGAGAGCAATTTTATTCAAGGCAGTTATTTAATTTACTGCATATACAGACCAACAGAAGGTTACGTCATCATTGTAGTATGCTATAGACTGGTGCTATGTGATTGAAAAAAGCATAATACCCCTCTTTAAAGGAAACATATCCTAGGTTGTTATAACGTCCAAACCTCCATACCTGGAGCAGTATTTGGCTGAATGAAAAGAAGGGACTAAAACATCTGAAATTTCACTGATGCAGTTTGAAATAGCGTCATATAATTTTCATTCAGTCCCAAAAAAAAACCTCAGGTCTGTGCTTTGCCCATGTGAGAGAAGCTCCGTGCACTATCCACTATGTTTGAATGCAATATTATATATGTAAGGTAATAAAAGATACTTTTAAATTTAGTTGACTAAATTCACATGGAATTTCCATCGACTAAAACGAGACTTAAACTGAAACAAATGGTTGGACTAAAACCCAATTGGGTAACCCTTTAGATGACAGCCCACAAGTTCTATGTGTAGGTGTAGTTAACAAGGAAGTAATTACACATTAAAGTGCATGGTTTAATAAAGGGGTTCAGCATGTACGTGTAACAAGGGTTACACGTTGTAATAAAGATACACAGCGTCTCGCTTTAGAATACAGCTCATGTGTAGTTACACATTACAGGGTTTTCAAAAAGTTGCGGGGCATTAAAGGCAATAACTGTGCCAAAATCAGGTACTTCAATGTAATTAAGCATTATATTGGATTCAAACTGGCACTAAATCTTACATTTATCTGAAAATTACGATATTACTCAACAATTTTTACTGTATAATTTCAATAAAAATATGAAAACTATGGACTGAAACATATTCAGCTACAGTTTTGGCTGAAATTGACTTTTTTTCCCCCCCGTTTTTTCCAATTCTCTTTCCTCTGTTTGATGAAATGTTTGCAAATCTTAAGAAATGAAATATGCTCCGATTTTTTTCTGCGTTTTGTGGCATTGAAATTTACTATTAAATAGTAAACTTAGGCAGTTTTATTTCAGTTTTTTTTTTTTAGGATTTCTGGTAGGTTTTTGGAATGGAATGTATATGTAACCATGGTTACGGTTCAGTGAAAACTGAACTGTAGCATTATAGAGGGCATCAGAATAGTAAGCAAAGGTGTTTTGCTATACTCAAGTATCCGCTGGGTCACTGAATTTGTTTTTGTTTTTTGCTTCTTTTTTTTTACATAAAAAGTTGCATAGTGCACCTTTAAAGGGAAGATGTTTTCTTTTGTTTTAAAAATTACAATAAGTTACTTTGCTGTGGAAGTTAAAATTCTCTCTCTTACTTCAGTACTATATGTAACTGCTAAATAACTGTGCAAACTTTAGCATTAAAAAATGAAGTTTCATTTAAAACGGTAACTGTTGCAGTGATAAAACCCCTTTTGTGATCAAATAAACATAATCTACCTATTCAAAGTCACCCCACCTTAATTAACTGTACAATGATCCATAATTGGTTCCCTTTGTGTTTGCATTAGCCTGTTTTCACCCTTTACTCATTACGATTTATCACCGCGCATGTTCCTGAAGCCAGACGGCTCATTAGCGTGCTATCCGACTGTACTTGGAGGTCACGGTGTGCACGTTTCTTTGACAGGTTTGCGGGGAACATGGAGAGGCAGCAGGCGGACAACCTCCTCAAGTCCCACTGCAGCGGGACGTACCTGATCCGCGAGAGGACGGCAGAGGCCGAGAGATACGCCATTAGCATCAAGTAAGAAAGAGAAAAGCAAGTCTTCAGTATTAAAGGGGGGGTATTATGTAAAATCGACTTTTTTCAAGCTTTACATCATGTTATTATGTAATTCCCTCATTAAACACATGCCTGGAGTGTTGCCTTGGCTCATTCACATATTTTTGAGTAATCAGTAAAAAGTTAGACAGCAGCCATTTTAGGTGTAGCTATGCCTCAGTCCTCCTAGGAACGCCCCCACCTCCTGGAGACGCCTCTGGACCTTTCGTCACCAGCCAAGCCACCAACCACTGCTCCTCAGCTCAGCAGAGCCCCCTCCCCGCACAGTAGTGTTGTTTAGATGCCACAGCAGTGTGCTGAAGGGGGCGTGTCGGAAAGCTTCTTAAAGAGACAGAGGCCTATTTCAAGACGTTCAGTACAGCCATTTGAGAGAGCATGTTTATTCAAGGCAGTTATTTTAATTTACTGCATATACAGACCAACAGAAGGTTACGTCATCATTGTAGTATGCTATAGACTGGTGCTATGTGATTGAAAAAAGCATAATACCCCTCTTTATGGATGGGGCTCCCAGGAGAAAAAATACCAAGTTTTTAGTCTCACTGCTGTGTTAACGACCTGTTCACTGAGCAGTCTCCTTGAGTCCTGCTTCATCGTTATGATGAATTGTATACGCTAAAGTGATATTATATAGAGAAGAGAACAATTTGTATTTCTTCAACAGTGTTCTCGCCAGCGCTATTGAGCTACTCCTTTTTGAATTGATACCGGCTGACAAGTCAAGTAGGCGGACCGAGCGTGGGAGCTTTAAAGCCGGCGCATGCATGAAAAAAATAATTACCCCGTGCGAAACACCGTCAATCACTGAAGATACTGTATCTAAATCTAGCCTGTGTGGACCGGAGTTACAGTCCTGCTGTCACGGCAATGTTAGATAAATCAACATGGAGACTCTCAGGGACGTTTGGATGCGTTTGGTACAAAGTTTAGGGGGATGAGGTTGTTTCAAAGCGAACGGATTAAAGGAGAAAAGATAATGCTGTTTTATGAATCCTACAGACCTGACGCTGATGTCGTTTGCCGTAGCGTTTGCCATGCCCCTGTTCAATTTGTCCCATCTAAAGCGCTTTGTGGCCATGTCTGTGAAAGGCGCGATGCCAATAAAGTCCTTTCCCCACAATGATGCAGCCAAACACTGTGTTACAGCCTCTTCAAAGGCTCTCAAAATATTTAAATTTGTCTCGTAACACTATTGTAGCTGTGCTTGTTTGAGGGTGTGAGTGAATGGCGGTGGTCAGAGGAGACACAGACTCAAATGAAAAAAAATATACTGCGTCTTTTACTTCTTACTTTTTACTTGAACTACGTTTTGAATTATGTGCTTTTATTGCTTACAAGTATTAATACTCTTGAGCCCAGGAAACGCAGGAGGATAGTGAATTTTCTGCAACGTGACGCAAGAAACACATTTATACAATGAACAGTCGCACACTCCTATTTCCACTGTTGAACTTTGTCCTCTGTTTCCTCAGGTTCAACGATGAAGTCAAACACATCAAAGTGGTCGAGAAGGACAGCTGGATCCACATCACAGAGGCCAAGAAGTTTGAGAGCTTATTGGTGAGGACTGCTCCAAATGAATATCATGGAGACCAACAACATTCCCATCGAAATATGCGATGTATTAGCTTCCATTAAATGATTTTCTGAAGCTCACTCGAGCACTCTTCTGATTTTGATTAAAATCCGGCAGTTTGATAGAAGGTAAATGCTGACATGATTGAAAAACTACAAAAGATCGAGAACTCGTTTAGTATTGAAAAAGGATTACGGGGCTATTGTGAAAGAAATGCATAAAGATTTGAAATTGCTGTTTGCAAAGGATTAGCTCTTATATAATGTGAAGGATTAGCTCGTATATATTCATAACTTATGTATGGAATTTATGAGAAACCCAGACTCCTTTCATATTATATCTTCACCTTGAATTTAGTTGAAGTTAGCAGCACAGAAAAGCATGTGAACTTGACTTGCATTTTCTTTTGATACACTTTGTATAATGACTTTTCTGTTGCTCAATGCTTCAGGAACTGGTGGAGTACTATCAGGCACATTCTCTAAAGGAGAGCTTCAAGCAGCTGGACACAACACTGCGGTATCCGTACAAGTCCAGGGAGAGGTCGCTAACACGAGGCAGTACCAGGTCACCAGGTAACTACCACAGACACGCCGAAGACCATCTGTGGCACGTTTTTGTTTGACAAGTTTGTGCAATTACGATGGACATGTGTGAAGCAAAGAAAATTTCTCGATTTGTGAATTATTACTGGTAATAGAATAAACTTATTTTTAGCTGAGACAGTCAAAATAATTCAACATTGAAGCCGCCCTCAGCTACTCCATTTTGCCAGCCCGGAATTGTTGCATTCCCGCATTGCATGGTCAGATACTCCACCTTCGAAAACAGCGTGTTAACTTTTTCCCGCAGAAGTAGAGACGAGCTCCACACCTCCCCCGCCTCACCCCCAGCACACCCTTCACCTGCCCCCGCTCCATGTCATCACAAACATGTGCAGGGATCACGACTGTTGGAAGCAGTGGTTAGCGGCTAACACAGTCAGAGTTTAGCATTCTCACAGAAGTTTACAAAAGACGGTGAACTGATAAACATCTGACCGACCTGTTCTGATGCAGCTGAAATCCTCATGAAATGTCAGTGTGTTTAATCCAACACACTGGATTATGACATCACGCATAGTTCCGGCCGCCATTTTGAATACCGTAGTAGAATTATGCAGTACTACAAGATGTAACAATATCTCTACTCAGGATGAAAATTAAAGACAACTGAATGACAGTGGCATTTTAATGTACTCGTAATCATTGCTCAAGAAGATAACAGTAAGAAACACGGCTCCAGAGTTCATGTGATATAACCAGCAAATGCACAGACGTAGCAGCGCTGTCCGTCGAGCTACAGCCGGATTTACTAAAGATCTGCTTCACTGCTCAGACTAAATGAACACATCAAAGAGGAAACCGAAAACCTTTCTCTGGGATTTTTACAGTTAGTCATCTCAACAGAGTCTCAGTCTGAGTCAGTGTTTAAGCTGCTCAAGACGTTAGCATGCTACCGGTTAGCATTTAGCTTCAACCATTGGCAGTTAATTCAATCAACTGTCAATGGTTTCAGCATGATAAACACATGTGTGGCTCACATCTATGAATACTAAGGAAATACTACAGTAACGGGGTCGGACCATTAGGCTGACAACCCATTAGTCCGACGTCTCATTATTCCCAAAATGTCCCATTGAGTAGGGGTTGAAAAATGAAATTAGGTTCAGGCAAGAGTCCACTGACCTTAAGGTTAGGGCCAGTGGTTGTATGTCACATGTTGTATCCAAGGCTAGATGTTTGGAGTGTGGTTCAGGGCTTTCTCTTGGAGAGGTCAGAGCTGAGCTGTTGAAGCTAAATGCTAACCGGTAGCATGCTAACGTATTGAGCAGCTTAAACACTGACTCACTGGATTCTTCACATAAACGTGCGTCTCTGGGGCCGTGTTTATACTGTTCTTCTTGAGCAATGATTACGAGGACATAAAAATGCTACTCTCAATCAGCTGTCTTTCATTTATATCCTGAGTAGAGATATTGTTACATGTTGTAGTCAGTGGTTGTAGTACTCCATAACTCTACTTCGGTATTCAAAATGGTCACCATAACAACACAAGTCACATGACAGAAAGGCATGTTTATCGACACAGATCTGTCAAATAATTTTCCTTCTTATGGTTACATGCACCAGGAAGACTGTGTGGCATTAGAGGGTTGCAGGAAATTAAACATTTGCACTAAATTAGTTAATAAATGAAAGTATTATGCTCTAAATGCCAAAAAACACAGAATTGCATGAATGTCGCAGTTTGGCATTAAAATATCTCATCGACTCCATCGTCAGTGCAGCGTGTGCAGTGGTAGTGAGGAGTGTGGGGGAGGTTGGAAAGCTAGGAGGGGCGGAGTGGCAGAGCAGGGTTCACGCCTGACACCTACTGACCAAAAGAATAGCTGCTTTAAGGTGATAACGGAGCTACAATTGTTGACATTAAGACAAAAATATAAGCTCTATTCATCATATCCTTATGCATAGCTTTTTGAATGTAAAAAACGTCCTATAACAGCTTTTGCTATGTTATAAGTCAAAAATGTCATTATCTGCTAAATATTTAAAGGGTCTATACGCATTTTATTTCAACATTTTATTTGCATTGACATTTGTTTTGTCCTTAATTATACTGTAAACTTCCGACTGTTCTCACTTGTTTGACCTACAAGTATTTCGGAAATGAGGTATGGCTACTTATGTGATGTCAGTGCCTGGGCAACATTAGTAAAACGTTTATTTTGCTTTTATTAACCCAATCCACAATATAAACTTTTCTATCTTGTTTATTGCTCTGATGATTGCTTTGCACATTTCAACTGAGTTTTTTAATGAAAAACAACATGTATCTAAAACATTAAGAAAATAACCTTCTTTGCAACCTTCGCTAATGCTACAGTCCCTTGATCCTCTTTCTTCTGCCAATGCTTTTGTATTTAAGACTCTTGTGCTTGTGAGCTGGGCATGTTTTCCTTCTACGCGCTGCTTTACTGCTGCTCTCTTCTCTTCTTCTGTTGTATGCCGCTCACCAGCCGCAACCTGCGCCTCCTACAACTTCTCCTTCCTCAGCCCGCAAGGCCTCAACTTCTCCTCCTCTCCCACCGCTGCCCCCTTCTGGTCAGGTACTCCAGTTTGCAGTTGAGTTGGATTTTTTAGATTTTTTCCTCAAAGACTGTCATTTTCATCATATTTTTTTAATACATTTTCATTTTGCAGGAGCACGCAGCTTTTTTTGTATAAAAGATTCTGAAGCTGTCATCTGTACATTGTTGTACCTCTCTCACTGTCTCTTTTTATTTTAAATTCACAATCCTCAGTAACAATATTACTGTTATGCAATGTTCTGTTGGTCATATGTGTTACATATTCATAAAACAGGACAATTACTCTTGTACATTTTTTTACAGAACTTATTAACTTAAGTTAATAAGTTAAGTTAATAACTTAATAACTTAATATGTTAAGTTATTAATAACTACATTCATTATTAAAAACTGAATTCATGTGGTCTGGGGAGCTCGTTTTCCCGAGATGTGACATCATTTGGGTTGTGTCCATGTGTGTGATTAGCACTTAACTCTGCTGATGTGTTGTTAGCTAAATGGTAGTTTGTGAGTTTTAAAACATATTATGTAAATGTACTTTTTGCTAGCATTGATGTCGGGCATTTCACTCGCAAACTCCACGGATGGCGACAGCTAAAACTAAACTAAACTAAGTGGCAGTGTGTAACTAAAAAAGCTCACATAAGCGGATACAAGAACAAATCAACAGATTTCTGCAGTCGGGTGCGTAAGTCAGGAAACTTGTTTTGACTCGAGTTCCTCATTTATTTTTGCGTTAATGTGCATTTCCCAAAAACGTTTTCGACCACATGAACGCAGCATTATTTTCGTATAACTGCACAGTGATGGTGCGTTTTCAGGCAACTGGTAACTGGTATATTTTTTCACTTGAAAATTACGACTTACGAGCTCAGAGCGTTCCAGGTCGTCCATCATGTGATCACTGGCGGCAAAATGTGGCTCAGTGGTGCAGGTACAAGTCGCCCTGAACATATTTATAGTTCTCTCAAATGGAAATTAAAGTAGGCGACTAAACTCTGTTTGCATTTGAAATGTGGAAAAAAAATAATCACGATTATTTCCCCTATATTGAACGATCTCAATTTTCGATTCAATTTTATTTTTTCATAATAAATTAAATACATCTTGCTAGGGCTGGGCAATTAATCGAAATTTAATCAAAATCGCAATCAATACTTTGGTCAATCTCAATAATCGTCATAATTTATAATCGACAGGTTTACAGCCATTTCTTTGGCACAAACAGTACCTAGTTGGGGAGTTTGGTCGAGACAATGGAAGACTTAGTGCGTTAAATGACACTTGATTAAAGCATTTGTTTTAGTTTGAGCTGAGGTTTGAATAAAAGATGTGTCTAATTGTGTAAATCAGCAAGATTTTTTTCTCCTAAATCACCCAGCCCGACTGAATGAATCTTGCTGATTCATAAAATTAGAAACACCTTTTATTCAAACCTCAGCTCAAACAAAAACAATTGTTTACCTCCCGTTTCATTTAACACACAAAGGTCTCCCAAACTAGGTACTGTTTGTGCCAAAGAAATGGCTGTAGACCTGTCGATTATAAAGTCCTATGAAGATTATTGAGATTGACCAAAGTGGAGATTGCGATTAATAGTCCAGCTCTAACTTTCGGTGATATAATGTTGTGCTGTTTGGCGTGGTCTGCGTGGGGTTCGCTGTGGCCATTAATTAGTTGTTAGTGCAGCTGTTATGATCGAGAAATGAAAAGTGAGGTAGCTACAGTGTTGTTCTGTCTGTATTCCGCTCCGTCATTGGCCGCTGCATTCCCTGTGTCCACTTATGAGACGATAAAAATCACTGCACGTCCAAAATCGGGCTTAAAATCCGATTTTGCAGTTTTTTTTACTTATTTAACACGACTCATTGGCCCCATTGTCTTGTCCGTATGGGTGAAATGTGTGCCCATCAACTATTTCGAGTATAGAAGTGCACTGTGGAAACTAAATGAGCGTTTTCTTGTGTGTTGTTGTGGCAGTGTTTACGCCCAGGGTGGTGAGCACGGCGGTTGCCAGGTATAACTTCGCGGCCCGGGACATGAGGGAGCTGTCATTGAGGGAAGGAGACACCGTGAAGATCTACAGCAAGATCGGAGGGGACCAGGGCTGGTGGAAGGGAGAGGCCAACGGACGGGTGAGGAAGGAAGCACACAGACTGGGAACAAAAAAAAAAGATCCGATAAATAATCCTTTAGTAGTAGTAGTGTATTTGAGCAGTTAACGTTTTTTATTAATTTTTTCTCTTTCTCAAAATGTCACAATCATACAGTTTATGGAAGCTCAAAGGGAGTAGACTGAAGCAAGAAGCTCATAAGTGCCTACCCTTCATGTAAAATACATTTGCATTTCATGATGTTACAGTTAGACTTTACTTTTACATTTACATCAGATAAAGTATTGCTGGGTTTCAGGTGAAATCACAGCGTTCTAAAGGCCTATATTATTATATTATATAGAGGTAAAATGATTTTGTTTTTGAGGACATATTTGGTCTTGTACAGAGAGATCATGGACCCAGTGACTGATATTAATGATCATTTTTGTAATTCATACATTTTCTTTTTAGATACCACTTGTGAAAGTGTAATGCATTTAATAGGAAGAACTGGCTCCTCCCCCCGCTGGGTCCTGTGACATCATCACATTCTGGAATCGCCCATATATGGTCATTTTTTAAACCGTTAAGGGGGAAAACAGTTTTAGCGACACTTTATCTTTGAAACAGTGTTTAGTTTGTTAGACTTTTTTTGTTTTTAATCTGGGGACCCTCACATGTTGGAGTAACTTCCTGGAGAAGTGAGGTACCATCTCATGATATCAGTCAGAGTTCAAACCTTCTTTTTTTTTTTTAACACCAAAGACTTATCTGATTACTCAATGCAGCAATAGAATAAAGCACAACTCCAGGTTTGTTTTTAGTAAAGGAATGTCAGGACAAAAATCATACAACCTAAAAAGTCTGGACCTGTGTCAATCAATGTTCTAAACTTCTTAACTCACCCCTGACATCTCACTTTCTGTTCTTTTGTGTCTCAATCCTTCCGGAGTTCTACCCGTTGACACATGAAGTGAGAGATTTGACCCATTGTGCTTTGATTCTGGTCCAACCATCTGGCGACACGGGGTGTGATTTATAAAAGAGACTAAATGTCACACATCACATGAGACTGACTACATCGGTAGAAGAGTTTAAAAATGAGACATCCATTTCCTGTCAACTTGGATTTTCTTAAAAAATCTGAGTTGACAGATTAGTCATATATAATTTTTTTCTTTCCTCAAAAACAATCTATGGGAGAGCAGAGAGCTAATAACACCACATTACACATGTTGACCCTTCACCGATTGGGACTGATTGCTCGTGTATGTTCCGCACTATTTGAGAGAGAGAGATAGATAGATAGATAGATAGAATCATACAATTAGCATCATCATATTTGTATTTGCCTTATTAGCAAACTCAATACATTACAAGCATGAGTACCAATAAATTAAAAGTTAAAAAAGCTATCAGTGTTAATAAAAACAGTACACATTACGAGGGTCCATTAATAATAATAATAATAATAATGCATCGGTTTTATATAGCGCTTTTTGGACACTCAAAGACGGTTTACATTGCTCTGTTCATTCATGCCATACTTGGTGGTGGTAAGCTACTATTGTAGCCACAACAGCCCTGGGGTAGACTGACGGAAGCGAGGCAACCAGTCTGTGCCATTCACTAGGCTTCCTGGTGTTACCAAACGGTCTCCCATCCAAGTACCGACCAGGCCCTTCCTGCTTAGCTTCGGAGGTCTGATGGGAATGGCTTGTTGCATGTTGGGGCTACGCTAGTTCCTCTGACCTGAAGTTGTGAGCGCTAGCACTTCCTGTCCGTAGCAATTGCCATTAACATGTTATCCCCCACCTGAACCAAGCACGTTTACTCCAGTCGAGAAGATTTTCATTTGTGTAAAGCCGAACTGGAGAAAATGTGCTTGGTTAAGGCGGGGTTTAAGAGGTTAAGATTAGCTTATAACCCGCTCGCATAAGCTTATTTTTTAATGATTCTGTAGTGGACAGTGAGTTCCTGGTAGATGACTGTGTTTATCAAGACTGTGAGAGAGTTTGTCTTGAAGCTAAAGGATAATATTCATTTCATGCATTATAAAAATGTTTACCAATCTGCATAAAAACAAAACTCTTGCCTATAGTTTTAATGTTATATAGGTATTCATTATTTTTTATTGTTTTTATGGCATGTTAGCGATTAGACAAACTATCTGACCTTTAAAACACAGGCGTCTCCTCCACTGAACTATTTACATCCTACATCAAGTTTCTAACACGCAGTAAGTGATCCTCTACCAGGAACTCACAGTCCACCTTTTTTCGAGAGGGTTTGAGCTAATCTCCATAGGAAATGAATACGGACAGGAAGTGCTGGTGCTCACAACTTAAGGTCAGGGGCACTAGCATAGCCATATCATGCAACAAGCCAATTGGGCAGAGCAAAGGTGGTACTAGTAGCTTACAACTCACTCAGCCAGCTCAAACTCCTCTTTAAAGGAACAGGCCACCATTTTTCCATACTGACATATGTTCTTACCTGAGCTTAGACGAGTTGATGCGTACCTGTCTGGTCTTTCTGCGTGCGCTCTGTCCCACAAAATGACCAAAGATGTTGTTAGCATTTGGCCTCTCCCAGCATATTCCTATAGCTCCAAACGGAGGTGAAGTTAGAAGCGATCGAGCTCTTCCACGGGCACAAAGACCAGACAGGTACGCATCAACTCGTCTAAGCTCAGGTAAGAACATATCTCAGTATGGAAAAACGATGGCCTGTCCTCCTTCACTCAAATCGGGAGAACATGCAAACTCCACACAGAAAGGCCCACTCCGGCAGGGGAACGAATCTGGGACCTTCTCGCTGTGAAGCATGAACGCTAACCACTGTGCCACCGTGCACCATAGGGACTTAAGTGCGACTCGAGTCCAAGTCAGGAATAAGAGCAAGAACAGATTTGCTCAGACAGAGAAGACTGTAAACTTTGTACTAGCTACTTAAAAGTATAAGCAGAAAGAACTGGATTTACTTGAAAACTTTTGTAACGGAAACAACACTTCTGTTTGTGTGTGTCTGCAGATCGGATGGTTCCCTTCGACTTACGTGGATGAAGAGGGCGTGCAGTAACCATGTCAAATCAGGACCATCTTTCCTCTGTTCTACTCAGAGAAAATCACTCTCTCTCCAGGAAAACGGCGTGGACTTTTTGTTGTTGCTTTCGCTGGAAACATTTTTTTTCCCCTCCCTTTCTTCATCAGACTCTGTTCCGCTCTTCTTACGTCTTGACGTCGCTCTCGTTTGTTTTAGCAAGATCTCCCGTTTCACTGGGAGCAATCCACGTGGCTATGTTTCGCCGCTCTCGATTTGGATAGCTTTACTTTGGAACGTTTTTTGTTGCTATGGTGAAATAATTGTACAGTATAGATAATTTATTGAATAGAGATTATTATCATGATTATTGTGAGGATTTTAGCTGCAGCAAAAAGACAAAAAAACAGAGCAAAAAAAAAAGTTCGGAAAATGAAAACAAATCCTGCTTTTCTGATTTGTCGTCGAGAGATTTTTTGCCTTAGTTGTCATGGTGATGCCTTGTGGGTGGACACCGGACTATCTGGTCGGACTTCGGTATGCATGTGCCCAGCGCGGCCCACACAAACACTCAAACACGCTGACCAATGGACAGTATGGTGCCTTCAAGAAATGGTCGTCTCCTCTCCAGACCACAACATCAACAGTCTCAAGAGTACCCTGCTGTTGTACACATTAGAATGGGCCAAGGAGCTTTATTGAGAAGTGAAATTAAATCCTGTAAGCTGGGAAAGTTGTTGTCCCATTATAGCGATTTATTTCTGTGCCTGCAGACTGCTCAAAACATATTTAGTTCGATTGTGGATGAAGAGGTTGTAGGGGGAGTCCAGGAGCACCCAGAGCAAATCCACCAGAAACACAGGAACCATGGAAAATCTTCACCAGATTGACTGCATAACTTCAAATCAATCAAACGCCGCCCAAGAATTGACTTCCTGTTTCAATCCAGCACGCCAAAATAAAAGCACACAGATCGTCTCATTGATTGGTTCAGCAGGCACTTGCAACATTACAAGAATATAATTGAATACACACATTTTAAGTGCTTTGTCTTTAATAGTTAGAAAGAAAGTTGAATTAATGAACTGCTGAACTAATGAATAAGATGCTTTTATTTTGGTGCGCTGGATCGAAACAGGAAGTTATGATTGAAGTGATTTGAAGTTATGCAGAGAGTCAGTTAGGGCCTCGAATTGATAGCATGAGGTTACCCTGTAGGACGAGATGTTTTCTCGTCAAAACCGAAATGTGAAACACTAGAGTTATGAACACATTTGGACACTACAGTGTGTAAGATGTAGTTAGTCGACCCGGCAGCTAACGGATATGTCCCTCGCCGGTTTTCTCTACTTTCAAAATTGTTTATTTTTAAGCTTATGTTGGTCTCTTGTCAATGGGAAAGTTTCAGTTCACTTTCCAATCCGAACTCTGTTGTAATGTGCCACGACTGACCCAACAAGGTGAGGCTTCTCATTGGTTTAAAAACATAAGAAACCGGGTTCATGGAAGATGTTGCAGAATTCTTCCGCCTTGCTCAACTCCCACAAACCATAACATAATACCAACTTCCTCTCAGGGTTTATCCATCAAACTAAACATGCCGACCTTATGTCAACTTGGTAATGACATGGATATCAGAGTATTGTAGGTCTTGAGCTTTTGCTGCGTTCCAGTTGTCCTCGCGGTCATAAATCCAAGCTTGGGAAAGCTGTCTTCTCTTTTTGCCAAGTTGGGAAGTTTAATCATAATGACAAAACTACATGATTTAAAGGTGCATTATGGAACATTTTGTTGTTATTGAAATGTTCTTTTTTTAATATATAATTGCGTGTTTGACCTTTTAGTGACGCAGGGACTGTGTGAGTGGATAACTTGGCGCCTTAACTTTCCATCAGGGTAACTCCAGGGTCAATTGTTTTTAGTGTTAGCCTGTAGGTTTCACTGCTGACCTGCGAAACAATTGGACAACCTGGAGTGTTGTAGCGTCGGTATGAAAAGTAAAGGCGCCATGCTAACCACCCATACAGCCATTGGGTCACAAAAAGGTCAGTTATGCAGAAATATCAAGTTTATTTATTTATTTTTCATAAAATGTTACATAATGCACCTTTAAACTACAAATCTGGCAAAAGTTGGTCATTATATGGCCCTGAGTAAATGATTTTATGAGCTTGAACAGGTTATATTTATGATCTAATAGATGAAATTATAAAGATAATAATATGAAGTCAATACCTTGTTGTCAGTCTACCCCAGGGAGCAAAAATATTTTTCCAAGGATAGCTGGTACATTCATCATCCGATGTGAGATGTATCAAGATTAGGCACCAGCCCACTAACCTTAAAGTGCATTTGACTTATTAGACACAATTTTTGCTAAACATAGTTAGCACGATTATATTTAAGATTTTGCTAAAGATTGTACCCAGCTTTCTTTAGTAGTTTATAGTTTCACTTCCTCATTGGACACTGACAGGAAATGACATAGAAGAAGGTAAACAAGTTTAAACTGTTGCCGTGCAACCGTGTTAAGTCAATGGGAAATAGTGAGTCAAACTGCTATGGAATGTTACCTTCAATGTCACTTCCTGTCAGCAGCTTAAAAATTCAAATAAAAATAACTTTTCTCCCCAACATTTCTTCATTAAAATTGCTGCTTCACTGAAATGAAATGATAATTATGCAACTGATTTATCAATCTAAATAAGTCATATTTTCAAAAGCATTAAAACCTGTTGTATGAACTTGTAAGTTTAGTGGCTAGGGCAGGTCAGGGTTAAGCTGATTGGTTGATATGTATGACGGTTCACTCTCACTGGTTGATGTACCAACTATCCTAGGAAAAATATTGTTGCGCCCAAGGAAGCTGTGGCTGCAATAGGAGCATGGGTCTGGAAAAGTGCTATACTACAAGTCAAATGCATTATTATCAGCCTTACAGAGTCCACTGTATAACCGGCTCAACTGTAGTGGCTAAAAACGTATACAAGAGCAAAGCATTGTTATTTCTCTAACTCTTTTCAAGAAAGATTTCCATGACAAAAGGGTGTCCCAGTTTGAATTTACCAATCGACGCTCATAAAATCCAACTTCAGAGGACAACTGGAATGCAGCATTTGAACATTTAGTGCGCCGTGAAAATACAATTTTGCAATTTAGAATCATCAAGGGATACTTTTGTTGTCTCGTGTGGGAAATTTGTCATCTGCTTTTTCAATCAGTGCCTCGGTGTACCATGTCAGAAACAGAAGGCGATCGCAATGCAGCGCCAGGGGGACCTTCTCCCAATCTTGAGCCGTGATCTTGGGTCTGGAGTCTGCAGTGGCGTTAATATCCTGGCTTGTGTTGTCCTTGTGACTCGTCTTACATCCTTCCAAAAGTTCCTTGGTCCATTATCGAATACAGTCATCTACCACTCAATCCACTTCAGGAATTCAGTCAAAAGTCACGCATTTGTGCCAATTGTGTGGCTCATGTTGGCCAAACGAAAAAAATAAAACCTACTACTGCTGGACCTTTTTTTAAATATCATTTCTTTGTAATAAATCGTCAAGTCTCACCTCGGTCCGGCTTCACCAAATTCGCTCACATCGAAAAGGAAACCATCAAAACATCACGACAAGATTTCACATTGTGTATTCTGACTGTTCAATGTAATGTTTTTTTGTTTTTTGCACTTTCAAACTTCTGACTGGACCGGTTGGTGGTTGTTTTTTGTTAAATGAAGCCAAATTGCCATGTTGTTGCGTCTGCATGGATTCTTGACTGTTCATTTCTCATGATTTATTTTTTTTTAATATTTGCCTTACTTTTGTCAGGTGACGGGTCTTTATCTTTGTTGATTACCATCTTCATGTTTTTGTTTTCCTTCGGGGTTTCTTTTGGTGCTGAAAAGGTGAAATTATGGTCAGTCAGGAAAACAGGAGGAGCCATTATATACCAAGGGGCAGAGTGCGTGTGTTTTTTTAAGTGTTGCCTAGACAACATTATGTCGCTCTTTTTGGAACAGGCGCAGTTGTTGAACTCCAGACACAACCTGCGCCTTTACACCAGGAAATCAACAGAATGGAAAACATTTGGCTGAATGAATGAATGAATGAATGAACAAACTCGTATAATAGACAATCTGTTATTTGCCCCTGATCAGTGGGTTAGGTTTAGAGTTAGGGTTATAATTAGGGTTAGGAACGGCAAAAGTGATGCAAGTTGTGTTTCACTCACACAGATCTTATACATATTTTTAGAAACTAGAAGGTCTTGGCTTTCAAATGATGTATCACACTGGCATATCGGCTGTAAGCGCTTCGGCCAGTGCGCTTTGAGATTTGGATGTGCATAACTGCTAACCCTAACTCTGTTACCCTAAACCTAACCCTAAGACAGCAGGAAACAGGCACTTGAGACTTGACTTACGACTTGCTGTTTGTAACTTGAGACCTAACTTGTACTTGACACCAATGACTCTCAATGACTTGCTGTGACATTATATTTATTATTGATTTGAGTGTAACTGCTGAAAGACTGGAGTCATTGTGTAAAACCAGCACATCTATGTTCACATAAGGTAATCAGCCACGTGCTTTTTCAGCTTCCCCGACACAGCACGTCTAATCAATACAGCGGGAAAAGGCAGGAGGAAATGTGTGTTTCTTTGGACGCATTAAAAGTTTTCTACAGTGAGTGAAGAGGTGAAGAAGATTCATAGATGTTCATTGAGGACAGGAAAGTATTTGAAACAATTGGCTGAAGCTACGGCGCAGACAGGCAGCCTCCAGGAGTACGACGCAGTAAGAGCTGGATTAAGTGACAACAATCTTTCACACAATGCGAGTTGTGTTTCTCTCGCACATATTTTTAGAAACTAGAAGGTCTGGGCTTTCAAATGAGGTATCACACTGGCGTATAGGCGGTAAGGTCTCCGGTCAATCCGCTTTGAGATTTGGATATAAATAATGGTTAATCCTAATCCTAACCCTAAAGTGGCAGTTAACAGGTTAATTAGACTAAATCCTAATCCATTACATTAGTGTTTTTTAGCCAAAATGTTCAAATGTTGCATATTATAGTATATTAAAGTAGATTATAAACACATTTTGAAAATAATTAATAGTCCAACAGTAAAAATGAGGCTTAACGCTGACGTTTGCGACTTGAGGTGACTTGTCGGCTAAAGCTAGACTTGACTTGACAAAAGCTATGACTCGACTTGACTTGACCCCAGGACCAATTGACTTGGACTTGACTCGAGACTTGCATTTAGTGACTTACTCCCACTAACAGGTTAATATTGAATATTTGAGGTAGAGGGAGATATGCTTCATTTTGTATATATATATATTCAAGCAGGGTGCCATAGAACAGAGGTTCTCAACTGGTGTGGGTTCGTGTTTTATCTCCATCGCCTCATGAAACACACCATCCAAATGAGAATAGTAATTTCAACGCAAACATTATTGTGTTACTCTTTTATAATGTACCCCACTTCACTGGGTGATGGTTTAAAGACTGAATTGTTGCTATGGCCCAAGTTTGTCTTATTAAGGCTTATTAAGAATTACATTGGGACCTTGGTAAAAAGTACAAGTTACAGATGTCCTTTGAGTTTCTATGCACGTCCGAATCTACCACCTCAGTTATTTGGAAGGTAAGAATGACTCAGATTTTCTCCCTTGGCTAATTCTGCAAAGTCCAAGGTCTTCAGGTAACACTAGTCCTGTGCTGATCGACATGTAGGAGTTTAGAAAGTTTTTAACCGGTGTAATGAGGTCTACATGAGGGCAACAATGACTGAAAACATACAGTATATTTATGTCTCCATTTCAGATACTATGCCTCAAAGCATTTCTCCTATCCAAATGCTGTTTACTCCTCCATTAAAAAAGTATACAAGAGCAAAAGCTACAAAGGTTACACGGACGTCATGGCAACGTTAGACAGACCAACGTGAAGGCTCTGAGGCAAAGTGTGGATGCGTTTGGAGAAACAGCGATATGACCGATTGCTCTAGGTGTTCAAATGTATTCCCAAAGTTACATTTTGGGAATACATTTGATTACTGACCATCAATAGTGGGGGGAGGGGGGGGAGAGCTCATTTAGTTTGTGAATGTGATATGCGAGTGAGTTCCTCATAGTGTAAGAAAGAAAATGTGTGACGCCTGAAATTACCACACATCTGGTGATAAACATGTCAAATTCCAACTGTATAAGATAATAGTGGAAACGGTTCAAAGAGGGGCAACAAACTCCAATTCCACAGACGGCAGCTTGATTAAACACACCTACCTGCCTCTTTCTCCTTGCCAGTAAACTTGCCAAAACAATCATTCTCATAAGAAAACAGTTTGACCTGCTTTAAAGTTTGCAGCCATCCACCTACTACTGTAAGCTACATCGCCACGTCAGGAGGCAAGACTGTTTATGTAGTGGACGATAACCATTGCACGTGGCTAGTCTTTTGGTTTCAGTTTCTGTCAGAACATCCTCCACAATTGCATACTTAATCTTGTACATTTTTAAATGGTTGAGTATTTCCAAATGAGGTCTATCATGAAATAAATATTCATTTTGGTTTAAAAAAAAAAAAAGTGTCTTGAATTATTTTCTGTTTTACACTATCCTCGCGCTCAACGCCACCCTGATGGCCCATGTACGTCCAGATACATGACAAAAAAGACACAGTGTACAGGTATTATGCTGTGTACACACCGCACGCTTTTCGGGTTGGACGCTGATAGAGTTCGGGAAATTCCACAGTTACCATGGAGATCGGCCATCTTTGCAGCTGTTAGCATACACTTCCATTGACTAACATTGGCTAAAAACAGTATAAAAAGTAGAGAAAAAAGCCGTGGAACAACTCCGTTAGCTGCTGAGTCACTGCTGGTAAATACATCTGGTAAATAAAGTGTTTTAATGCGAGCTATAATCCAGTATTTTAACTTTTAAAATCTCCATTAGTTTCCAATTGCTGCTAATCCCATAATGCATAGCGATATGACGTCACATTTCCGAACTCTATTGAAGTCAGACAGCTCAGTGTTTCTGAAGCGTAGCCGCATCTTGGAAGGAGCGCTTGCCTGAAAAACAACTGCTGTTTTGGGGCTAACTAGTCTCCCCCTTTGCTAGCACTGCCATGTCCTATGGATCTTTAACTATACCCGCATGGACTATGTGAGGATCTTCCCAGTATTTAAGCCTATATCCAGCCCATACGCTTGAATAGAAGGACATATGTTGTGCCGGTGGCTAGGCTAGGTTAGCCCGGTTAGCTTGTTACCATCACCTACAGCTCATTGTTGATTAAAAGTCTAAACCACAAATGTGTCAAGCCCGGCTCAGTGTGTGATCATCATAAAGGCTGTTGTATGTAGTGGCCGGCTTTATTGGCATTATTAGTGCATACTTGTTTTCATGGGATGAATGCGAGTTAGCTGTTAGTGGCTAAACAGCTAGCTCCGGGAGAAAACCACTCGAGTAGGGGAAAGCTGCAGACCCGGGCTGATTCCGAAACCCTCAAATGATAGCCTCTAAGTACTAACACTAGCAACTAATCCTTAACCTTTCATGGGGTCAACTGTTAGATCTCTATGCAGTTAGTGAACTAGAGCTTCAGCAGCATTTGCCCAATTCCACCGTCCTTACCCAAGGGAAGGGGAAGTGACATCACAACAGCTGTTCTTCTTCTTCTTTAAGGATATTGGCAGGCAAACAAAAGCGCATGCCACCACCATCTGTAGTCTATATGCAACAACATAGTGTCCAAATAAAAATATTTAAGGAGGAAAAAAAAATCCAAATGATCCTTCACATTTTCCTTTAGCCTTATTTTATCTCAACAGCTGTTTCATAAATCTACAGTATGCAAATTAGCCATGTGGCTTAAGTTTCTACTAAATGAAAGCAAAAGCACAAACTGCCTTCATTTAGGCCATTTACTGAGGAGGCTCTTTAAAACACTAAATGTGCTGTGGTGACGACAACATGTATTTCGTCACTTTTATAAAGTTTGGCGTGTGCAGAATCTCTTATATATATTGTTTTAATTAATTGTGCACCTGTCAATCAAAGCATGAAGAATCACTCCAGGGGCGAGGGGGGCGTGCATGCGGCGCGGTGGCTTATGGGATGGCACATGGCTCCTAATCGCCAGTGAGGTAGCATCAGATAGTTTGCATTGAGACTCCTTTCCCTAACTCCTTCCTAACTGACAGCCCAATTCGGAGGCTACTTATTATGGCGGACGCTGACGCACATCCGGTTTGGCGTTAGACCACTTACCAATTTCACGGTTTCGGAATCAGCCCCGGAGCTGAGACAGATCTACCGTGAAGCGAATCCATCGTGATAGTGCGCCCTCTGCTGGATAAGGCGGATCTAGACCGATCAGCTTTTAGGAAGGTTGATGTTGATTGATATGTTGATCTACTTCACGCGCGTGTGGAGTTAGTAGGCTGAGTTATTAAAATGTTTTCATGAAAACAAACGAAATTCTTATGATTTTCTTATCTGTTGATTAATAAAGGTAACATAGCTTTGAACAGCATACACATTGCTTGTTATTTTTGTTCCTAAACGATCCTAACAACCCTAACTTAACCCTAACCCTAAACCTAACGACCCTAACCTAACCCTAATATTAACCTACCCCTAATCCTAACGATTGTAAACTAACTCTAACAATAATTGTAAAACATAAAATATTAACAAATAATACTGTCGTGGATCTGCTCCTACCAGCAGAGGGCGCACTATCACGGCAGATTCGCCTCACCGTCATGGATCTGTCTCGGCTCCGGGTCTGCAGCAGCTTTCTATTATTGAACCACTCGGCTGGTTTAATTGACTTTGTTCGTGCATATTCGTAGTTCCCAATAACATTAGCGGCAGTTACCTTTGGGTTAACGTTTTTTCCTGCTGTGCTCTTTAGCTGTTGCCAACGGCCGTTTTAATGTGTCATTTCCATGTTAAAATTTGTATACTGTGGACTTTGCCAATATAATCCACTGCTAAGTTAAAACTGGCTGCTACAAGTAACACTAGCCTGTATTTATGTAGCTTCAGTTGCCATTGGCGTTGTGTTTATGTTCGCCACTAGATGGTGCCATTACTCCACGTATTTTTCTGCCCTTATTGTGAGTGCTTTTCTGTAATTGAGAGCGTTTATTGGGCAGAATTCAGTAAATTATTATCCTTTCAGGGTATTAGCATTTATAGTAGATCAGATCATCACTTTATGTATCTTCTGTGATTGCTCTGATTACCTTGTTAGACCTAAAATCCATATTGTTACGTTATTACAGACTTACATACATACATTCACTTCAGCCAAATAAACCTGCATGTGAACCTGGACTCCAGTCTCTTCCATCCCTCCTGCATTCTAACTATTTGGTCCTTCGATTAGTCAATTCCTCCATTTCAGGAGTCATTTACCAAACATGTGCAGAACAAGTAGCACATCCAAACGTGGTTCAGAGTCATTTAATCAATCAGTTGTTTTGTATAGCCCTATATCGCAACAGGAGGGGCCTCACAGAGCTGCACCAAACATTAAAACAATAACAACGTGCGCTCAAATAGTTAGATCCCATTTTCCAACTAGCACCTGTTTTGATAAAAGTCTGCATTAGCCGGTGAAATCGTCCGTAATACAGCGCGTGGCTCAGCTCATGCTTCGTGTGTCAGTCTGGCTTTTTTTAAAGGAGGTTCTGGGTTCGAATCGACTGGTTCTAGATCTTTGAAATGTTCTGTTATCACGTTGCTGTTGGAAGAACCTAATGGAAGAACCTAATCAAAATAAATAAAATCTGTTAGTATATGTACTTTCTCAATTGTTATGTGTTTGGTTCATTTTATCCAAAAAGAAAAAGCTTCATGAGTTATTTATTTCATTATACATGTCCGTTGCATGGATTATATTTTTCTTTGTCCACTCCTGTAGATGGTGCAGTACACTTGCCTCTGAGGCTTCGATGCACCTCGGGTAATGCAGCTTTCAAATATTTTTCTCAAGTAGAAGTAAAGAGTAGCGGGGCTGTGGTCAGGTGAGAGACCACACTCACATATTTTGGGACTATCACAAATTATTTAATTATTGGAAAGACACAGAAAGTCCTCTCCTGGAACCGCCACCTTAACATTGTGGAGGGGTTTGAACCCGAATGATCCTGGAGCTCTGTTGTCGGGGGCTTCGTGCGCCTGGTAGGGTCTCCCATGGCATACAGGTCCTAGTTGACGGGTCAGACAAAGAGCGGTTCACATGCCCATTATGAGAGACCAACAGGCCCGGTTAGAACCATGAGGCCGTCCTTCTGTGGACCCACCACCTGCAGGAGGAGCCATAGTGGGCTGGTGCAATGTGATTTCCATGACCCAGCAATGGATGAGTGGAAGAAGATGGATGGACAAACATACAAAGTGAAATCAAAAATTGTTTAGGTGTTGAAATTCCATTGGAACCGAAAGTCATATGGGAATATTCCCTAGAAACCTCAGATTGTAACATTTCCAAACTAAAAATACTACTTTTAATTGCAAAGCAAATGATGACGGTCTCTTGGCTCAAACCTCAGGCCCCCATTACCCAATAGAAAAATAAACTGAAAGAAATGTTTCACATGGAGCAAATAACAGCCTATTTATGAACAACTGGTCTTCAATTGCAAATTATATTTCAAATTGATTTAAATTGTGTTGTACCTATTGTCTGTTGTTTTGTTTTTGTGTGATTTTCTATTTTTATGTTGAAGATTTCAAATAAAAATAAGTACATGAGTAAAAAATAATACCTCCTGCTCACTGCCAACCTTGCAAAAATAGTTTATTAGGATTAGATCAACGTTTCGGTCCTGAGACCTTCATCAGGCAAATTGCTGAAGGTCTCAGGACCTAATCCTAATAAACTATTTTTGCAAGGTTGGCAGTGTGCGGGAAGTGTTATTTTTTACTTATGTACACTGGGATTTCCCCTCATCTCCTACGCACCTGCCTCTAGTAATTGATATGCCAAGTTTCTCTTCTAAATAAAAAGAAGTAAAAAAAAAAAAAAAAGAAGTATAAAGTAGTTACCCCAATATTTATATACTGTGCCTAAAGGTTAAAAAGTACTTGGAGAAAATGTGAGCGAAAATCTGCAATTTTTTTAAATAAAAAAAACTCGATTTACGATTCGATTTTATTCCCGCGTTTAACACAAAATAACTGCAAACTGTGAATATATTTTAAATATATATACTAATTGTACACTGTGCAGTGTGCAACAAAGATTGTTAAACATCCAAATTATTCATACTGTATTTGGATTGAGCTAATAAAACAACAGCAATCTTGAGGTGGACTGTGTTCTTCTTGGCACATTTGTACAGCAGGACCTTCTTCCTCTGAGCAGAGGGCAGAGAGCGAAAACCTATTTTTTTTTTTTTTTTTTAAATATGAATCGATTTGACCTACTGTACCAACTCGACTTTTAAATCAAATCGATTTTTTCCCAGCCCTACTTTGAGTACTGAGTAACTGTTTGAGCGTAAAAGTCTACATTTTGTTTCGGTGGAGACACATTTTGAGAAACACAACATGAAATCATGTGACAATCCATTTTATTCCTCACAACATGGCAAAAACATATAAGAAACTGCAGAATATGTACACAAAACACTAACAATTTTATATGTCAACAACGTACCCCCCGTGAGTTTTTGTGCCTCCATCAACTTAAAACAACCTAAAACATCCACAATAGTGTTTGACCTCCAGCTAGGTAGCCCTGACCAGGCCTAGCTCGAGGTCTGGATACGGGTCCTTCAGCGCCCACTGAAAGATGGTCCAAATACAGAGCAGTATCTCGCTACACTCACGCAGGTTTGAGTAATCCACATGTTAATCCGGTCCATTTAGCGTTTTCTTCTATCGTGTCAGCGGTTCCTTCTGTACTTCCTGGATACAACTGTTAAAACATTGTTGGTTTGGATGCTTTTGTACATGTTTGCCGTGTTTTTGCAGGGCTCAGAAGCTTCTTTTTCACTGCAGAGAATCCTTACTGGCCATGACGTAAAAAGCTTTTTTTAAGAGTAAACAAACAGCTAGCTTATGGGCTAAAGACATTTGAGACCTACACATTTCCGTGGCGTCACAAGAGGAGCTACAGGAAACAAAAAAGGGACAAAGGAGAAGGTATCCGGGCAAGACTCGCAGCTAAGCCACACAGACTAATGTACTGTACATTCACTGGAGAATATGCCTTTAAATAACCGTTAGACCGTTACACCTGGAGTCGAACCCAGCATTTACTAACCGTGAGGCAAGAGCGCCGCTGTGCCGTCACACTCTTTAGTCTCCTCATTTCGTCACATCATCCTTTGAGGAAAATGGTTTTATGGTGATTTGCAGGTGCATTATGGGTAGACCTAAAGTCCAGGCCTTATCTCCTGAGGCAGAGACGGCAAGCCCTGCGTGGAGGAGTGGAGGCGAAGATGAGAGTTCACCTCATTCTACTGCTCACTCTACGGGGTAAGGATTTAAGTAATGAGGCTTTTACGGAAATGACATCTAACTCATTACTTTGTTATTGATGTTAATTATGTGACACGATTTCAAATTTGGTGTATCATGTCACGGTGGCAACGGAATGGAAATGGCAGCAAATTCCAAAGACTGTAATTGTAAACAGCAGGTTATACAATGTCCTCTGAAAACAACAACAAAAAACTGTCTAGGAAAAAAAATATGATACTGTATCTTATACTGTAGTCTTGACCTCTACAAGCATGTTCTGAAAGCCGTGTAATTCTCATGTTATCTCAGCAGTTATTATTTCAGCGCTTCTGAACACGTGTCAACTCTTTTATAGAAAAACATAAATAGCAAATTTACATCAGAAAAGATATCAATTTAATGTAAAAACAAAACTGCTACCTAGTCTTTAAAATGTACCATTGTAACAAATGGTGAAAAACACGACTAGAGTATTGACGACTGAGATGAGTTGAGAGACTGTTTGAGCGTAAAAGTCTGTCTGTTTCTCTTCAAGATGGACAACTCCTGTACGACTGAGAGCCTACACAGACATCTTTCTGTTTTTTTATTTTTTAATAATGATGATATTTAAATCATTATGAGGATTCCATTTAAATTCCATTTATATTTGAGAAGTGAACAGGGCAGAGCCAACACTGAGCTACTTTAGCCTCTGACTTCCTGGTTCGCGCTGGAGGAAAATGCGCTATATTTTGACACACAACAGCGCCAATGGTCTGTTTTTCTGTTGCAAATGTCGCATTTACGATGTATGCTGGTTACTCTTGATGGGTAATTATAGAGTTAATTCGGCCCTCACACATTGCCCTTATCACATCGTACTGCTAAATCAGTACATTTGGCCTTCTACATGACTTGTGGCCTAAATACACGTGGGACACTGTCAGTGCATAGATTCACGTGGCACACTGCCAGTGGTAGATGCTTAGTGCCTACGTGTCACCAAGGTTACTTAACTCTCTTGATGTGGAAGTATAGACAGGCTTGAATGTTAGGACTGCAATGTCTTGAGTTCATGTCTCCGGGTCCCGCAACGATGGCAAAATAAACTTCTCCTGCATAAGACATCCTGACTGCTGCCTATTCTTCATCAATCTCTCGATCATCGTTTGTTAGATTTCTCCAACACTCTACTTAGGGCTGGGTTTAACAATACCGGTATGTATGTACCGGTATGGAAAACAATATATCTTTTGATGCCTGTGGGTCCAGGGCCACAGCGGGGTGGAGGCGTAGCTCATTAACATTAACCACACTCTCGAAACAACACCAGTAGTATTTCTGTCAAGACATCTGAACTTCAGTTTTCAGCAAATTTACTACGTTTGTATGAACAGGCCGTGCGTAAAGTTGGACGCAGTAGCACACATTTCTATGACCCTTCTTTCTCATCGTTCTCATTGAATGCAGACTGTTCTTTTATCCGCTGTGTTAATGATACAGCGGCACAAAAACTGCACAATGCCATTCAATCACAATGGCCACAGCTTTAATGTGTACTGTCCCTGTCAAATAAATTAGTAAATAGATACTGTACGCTTGAGTTAATATAACTAGTACTCTCTCTGAGTGCAACTTGAATGGCTCCACATGAAAATTCAGACGGATATGGACAGCTTTGATCATCTCTGTAACCTCGCCTTTTACAGTCGCCTTTTAAAAGTCAATTGATGGCACAACTCCAATGTTTTATCTGAACTTTTATCACGGTCACGTTTATGACCGAGCTAATGGTAAGAGCTCAAAGGCCAGAAACACATGGCACGGAAATGTTCATCATAATGTACACAGTTCCAAAAAACATGGGAACTAATGGGACCTAATGTGTGTGCTTTTAGTTGTAATGGCAGGAATGGAATTAAGGGGGTCAGGAATTCGTCTGGATAGTGTGGGTGACACTGAAATGATCACAGCTGTATGAATCACTGTGGCAACCCCAAATGAATGAATGTAGAAATGATAAAGACCTGAAGCAGATACATTCAAATGTAGTATTTTGTGTTACAGCGGTCGCTCCTGGGCCCCTGGTAGCTGCGAGGCTCCAGACAGGAAGTGTGACTTTGTGTGCGACTGCCCCAACTGTGAGGATGAACAAGACTGCGGTGAGTGCTAATGCCTCTTTTATTGGTGGTGACTTTTTATTTTTGACTTGATACTGTATCTGTTCCAAAAAGAAAGCAATCAAGTAGGATTTTGTTTTTGTTTTATAACCATGTGGAGGTTGAGCAAAAAGAAGGTGGGTAAAAGTAGTGTCTGTGTTTGATCATAGAGCTGAACTCTTAACTAGGGCTGGGACTTTAACATATTCACATTTTTAACACAATTCATCGCATTGTCCCTGATTTTCCCCCCATTCAAAAGTCCCGAGTCGGAACCTTTTAATTTGCATGTTTCTGGTCCGCCCATAGATCTGACGCACACGCTACAACCACTCACAACAGCGACTGGGACTATGTCATTTTTGCTTCATAAAACGCCCTGATGGGAGGATAGGAAAGACTACTGTTGTGTATAGCAAATGTTAAACTCTTAAAGGCAATGTCTTATGCCCCTTTTGTTTTCTTTATTTTTCTTATAAACAATGGAAAATGTGGCACTATAATTACTGTTTAGTTAATGTTTACAAGTTACAAGAATGATCAGATATGTTTGTGAAGCCTCTAATTCATTCAGGGAGTCTCCATCGTAGAACAAGGGTAAATCATTGACTGAATCAGTCGATGATTTAACCTTGTTCTACGATGAATGATCAGAGTTCCTGAAACACTTGAAACAACAAATGAAGTATATTTGTTGTTTAGCTCATGAGCCCATATATTTATTCAAACAATTGTTGCAAAAAGGTTTCTGAATTGAAATGTGATTAATTACGATTAATTAATGACAGATCCTGTAATTAAAGCAGAACTAAGTAACTTGTTTACCTTAATAAATCCTTTCCGTAGTCCCTCTGGGGGTAATACAAGTGTTAATGGGATGATTGAGGGTCTTTCATCTCCCCCTGGTGTCTCTGGCCAGAAAACCACAATTGCAACTTCGCTGCCACCGAGTCAAAGCAGCAATACACACTAATGGAATCACGAAGAAGAAGCTAGCAGGCTAACGGGCAAAGCTAACTGTGGGCTAGCGCCACTTTAAACAGTATTTACAGCCACGTTTGAGTGGAAAAAATGATCTCCATTGTGTAACAATATCCCTCTGTCCCTTTGTCTTTTTCTGTCAGCGTCTCACGGACAATTAATGAGTAAAAAAAGGCAACATGCTACGACATGCAGTTGCGCTTATGGCCTCTAGGGGCAGGAGTTACTTAGTACTGCTTTAACTTGATGAATATTTTTAATCGAGTCCCACCGCTACTCTCAGCATTTGGTCAGACACTATAATTCGAGATGTTGAAATCTTTACCTTTAAATGTTTCAGCACCATCTGCAGAGCAGAAGTGTCACAGGCGTGCGGTGAAGTGTCACTTATCAGCTGTTCTTCCTTCCGAGGCGTGGCCGGTCTGACAGTCCTGACAGGTCCATCAGACTGGCCACGCCCCCTGCCACCCGCCGGTCTCAGGGTGATGGGACATGATCACTTTACCTCGAAACCAGACTCACCGCTGTACCAGTGATTGAGTCTGATGACCGTAGCATCAACTCCAGCCATACATAGGCAAGGAAACAGGAAGAGGAGTCAATCGATCAGCGAAGGGCTGGTGTCTGCCGTTGATGCGGCAGAGTTATTATCGGTTTTGCGTTAATATTTGCACAGGATTATGAATCACAAAACTCATACTGTCGATGTGTTTTTGCTCATTTACCACCGTTTAGAAGAAAGCTCTTTCTCTCGTGCGCCATTCGTAGATTGTTATTGAAGGACTTCCGCGGCCTGTGAGTGACGCTGCTTGTGAACAACACGTGACGCAAATAAACAAATCTGGTTGCACGGACTCGTTTTGAGTTTTCTGATGCCGCCAACGAGGGCGTGCGTCCCAGACTGATCCTCCTCTGTATAAAAAACATAGAGGGGAATCATTCTGGTCTCACCAGGCTAGTGATCTCTGGGATCAGGAGGGTGTCCCAGGTGTGGGACAGGAGAAATGCTCCTTCGTCACGGTCAATGGTGTCGGTGCTCCGTTTCCTGATTTGTTGGTTTCAGATCTGAAGAACCGTGCCTTGTCCCAGTCCATGATGTGATTATTTCTTTTACAATGATCCGAAATAGCCGATTTTAAACCTGCCCAACCTTTTTATTAAATCAGAATCAGAATAGGTTTTATTGCCATTGTCATAAACAGTTCCACAACTAGGAATTTTACTCGGTGCGTTTGCGCACATGCGCTAAACGCACCAGGGCAGCCGTTATATGGCGCCCTTTTTGTTGCTGAAAGTAGAAATCACAATAAAGCAAGCACATACTGTACAGAGACAATTATACACAAGATTATGATAATACACATTATGGGCGGAAAACGCGCTGGAAATTTTTCATTGGTACAAAAGGGAGGGGAGGTGGGTAGAGATACAGTCAGTGAGTGAGGCGGATGGAGGGAGGGGGGTTAAGGCAGGTCATGTATTGTGTTATGTCGGAGGCTTCTGGCCTTGGAGTGTTGTCTATGTCTAATCGCCGTAGCGTGTCCTTGTGGGGGAAGTTTACAATGCACAGGAGAGATAACTGCACAGCTGTGCTCTGGAGTCCTTGGAGATGACATTCTTTAACTTGATTAATTGTTGTCCGCTTTAATTTAAAATTTAAAAAAATCACTTTGCTTTTCGCTGGTCTTCAACGTTATTCAGACATTCGCAGCGGTCAGCGGCCTTAGTCCATCAACAGTTCTGCACAGGCCTGAGATCTGTCCCGCGATCTCACGAAACATTTCTCCAGACCGAGACAAGGTGTAATCCATCTTTCTTATACCTTCCTCGTACCGAGCAGAAAGGACTTTAAAGAGTTCCTCACTTTTCGCTACATTCCGTTGTTGTTCTGACTTTTCCAAAATGTTCTTTGATTTCCACGGACAGCAGCGGGGTCTCCTTTTTTGCTGCCAGTTTGCCAACTTTGCGATAAACCAGGGCAACTCCTACACTTGTAAGAAGGTACCCTGCTATCATAAGCCTAAAAAGATAAATATATACGATGTCTTCCACAGATAGCACTGCTAAGCACACCACTTTCCACTTATTCCAAGAGTCAAGGGAGTAGCCCGCAGGGTAGGTTCCATCTGGGCACCTCTGATCTCCAGCAGCGCCGTTTCTTTGGGAAAATACCTTGTCAATCGCAGAGAGAGACCAGCTGATCAATTCCATGGTTGTCTGGTTTAAGATCCCAGTTAGCAGCAGATCCAGAGAGAAAACATGAAAAGTTGAAAAGACGCAGCAGCAGCAAAGCGGGGGCCGGAGAAAGTCAGAAACGCATCCGCTCTTTTCGAGGACAGGAAGCAGAGTCGTCCCGTTGTTTCTTTTTCGCATTCAGTTTGATGCTCCTTATTTCTTATGTGGAAAGCTCGCCCTGTTTCACCTATGATCTATAACAGGATTTGCATGGAATTTCATAAATTGCATTGCATTTTTCCTCCTGTGGTATTCTGTCCTTCGGATGTACTAAAAGCTGCAGCAGTTTGGTGTGTGGTTTTATTACTGTGTTTACTCATTGCTCTCCGGATTGGTTCTCATTCCTCGGGCATATGGCATATGAACTCTCAAATGAACTCTGAAAGTTATATTAGTAACACAAGTAGACACAATGAACATTACTAGGCTCTTAACATTTGAATTTTTTCTACAGTCTACTGGAACCAGTGTGGGATTCACCTTTATTTAACCAGGGAAGACGGAATATTGAGCAATCCCGTATCAATTTCTCCTTCTAGCACTCCATTCTGTGCACTTTAACTCTCATTACATATCACATTCAGGGCCCTAAAACTGTAATACAGGCAATTCCAAATGCTAAATTAGGTGCAACATGTCCACAAAAAGCTGTATGCTATTTTCCCGTTTCCGCTTTAGCACTTGTCTTGATAAATGATCCCTAAAGCATAAGATAGTCATCGGATAATCCATTATTGGACCCGTTCTGCACACAGTGTGTTCATCAAGGCACCGTAGCAGGCTCTTACTGTATCTGAAAGTGAAAGCTTGTTTTCGCTGTTTTATAGTGTCCTCTGCAGAGGACGCTTAAGGACTTTTTTTTTTCTTCAAATCTTGACTAGATCCGTGTTTCCCTCCTTACTGTGATGTCTTTAAATAGAGAGAATGTCTCGGTTATGCATATTACACGACCATATAAACTAACATCTGTACATGAATTTATGTTATAGCTTATGCTGACAGTTTTCCAATTGTCCCTGAAGGTTACACAGGAGAGCTGTTTGTGTGTGACTTTGAGGACGGTCCGTGCGGATGGAAAGACGAGTCCTCAAACGCAACGTACAAATGGGAGAGACGTCAGCGAGGAGACACCGGGCCATCTTCAGACTACACCAAAGGGACCGCTACAGGTAGTTTGACTTTTTGGAGCTTTTAACCTTAACTTAGTTCCCTCCTATTCACTTTGGTAGTTTTTTTTTTTTCTTCTACTGCTGAAACCCTCCCATCTGTATTTCTGGGATTTTGCTCAAAGTGTGTTCAGCCCTGGTGCCATGGATTCGCTAGCATGCTGTCAGCAGAAAGTGAAGTCACTGTTCTATCACCATTTATTCCATGGTCAGTGAGAATTGACTGTGCATAGTTTCAAATCATAACAACTCCCAAGAAGTGACTTCCTGTTTCGATCCAACACGCCACAATAAAAGCACACAGCTCGTCTCATTGATTAGTTCAACAGGTACTTGCAACATTACAAGAATATAATTAAATACACACATTATAAGTGTTTTGTCTGTTAATAGTTAGGCAGAAAGAAAGTTGAATAATGAACTGCTGAACTAATGTATAAGATGGTGTTTTTATTTGGGTGTGCTGGAGCGAAACAGGAAGTCACTTCTTGGGCGGCGTTGTTATGATTTGAAGCTATGCACAGAGTCAATTCTAATGCTAACTGGCGTGCATTATTTTCGTATAGATACAGACGGCATCACATCATAGAAAGGGGTGTGGTCTCGGCGAGGGGGAAAACAGAATGTTTTGGGAAACACTCCACTCTTTTTAGAAATTTTCTGGCGAAATATAAACTTATTTATCACATACAAACAAAGTCGAGTCTAAATCTGGTCCATATGGATGTTTATTGACAGCAGATTGTTCAGTAGAAGCGAAAAACGGCAGTCGTAGCTAGTGCTAGCTAGCTTGAGCATTAGCACGATGCTAACATGAAGCATCATGTTAGCATTCTCCATTATTTATGTAATTATGGGCTGTTGAACCACTTTGCTCCTCTCCATGTCTTTGTATCTTTATTTAGTAGGAAACTATATCAATAATTCAGCATTTGTTAAAGTAGTTTTTGAATAATTAGAGAGGTTAAATTTTTTCTTCAAATTGTTTCCCCTTAACTGTTTTCAAACATGACCATATAAGGGCGATTCCAGAGATGCACCTTTAAGTTGAGTGCCACCCGCCATTAAAATCCACAAAGAAGGAGAAGTCGTGGTGTTCTTGACTTCTCATTAAAACTGTATGATGCACGGCTCCTCTTTGTTTAATACGTAATTTAGGGCCCAACTGATAGTTGCCGATATATACTCACCAACAACTTAATATTCAGATTCAGCTTCAGGTTTATTTTACATTTAAACATTTAACATATAACAAGAGGAAATATGTATATATAAAGCCTGAAATGGAATAGGCAGAAGCTAAAGCTTATTAGGTTAGGTTAGGTTACTTTATTTTTATTTCGCCCATCCCAGTGTATTTACAAAACAAAAATGTGTTATGCATGCAGTTATACATTTTTTTGTTTTCGGTTTGTCACAAAGAAGAAAAATGTTCCACCATATTAATTTTGCATCCTTAGCATCCATTCTCAACATATTTTTTTAATAATTGATTTCTTGAAAAGAGTTTCAAATTGAATTAAAGTTTTACAGTCTTTTAGCTCTTGGTCCAACGGACAAAAGAAACACAATGCTGCTTTGCACCCGTTCTCAAGGTTGTTTTTTTAAACATTTCTTCTCTTCTGAAATTATAAACACGGTCTCGTTTTTGGAACAATCCCTGAATATGCACCGGAAACTTGTCATTGTTTATGTTATACATAAATTGTGCTGTTTTAAAGTCGACTAAATCTATACATTTTAGTGCTTTTAACTGATCATTTGTATGAGCCACTTTATTCACAATGCAAATCGCTCTTCTTTGAATGATACTAATTGGATTAAGATTGGTTTTATAAGTGTTTCCCCAAACTTCTAGGCTGTAAGTCATACTGTATAAGGGAGAGCCAGGTAACAGTATAAAATGTATAGATTTCTTTCATTTAAAAGTTAAAAGTTATTTGACTTTAGATATTATTGCCAGAGATTTACATAGCTTTGCCTTGATGTGGTTTATATGGGGCTTCCAGCTGAGCTTATTTAGTAAAAGTACTCCAAGAAATGTTATTTCTCAGTATCTTTTATTTTTAAATTTAAAAGAACTTATTTGAATCAAACCACTTCTGCGTTGGAGATTTGTGTCCACAAGTGTTCGGCACATGTTACACAATGGCCATGCTTTCCAACAATTCTGGATAATAAAAAGTAGATTTTTTAATCTTCAAATTGTATCACTGATCAACTGCCATCTTGTTCGGTGTTTATACAGAGCATGGTGGGCAAATATGCAAAATAATAGCAAATATGTGGCTCTAAATTAGTGCCAGAATGGTCAAAATAAATGCATATGACATGGCGCATAGGTCAGGTTTATATCTGCTTACGTTTGTAGAAGCATACAGTATATTAGTGGCAATAAGTTTTTGTAATTTTTGATTGTGTACAACTCCTCAAGTGAAACATGTACACTTTGTATATTCTTTCAATCTTCAACCAGGAAAGACAATAGTCTACATGCTTTACTGTTTGAAACATCTGTGATGTGGTATAATGGTTTTGTTATGAATGTGTGCTGTTTTTTCCAGGCTGGTTCATGGCGGTGGCTGCAGTGAAGTCTGAGTCGGTCAGTAGAGCTGCGTTAGTCTCCCCAGAAATGAAGCAGTCGGCTCCAACATGTCGACTCAGCCTGAGGTACTTCCTCTGGGATTCAGGTAAACACTTTCAGTTATACGACTCTGCATCCTCCACAGCAACTCCATGTTGTTGGTGGTCTCCTGTAATTCCATATTCCTTAAGGGAGGCATCTTTTGTGGACGTTTTTCAGAACTATCAGAATTGCCTCAAGAAACCTGGGTCTGAAATTTGACGTAACATAAGTACTATGAAATAAAAGTATTTTTTCCTGTGAACTGGCCTGTCAGGACCAATCAGGAGAGCTCTAATTTGGTTTGATTTGGCATTTACTCTTTTGTGTCAGGCAAAAGACAATATTTTCTCTTAACAAAGTTTTTTTTTTTTCAAACAAGACAACTTTGTCCCTAAATAAGACAACTGTAGTGGACTCTTCTAAAAACAAAATAAAGAGAAAACACTATAGTAGACATTAAAGGAAAATTGCATTTCAATTGTTTTTAACAGCAAACTTGAACGCACTTTAACAACAGCAGACAGTATGGACAATGTCCGCTCAAACCAAACCAAACAACCCACAAAAATACAACAAATAGCCTACTAAAAAAATAAAAATTAGTAACCCTTCAAAGTGTTTTTGAACACTTACGCCTTCACGTAGTTTCCCTTCCCCTTCCCAAGGCGCATTGAGTTGCCTTGTGTATGAAATGCGCGGTATAAATAAATTGCCTTGCCTTTCCAACTACATTGCTGAAACGTTAGGTTTAAGATGCCCAAACTTTTTGTCACCAAGGGCCAAAATGAAAATGTGTGTTTGGCCGTAGGCCATAGTTACTTAATTTTATTCTATCTGTGCCAATAATGTTCTACATTAAAACAAATGCTGACAATGGCAAAAGCTGAGTTTTAGTAGAACAAAATCAACAATTGCAGCCACAAAATTGCAACAATATAGAGCAAAATGTAAACAACAACAATCCTTGCATCTTTAGCAGTATAAACTGCTTATACTAGTGAGAGACATGACGCCGGTCTTTGGACATTATTAGCCTGTTTAGTACAGCTGAGGTGGCTAGGGCATCTGTTTCGGATGCCTACTGGTCGCCTCCCTCGGGAGGTGCTCCAGGCATGTCCTATTGGGAGGAGGCCTCGTGGAAGGCCCAGGACACGCTGGTGGGACTATGTCTCTGAGCTGGCCTGGTGTCGCCTCAGGGTTCCCCCAGAACAGCTGGAGGAGGTGTGCGTGGATCAGGAAGTCTGGAAATCTCTGCCCTGACTGCTGCCCCCGCGACCCGGCCCCGGATAAAGCGGGATAGATCTACAGTACCTACAGTGATTTTACTCATTCGTTAAGTCAAAGAAAATGCAATATTAAATAATTTTGAAAGTGTCAGTTCAGCATAAATTCTTTTATAAGTCAATTTTTGACACATACTGTACCTTTGTTGATGTCACCAACCTTTGCAATAAAAGTTGGAAAACTGGGAACGTCGATGTGCTTCGACGCTCTGTGATTGATAAACACTTAGCAACAACAGTGTTTCCATAACTTTGTGGGAGGAGTGAAACCAATTTGACACTGGAGCCAAAAAGTGTATTGCATCCATACTGTAAGGGCTTACCATTGAGAATGAATGGGAAATATTGAGAGTCAGTATTAACCATATGCGGCCGCAAAAGTAGGTCACCCTCTGGCCCTCTCGTGCTAATGGAATTGTCCCGGCGGGCCAAATTGGGCTGTTGGCTGTCGCGTAGCAACGTGTCTGATGTGCGACTACACACGCAAAGTGAACACTGCATGATTTGAAGATATAGCAGTGACATCAAATGGACACAACTCGAATGGCAATTGAGCGAGAAGAGGGAAATTTCATTTTAGAAAGGGATATTTTATTACTTGACCAGCTACATATTGGTAGCCAGTCTGAGTAAATCAGCCCTATGCCCCTTTGAAGGCGCCCCCTGCTGTCACAGTTCAACACTGTCACATTTTAGAGTTTAAAAGCATCATACAAAGAATTATGGACAAGACATTTTTAAAAATCGGCCAAAAATATCAGTGGTGGCCTGGGAAAAAACTGGCCTGGGAAAAAACAATACGGGTGCAAACTGAATCTTTTCTATGTGATAATCCTGAGTCTGTACAAACATACTGTAATCACAAATCTAATCAGTGGAAACATTTAAATGGATTATTTTTCCAGAGTATTAAATAAACATAAATGTGATCATGCTCAGCTGTATTTTCTATCCTGACACAGCTGCCTCTGCTCTCAGGTCACACCGGTCTAGGCTCCGCTCCTCTCTGGGCGTCGGTGCGTTACCAGGACAACCAGGAGGCCGTGCTGTGGCGTCCCGAGCCCAGCAGTGTGCGCGGGTGGAGAGAGGCCACGGTGTTCCTGGGGCGGATCTCCTCCGAGTTCAGACTGGTCTTGTACTCTGAGAGGGCGCAGGGGAGCAGCGCCGACGTGGCTTTGGACCAACTGCATTTCCTCCACTGCGCTCTGCCTGGTGCGTCTCGTCTGACATCATTGCTGTCATGTGGACCGTGTGTAAAGAGACTGTGTTTGCAGCTCCTCCTGGGACAGGGTGCGGCAATGGGACCCTGAGTGCAAGAACGAGGCGTGTGTGGAGCAGAGGCTGGTGTGCGATGGGACAGACGACTGCGGAGACGGGACGGACGAGGAGAACTGTGGTGAGGACACGAACTCACAGCAACATGTTCTCCCATAAAACATGCACAATAGGCTTTTCCCTTCCTCAATTTTGATTTGACATTTTAATGTTGTTTGGACATTAAGGGCTCACTTGATACAAGCAGCGGGTCGTCTCATGATCGGAAGGTTGGGGGTTGAATCCCGCCTCCTGAAGGTGCACACTGTTGTCGTGTCCTTGGGCAAGACACTTCACCCACCTTGCCTGCAGTGTCTGCGTACACTGGTGTATGAATGAGAGAGTGAATGGGTGAGTGGATCCTTGCTGTAAAGCGCTTTGAGTGCCTAACGTAGGTGGAAAAGCGCTGTATAAGTTGAGACCATTTACCATTTACTCACTCTCGGCTCCCTGACTTTAGCTGCCTGTGCTTCTTCCGCCTGTGTCCGAGTCTCATTTCTCTGACAGATAAGCTAAAAGCTAAAAGCTAGATCGCTTGTGATTTTGGTGCACATTCGTGTTAAGTTATTTCTTGCAACGTATAGCGTATATACTTCCAGGAGTTACAATGCTGTTGAACTGGTGATCGAAGCAGCAATGAATGACATAAGTCGAGCGTAATATCTTCTGTTCTCATATCCTTTTTCAAGGCTGTATTTTATCCATGAATCCATGGAGGAAAGGCGCAGGTGCCCCGTTTGCCCTGTCCACTGCCTCAGCTGAGCGGGGACAGGGGGACGCGCACAGCTCTATCAGCTTTAAAGGGATATTTCAGGATTTTTTACATTGGGCCTCATTTCCTAGTTATCCAGAGTGTTGTTGATGTCTGGAGATATTTTTTTCTTAAATTCATGCAGTTCTTATATTTAAGAGTCTAGTGGCGCTAGGCTAGGGCAAGGCTAAAGCATTTCTATGGTATCAGTTAGCCTGCATTAAAAACAGTCTGACCCACTCCACAGTGCACCTGAGGTAAATCACTTATAACGCCAGACTAACCATATAAATGTCTGTGTCGATAGAATAATTTTAACCATTTTGTATTTAAAATAACTTATATTTGAGCGGCATCAGCTTCGTGCTGTAAGCTAACGCAGCGGCGGAGTGATCTGCCAGAAAATAGTCCCTCAAAATGCGGTAATTCATGTGATACAAGGTCAGTTATATTTCAAAATTATTCTATCGACACAGACATTTATATGGTTAGTCTGGCGTTATAAGTGATTTACCTCAGGTGCACTGTGGAGTGGGTCAGACTGTTTTTAATGCAGGCTAACTGATACCATAGAAATGTTTTAGCCTAGCATTAGCCTAGCGCCACTAGACTCTTCAAATATAAGAACTGCATGAATTTAAGAAAAAAATATCTCCAGACATCAACAACACTCTGGATAACTAGGAAATGAGGCCCTATGTCAAAAATCCCGAAATATCCCTTTAAGCTACTATTTTATTCACCATAGCCATTAAAATGCAAAGAAAAGTGGACTAAACAGATCTAGTGCTGCTGGGTTTAGTCTTCCCTTCCGCATTAAACATGTTGCGCTGCTGCTGCACATGTAAACAAACAACTTGTGCTTCTCTAAGCACAAGTTGCCGCGGGTCGGTTCGTTTGTGCAAGTGTGAACACGGGCCGTTCAGGGCATCCAGACCTTTCCTCAAACGAGCTAGAGAATGGCACGGATGTGTGGTTATATGTTGCTAATATCTTTAGATTGTTGGGGTGTATCATGGGAGTATATGATTTAGATTTAGTTACTCACTATATTTTTACATGACTAACGATGATAATTATGTGCAGGCGAGTACCACCTCTGTGACTTTGAGGACGGCCTGTGTGACATGTGGGATCTCCGGTCTTTTTCTGCTCTCACATGGGTCAGAACCAACCAGAAGAACATCTCCGTCACAGACCCAATGAAAGGACCGGGCCGGGACCACTCCAATAACACCGCGGCAGGTAAAGCTACCGCGCGTTTCATCTGAATTTGTGGCTTGCTCAGCAGGTACTGAAAAAAATATTGTATCAACATTAAAAGAAGTGACCATTTTTACTTTTCGTAGCTACAACCGAGAAAAAAAAATCATTGTTGCTGGTTTTATAAGGCAACCCTTTATGTACGCAGAAGAACCACAGAACATTAAAGGTGGGGTATTATGTAAAATCGACTTTTTCAAGCTTTACATCATGTTATTATGTCATTCCCTCATTAAACACATGCCTGGAGTGTTGCCTTGGCTCATTCAGCAGTGTGCTGAAGGGGGCGTGTCGGAAAGCTTCTTAAAGAGACAGACGTTCAGTACAGCCATTTTGAGAGAGCAATTTTATTCAAGGCAGTTATTGTAATTTACTGCATATACAGACCAACAGAAGGTTACGTCATCATTGTAGTATGCTATAGACTGGTGCTATGTGATTGAAAAAAGCATAATACCCCCTCTTTAAAAAGGTTGTGGTTGTGTCAGCACCACGTTGGTATAATTATTTCAGAAGAAATAATACAGTTGAGTCATGTGGTGCTACTAGCTAGCATCGCATTAATCAACTAGGTGTCGACCCACCACTCAGTACATAAAATTCACAACGCAAAAAAGTAAAAATAAGGTAACCCATAGGCAACGAAGGTCCAATAAAATTGACAGGACAAAGGCAAGTTAAGAAACAGAGGATTTATTCATTCCGGGACCCAGAGCATCCAACCCTGCCCAGCTATGCAGAAGCCTCCGAACCAGCGCTAGCAAGCTAAAAATAGAAATAATAAAATAATATTGACTAATTATTGAATAATATAATAAAAAATAATGACGACCACCCAATTATTTCAGTACAAACGCCATCGCACTAGCTTACCCACTATAGAAGTTGACTACACCTCCAGCCAGCACTCAAAAAAAAAAAACTGCACGCCTAGCCCAAGTGCTGTATGGTGGATGTGACATCCGAGAGAGGAGAGGTCAGGTACGGCAGAAAGGGCTCCATTTATAGCGTGCCCCTTACATCTGATTAGTTAACAGCAGGACACAAAACCCCAACTCACATACGTTTGTCTGTCTGAGCTTTGCAGACGATGCAGGTGGTTGTCTCTCAGACTGGGGTTTCAATGGCACAGACACTTTTTTGACATGTTCCTCATGTATGAATTTCCTCTTAAAGGGGGGGTATTATGTAAAATCGACTTTTTCAAGCTTTATATCATGTTATTATGTCATTCCTTCATTAAACACATGCCTGGAGTGTTGCCTTGGCTCATTCACATACTTTTGAGTAATCAGTAAAAACTCTGATGGCAGCCATTTTAGGTGTAGCTATGCCTCAGTCCTCCTAGGAACGCCCCCACCTCCTGGAGACGCCTCTGGACCTTTTGTCACCAGCCAAGCCACCAACCACTGCTCCTCAGCTCAGCAGAGCCCCCTCCCCACACAGTAGTGTTGTTTAGATGCCACAGCAGTGTGCTGAAGGGGGCGTGTCGGAAAGCTTCTTAAAGAGACAGAGGCCTATTTCAAGACGTTCAGTACAGCCATTTTGAGAGAGCAATTTTATTCAAGGCAGTTATTTTAATTTACTGCATATACAGACCAACAGAAGGTTACGCCATCATTGTAGTATGCATAGTAAGCATAATACCCCTCTTTAAGTTTTCTATTGCTGTCAATCCACAAAAATCCCATACTTCCTTTCTCCCGGGGAGGATAAAGTGTGGAGTTATTCAGATCCACCTCGTTCACCTGTCACTTGCCATGACAGCGGCGTTTCTCATTGACTCACTCATTTGCAAAACGCTTGAGGGGAGTGGGGCCCCCCTGTGGTGTAACACTATAATTCACAGAGGTACGTTACTTTTTATCGCGATTAACGCTATTATTGTTTATCGTACCATCCCTACTGGACATCTCCAAGTTTACAAGTTGTAATTTCCAGTTCGGGCGCCGTTCCGAGGCCTTTTTTCCAAGTGGGAGGTCAGAAATTTACCAGTTACAAGTTGCTTGGAACGCACCATTATTGGACACTAGATAAGATATGACTTTATTGATCTCACAATGGAGAAATTGATGTCAAAGATATAGTAAGTACTCTGACTCATTACAAAATATGCTTGTACATTCTCCCCCTTATGACTTATTCCAGGTCACTTCCTGTATGTCACTGTCCCGGAGACAGGGCTGAAAATGGACTGGGCTGCGTTTCAAAGTAAACTCCTCCAGCCTACCAACAGCTCCCACCCCTGCAAGGTAAGACGACACCCGGGTGAGGCCTACACAGACTCATCAGCGGGCTGCGATCAAGGCTTTGCAAAAAAAAAAACACAACAAATACTTACTTCAACTTTTTCAGATGGTGATGTACACGCACCAGTTCGGCCCGCGTTCCGGAGGTCTGACGGTGCTGGTGGCCGACAAGAACATTTACCCCGTCTGGGAAAGGGGCGGTGCTCTGGGAGACCTCTGGGTTCGAGCTGAGGTGGAGATTGTCACCAACACTACGTTTCAGGTCAGATTACAGCCGAATTGTGCAATAAAAGTTCAAACTCTGCAATCTTTGTAATACATTTGATTGCAACACGCTATCGAGCAGTTAGTAAGGCACTAGTACAAACTTTTATTCATCATTTATAAAGCTGTTACACAGTTTTAACATTGATAAGCAGCTGAACAGATTGCACACCCTCCCTGTGGGTGATTAGGGTTAGGAAAAGGGTTTGGTCATGTTGTATTATAGTCTAAACTACTCATTGACTGAACCATAAAGGTAATCGCTACTTAGGTGCTTATAAAGGATTAACAAGTGATTGTTTCACAGAAAGCAGTATTTACAAATGCTTGAACTGAATCGTAAAGGGTTACCATACACTATAGTGTTTATTAATAACATACATAACCCCCTCTTACTAAATCATTAGGTCCATGCTACACCCCTCCCCCTCCCCACAGCGCTGCTGAATATCAGACCTTCTCTGCCTCGTCTCTGACTTTGGTGCTGGTCTTCAAGAGCCGATTCTTCCTCCATCGGCCACACACTCATTTAAACTTCTTGTTGTTTCTGGCAGAGGACGCTAATATCAGGACAGTGTGTTGCCAAAGCTGCTGTATTTGACTCAAAGGGGATTTGAATCCACATGGCTGTCATGGCAGCAGCAAGTTACTTTCAGTAACTGCAGTTCTCTGAACACGTACGGTCTAAAACAAATTACTGTCAGGCTAATTCTCAGTGCTAATAGATAGAAGAAATAACCAGAAATAACCAGTCAGAGGCAGGTTTCAGTTACTTTTAAATCAGTGGTTTCCAAACTGTGGGTCAGGGACCAGAGGTTTTACCATTTGCCATTTACTATTATATAAAATAGTGTGGAAAAGGTTATTGGTTCTCACACTGTGGGTAGGGCTAGGGATGGGAATTGATAAGATTTTATTAATATCAATACCATCAATAATTTTACCTATCGATTCGATTCTTTATCGATTCTCTTATCGATACCCGGGCTCAGAGCACAGCGGCACGGGGAAACAGCACGCGCAGCAGCGAGGCACTGAACCCGTGCGTCATGTCAATACAGCGCAAAAAACGGAGCGTTCGCAGCAGCAAAGCGAAAACGGTTCCGATGCTTTGCTCAAACAGAACCGGGACTACTTGTAGAACCGGTTCTCGATTCCCATCCCTAGGTAGGGCCCTAATTGAGGTCATAATGTTCCACTTCTGCCACTTACTGATGTACTGTTTTTGACCGTACATCGGTTTGTTGTGTTTCGATTAGCCTTGGTGATTCAATGTATGTTTGGTTCTCATTGTATTCAGGGCTGGCCCCAGGAAAGATTGGGCTTTTGTCCCCCGTGTATTTTTATAAAATGAAAGATTCCACCACTTCACTTCATTCATTTTTCTATCTGTTTTTCAAACACATTTGATTTCAGATCTTAATCATGGCTGCCATAAGAGACTTTGACTACGGAGGCATCGGCGTTGACAGCATTGTGTTGTCTCCTGAATGTCGCCCATCGTCAGGTACAAAAACTCAGTCTCATGATATCCTCTTTTGCAAATGAAAGTCCGCTTCTATAATGTATGAAAAAAAAGTCTGTAATCTTTCAATCCCTGTCAAAGATGTACGTCCACATTTGTCGTATCTATTTGGACATGCGCCTTCTTGTGTTGATCAGAAAACTGGACCATGGCCGCCTTCCCCGACTCTCCCAAAGACCCGTGCACCTCCCCAGACAAGATGTGTGACTTCCATGTCAACTGTGACGGGGCGAATGACGAGAACAAATGTGGTCAGTGTCGTCCCAATTACGAAAAGTTTACTGTTTGAATATACTGTCTGGCTTTAACAATAAATACAATTATGATCATTAAATCCACTAGAGGACGCCATGTCATTAGACAAGTGTGAGTTAGGGCCATAACAAAGAACAAGTCATTTTTGGCATTAATCACAATGTAGTATTGGCCTTAACTGCAGCATGTTTTGGGGCATGTCATTCAGCAACGTAGAAAACCAGATGGTTCATGTCAAGCAGGTTTTAATGTACATGTAAATGTCAAAGGAGACACATATTCAAACGTGTTTTAGCTCCTGCCCAAAATGTCACACGGGTTTGATGAATCATAATTGTGACTACTACCTAACCTTTGCACAAACTCAAAATTGATTAAAAATAGGAATGTGACATTCGTGTCCAAATCAACTCTCTCTTTGAACGGCTATTTAAAGTGACTGGTTCAAACTAGGGCTGAAAGATATATCGTTATCGTACTGATATCAAGTTATGAACATTCAAGATATTAATATCGCAAAAGCAACGATATATATGAACATTCAAAACATTAAAATGTTTAGAATGTTTAAAAAGCAAGATATAAACGATATAGATTTTCATCAAGTAAACTGCACTTTTATTATTATGTTTTTCTTTTCTTCGGGACTGTTGCTCTCCAGTCCCGAAGCTTTTAGATTTGGGTAAAGCCAATTCGCTCGGTTCAGGCGGAGGGTAAGAGGTTAAAAAGTGTTGCGCAAATGTAACTGAGCAAAAACAAACAACAGCACACTAGCAGAGCGAAACCAGAAGGTTATTGCACTTAACATTACGTGGGACGGCAGTTGTAGCCTCTTTTTCTCACGTTTACTTTACACAACGGAAAGTGGAAGAAAATGGATGGATGGAAATGTTGAAATGTTAAAATGAATCCTGCTGTACATTTCATAAAAAGCTCAGACAAAGATCTCAGACAGCATGAGTTTCTGGATGAATTCTTAAAAGGTTAATATATGAGCCAGTACATGTAGCCACAGCTAGAGCTGAGTACCATTAAACAATATCAGCATGGTATCGGAAAAACAGTTAGTACTACCAGTATCGAAAAATGAAAGTATCGAAATCAGGTACTGAAAAAAAAAATTCCTATCTCTTTAGATCCAAGTTTTTTATGCTGTTGGTCCAGGAACAGCACTGAAGGAAGGGACATATTTTTTTTTTTGCCCAATGTTTGCCCCATTTTGTACTAATTTTGTTCTTATTTTTGCCCCAATTTTTTCTCATTCCCAATATTTTCCCCTCATTTTTTACTACTAATATTTCACACATTTTTTCCCATTTTCACACATTTTCCCCAAATGTATCCCCCATTTTGCCCTATTTTCTCCCCATTTTTGCCACAATTTCTCTCAATTTTCCCCATTTTTACCACATTTCTTGACATTGGAGATGAACCCGATATTGTGAATTTGCAGATATTCCACACATTATTGTTCTGTTTTCTGGTCTAGACGACAAACATTTAAGTACAGGTATCGTAAAAAGGTATCGCTCCGTTATCGAAAACCAAGTATTGTTAAAGTACCGGTATCGACAAAATGGTTCCCAGCCTTAGGCACAGCTGCCCTTTGGGGCCCACCGACAGAAGTGAGGCTGCACACATCTGTGCCAACCACCCCCACCATGCGTTCACTCACAGGCATCATTCATCTATTGTACATGATTTTGGTGGTCAGAGAAAACCTATGCCGTCTGATCTCGGCTGCTACGCAGGGCCGGTTCCGAGTTTGGTGTGAATAAATAATGCACACATCGTAAATCAAGGATTATTATTACTGTGAAATCCCATTATGAATTATAAATATGTGTCTGTGTCTTTTAACATGTCAGAATTCTTTAAAAATATGATTCCGAAACGTTTTCCCCTATTGTAGGTGACTTTGTGTATCCGGAGGCCATAAGGGTTGGACAGACTCCAGTGTGGGGAATCAGGGCTGGCTGCTGCATGAAAACTCTGCCTCAAAAGGTAAATATTGGTGCCATTTTCATCCTTCAACCTAAAATGAATCAACCTTGTTTTTGGCGGGTTCTTCCCAGAGGTGTACCTGTATGTGGCGGAGGCAGCAGGACAGCAGAAGACCGACGCCCAGACTAAGACCCCTCTGCTGGGCCCCTCGGGTCCAGCCTGCACCCTCAGCTTCGACTACGCCCTCATCGGCAGCCCAGAGCATATAGGTACCTGCGTTGGTTTGAGATTCTGAGGGATGTGTCTGAAATGTTTGACCTTACAAGTGCCACCAGGCCCACATCAAATCAGGACTAAACCGGGTCCAAAGCGGTGTAAAAATCAACCTGAACTGGTGTAAACTATGTCTAAACCAGAAAACACCAAACACGACAACAAAACTACAAAAACATGACAGAAATGCTTAAAATGTGCGAGAAAAAAGTTGAGATCAGTTTGTTGGTCTTAGCTTTCAAATGAGGCATTACACTGGCCTATACTGTAGGTTGTAAGCGCTAAAGGCTTTTAGATCTGGGTAAAGCCTAACTGAGGAAAATGTGCTTGATTAAGGTGGAGGTTAAGAGGTTAACAATGGATTTTCTCACACAATTTAAAGGGATATTTCAGGATTTTTGACATAGGGCCTCATTTCCTAGTTATCCAGAGTGTTGTTGATGTCTGGAGATATTTTTTCTTGAATTCATGCAGTTCTTATATTTGAAGAGTCTAGTGGCGCTAGGCTAGGGCAAAGCTAAAGCATTTCTATGGTATCAGTTAGCCTGCATTAAAAACAGTCTGACCCACTCCACAGTGCACCTGAGGTAAATCACTTATAATGCCAGACTAACCATATAAATGTCTGTGTTAATAGAATAATTTTAACCATTTTGTATTTAAATAATTATATTTGAGCAGCATCAGCTTCGTGGCTGTAAGCTAACGCAGCGGCGGAGTGATCTGCGAGAAAATAGTCCCTCAAAATGCGGTAATTCATGTGATGCAAGGTCAGTTACATTTCAAAAATTATTCTATTAACACAGACATTTATATGGTTAGTCTGGAGTTATACGTGATTTGCCTCAGGTGCACTGTGGAGTGAGTCAGACTGTTTTTAATGCAGGCTAACTGATACCATAGAAATGCTTTAGCCTTGCCCTAGCCTAGCGCTACCAGACTCTTCAAATATAAGAACTGCATGAATTTAAGAAAAAAATATCTCCAGACATCAACAACACTCTGGATAACTAGGAAATGACGCCCTATGTCAAAATCCTGAATATCCCTTTAATGCACTCGAGTGGATTTATCGTAATATTGGACATTTTTTTGTGACATTTGTTTCCCCCATTCACCTGCAGTGTGTGAGTAGTTTGGTCCGCGGTTCGTTGAGTTTACTTCTTGCCTCATGATCTGGCGCAGGGGAGCTGTCCGTGCGTGTGATGGACAGTCTGCTCGGACCTCTGCCCAAAGTCTGGGAGTTTGGCGGGAAAACCGGAACGGAGGCGGGATCCTGGAACCACACGGACGTTCACATCGGGCAGAGGAGTGCGCGCTTCCAGGTGGATCGGCGCCGAAATGTCAACAACTGATACAACTTCTTTTTGCTAATACATGTATTTTCGTATCCCTATAGCTGGCATTTGAAGCTCAGCTGGCAGAGTTGCATAATTCTGGCCAAATCAAAGTTAAAAATGTTTCCTTCACGGACTGTAATGACATGTACTTCCCCTATTCTCCAACTGGTAAGTCGCATTATATTACAAAAACAATGAATTTTCTGGCTCCATATTTGTCGGTGTCTCTGGCTGAAGCCGAAACCAGTAAATCTCACTTCCCCCCTGTTTTCCGCCCTGGGTAAGGATGGGCCAATTGGGTCAATGCTGCTGAAGCTCTAATTCCTAACTGCATAGAGATCTAACAGTTGACCCACTGGAAGGTTATGGATCAGGAGCTAGGATCAGGACATAAGTGGTATTATTTGAGGAATTCAGACTGTGCCCTCTTCCTTTCCCATCCTACTCAAGGAAGCACTGACCAATCAGAAAGCAGTATTAAAACCAGGCTGCCCTTATTTTTCAAAAACATACATCATTTCCCATTTTAAAAGAAACTGCATATATGTTTTCACTGTGTTTGTTGTAATTGTAACGTTACATAAGTCATTTGGCCTAAAGGCAATATTACAGGATGGAGAAAGTGAAGTGGAACAACATAAAACCTAATAGCCCCTTTACTTCCGCTTGGGTATTACCAATGGCTGCTGGCTGCTCTGCTTTACGACCGCAAGCCATTGCTGTAGTACCTCCATATAGCCGCTAGTCTCCCATTGAAAAGCACTGGACTTTAGACATGTTAAAAACAACTTTAACGCCTGGTTTCTATTTTTAAACACTTTCTACGGCTACATATTCCTCCTGAGATAACGCTGGGTTAGTCACAATTAAAGGCTGGTTTACAAAAGAAAATGTTTTGAAATCTCGTACTGAGGGTCGGACTGTTAGCATTGGAGCTGCACGAGCTACACGTCACGCAAGGGCCGAGTCTACAGTGAAGATCCCGCCCTTATGCCCTTATTAGGAACATGCTTCGTCAGAGCTGGGGAGGAAGAGTCTGTAAATCTGCCATGATTTCCCCCTCGAACGTGGTCATTATGGTAAACGGGGAGGAGTGAGGAGGAGCTGTCTATTCTTTTTAACAGTCTATGGGTATTACTTATGATTGACCGTTGTGTGTTTGTTCCAGGGGTGTCATGTAATTTTGAGGAGGGCTGTGTGGTTGGTACCAGGACAACAGTGACAACTTTGACTGGACGCTGCTGGAGGGATGGACCACACCATCAGTGTTGGTAAATGTAACCTTTTGCTGTTTGCACATTGCAACAAAAACATGACTCTTTTTGACTAACTAAAATGAAGTTACTTCGGTTTGGTGCCGCAGCGGTTAGTGCTCGTGCTTCACTGCTAGAAGGTCCCTGGTTTGATCCCCCGGGCGGGGCCTTTGCATAAGTTTCTGCATAAGTTTCCTCCAGGCACCCCGCTTTCCCCTACAACTGAAAACATGTACAATAGGCCAATGTTGTTGTCGTGTTTTTTCATTTTCACCTAATTTTTACCGCTATTTTGCTGAGTTTTGTTCTTTTCTTCTTGTTGTTGTTGTCGCTATTTTGATGCTTTTTTCAGGAAGCTTTTAGATTTGGGTAAAGCCAAACTGGAGAAAAGGTACTCGATTCAGGTGGGGGTTAAGGGGTTAACATGCCCAACCAAGTAATCCAATAAGTAAATCAAATAAAAATAAAGTACACCTTAACCACCTTAACTTTAACTTGTCAGACCTGCATTACTGGACTTCATTTTGGGTGATTTTAATACTAAGCTCTACACTGATGGAGTGAGAAAGTTGCACTTGAATTAACTCCCCTTCTCTGTCAGACAGGTTGCTTGAAATTTGCTTGAAACAGAATTGAAAAAAAATAATAGCTTGAACAGCCAGTCATTGTGTCTCTAAATCAGAGGAAAGTAATGGTGTATAAATAGAAGTGTCGTTCCTTAAGAGGGGGTCTGGGCAACATAACTGGAAAGAGATTGCCAATGTTTTCAGTATTTTGTGAGTATTTTTCTCACAATTATTGGGGGCCAGAAGATATATGTATGATGGAGGCCCGACGTTGGTCCCTGCACCTTTTTTAAATTGCTCTACTCCATGATAGGTCCATGCTAAACTCATCTTGTACAGCTAGATTACGCACCTCATGACCCGTGAATCTAAACCAGGACCTTTTAGCGATGAGGCGAGACAAAGCCTTTGCTCCTTTGGAGACGTGTTTTACTGCTGCCCTAATGGCTCCGTTTTCTTGCCCAGGCAGAAGTCTGGTAGTGGACTTGTGGAGCCCTCTCTCCGTGGTGCTTTCGGGCGCATGCTCTCGTACACCTTACCATATGCCACGGACATGTGCCTCTCCTTCTACTACAAACTCTATGGGCCAAACACAGGTAGGTTTAAATACTTATTCACTTACTTATTACTCACACTTTGTTTACAGGAAAATCAGGTCACTGATGGCAAACTGATATTTGCCATCAGTTCTTTCAAGGATATATCTAAATGCCCACACTGTCGTATTTTTTTAAATGTTCTTATTTATTTATTTAGCATGTTAGAGTATAAAGGAAAAGACAGAAAGAAAGAACATAAAAAGCATCCATTGGAATGTACAAATATACAAAAAATGTATCATAATAATACCATGTGCGTGGGAGAGGTAGAAGCCAAGTAGGTTTATAACAACACCACTCCCATGTCAACAATGAAATAAGAATCAGAGTCACTTCAAGCCATGCCAAGTCACTACATAGTCAAAATACCAAGTCAAATACAAATACAAAGTGTCAAATATGCAATGCTCATACAATCATTTCCTTTATGAGTCTTTGCTCTGTACTCAGCGCAAATACTCAGCCATTATTTTATGTTTTAGTTTGTTTTAGACATGGATAATGTGGTGGATGAATCCAGAATGGATATGTCTGTTCCATACTTTAACTCCATGATATCTAATTGTCAGTTGATCACGAGATGTTTATATAATGGCAAATGAAGGTGCCGTTTTGCAGCCTGCCTTGTAGAATAATGATGAACCTGATGGTTATGCATAAAATAATGTTTATATAGGAAGGCCATTCATCATCATACAGTGATCTAAATACAAGAGTATGTATATAAAAAATATTCAAGAGAAAACAATGTTAGAGGATAACTTGTACTATCTCTGTCATAGCCTTGACTGTGGTGCTCAGGCGCCCACTCTCAGCCACTGAATGATTTGCTTGCATATCAGTATGACGCTCTTAGACGGTATTTATCTCTCTTCTGTGGAAGCATAGACAGACTTGAATGGTAGGACTAGCGCAATGTCTCGAGTTCATGTCTCCGGGTCCCGTAACAATGGTGATAAACTTCTCCTGTATAAGACATCCTGACTGCTGCCTATTCTACATCTATCGTCTCGAACACCATTGTTATTTCTCAAACACTGTATGGCCACTAGCGATCAAGAAACCATTATAGTGAAGCTATATTGAGTTTAGGATGTTTCGCTTCTATTCACAGAAGCTTCTCCTTACCTCTTGTGGTCAGAATGAGGTATACTGTATATAAAACAAAAAAATATACCTGGTCTATATAAAACTCAGGCCCCTCCCAGGAGGAAGGAACCAAAACTGCCAATTGATTCAAGCCGTTTAGAGTGTCACTCCTTTAGCTTGACCCATTAGCAGTCACCAAAGAGGGTCGTTCACCTGATCTCAAGAGGCCGTTACAGAAAGGGGACGGAGCTTGTCTCAGTGCCCCACCCCTGTTGAGACTGGTTCTTGCTTTCCCGTTATGCTACAATATTACTGCATGTATCTAACCCGGCACCGTTTGTTGTAGGTGCCCTGAATGTGAAGCTGCTGGATGGTCATGGATATGAGCTGACCCTGTGGTCCCGGACCGGAGCCCATGGGAACATGTGGCACGAGGCCCAATGCTCAGTGCCCCCCCAGCTCACCTCCTTCAGGGTAAGACACACCACAAAAAATGATAGTCGAGACACTAAACTCTACGTAGATGATAATTGCTTTTCCCCAGGGCAGCTGTGAGAAAAGCTTCCACCACGGAGCTGCAAATAAATGAAAGATGCCAATCTGTGTGACTGAAACGCTCTATCATTTGTGTGTGCGTTTGTCGTGTGCATTTCCTCAGCTGGCGTTTGAGGCGGTCCGCTCCGGCTTCGACGGACGCGTGGCCATAGACGACGTGGCGTTGACTGACACGCCGTGCACGTCTCTGCCGAGGATGTGCTCCTTTGAGGGAACCCGCTGTGACTTCAGCAGCACGGGACAGGTGCGCTGGCGCCACGGCAACAGCCTTAACGCCTCCGGCCCAAAGAACGACCACACTCTGGAGACCGCGCTGGGTGAGGCACAGACCGGGGCCTGCACGGCTCGCTACCTGACGTATTCCACACCAGGGCTGGACTGGCAGAAAAAAATTGACCCGGGACTTTTGGGTCAAGATTGTCCCTGTAAAAACTTGTCATATTCAATGCTATAGTCGAGGCCATTAGCAAAACAATAAGCCCTTGAACTAAAACAGTATAAGCTACAAAACTGAGGACAATGGCTGCATGCTTTTTCTGCCGTATTGAAGCAACACTTCATTGCACTCTCGACTTTAATCTTATTGCTTACAACTTGCTGGAACATTTGTAAAATTACTAAACAATCTTAAAGGGGGGTATTATGTAAAATCGACTTTTTCAAGCTTTATATCATGTTATTATGTCATTCCCTCATTAAACACATGCCTGGAGTGTTGCCTTGGCTCATTCACATATTTTTGAGTAATCAGTAAAAACTTAGACGGCAGCCATTTTAGGTGTAGCTATGCCTCAATCCTCCTAGGAACGCCCCCACCTCCTGGAGACGCTCTGGACCTTTCGTCACCAGCCAAGCCACCAACCACTGCTCCTCAGCTCAGCAGAGCCCCCTCCCCGCACAGTAGTGTTGTTTAGATGCCACAGCAGTGTGCTGAAGGGGGCGTGTCGGAAAGCTTCTTAAAGAGACAGAGGCCTATTTCAAGACGTTCAGTACAGCCATTTTGAGAGAGCAATTTTATTCAAGGCAGTTATTTTAATTTACTGCATATACAGACCAACAGAAGGTTACGTCATCATTGTAGTATGCTATAGACTGGTGCTATGTGATTGAAAAAAGCATAATACTAAGGAGGTTCCTCTTTGCGAGTGCGACACAAATAAACTTGACAAAACCAACCTAATGATCGCGATGTAGATTTAGGTAATGAAATGTTAAAACTCACCACAGAGTTAGGGAGGTGTGGAGTGAGAATAGAAGTCTACAAAGGCAAAAACTTTGTAAATCCTTTCAATGGACACCAGAAGCTTTTTCAAAACTGCGGCACTGACGACGAGGGGCAGGAGGGCGAGTCACCTGACAACTCCCAACATGCTCTTCATTTGTCTAAACTGTATACAAATAGAGGCCTGAGGTTCTGTGGGCTATGTTCACTTGTATTGGCTAATATAATGTGAGGGGCAGGAGTAATGTTATATCCGAGAGGCCCAGTTCTCATTTTATACGAGATTATCTGAGAACCAGAACTCAAGAAAGCGCCAACAGAGGGGTATAAAAGGATAGGTTGTGTAATTCCATCCAAAAAATGATATGAACGTCAGTGGAATTTGCAGTTTCTAGTGTGGTGCAGTACAGGCCTGTTCACTCATCTGGTCTGACCGGCCCAAAAGTATGTCGGCCCACTGGGAAAAACCCCGGTGTTCACAATGGCCAGTCCAGCCCTGTTCGACACACAGTAAGACAGTACTGCTTCATAGAGGCTGGATTTCAAGGCAGAACTAACAGAGTCAGAGAAACTCAATCAAGGAAACGTGAGTGTGACTTTCCTCTGTGAAGACACCTACAGAAGGGCTACATGCGAATTCCTGCAATAATAGCTACAAGGTCTTCAAATGAGGCAACACACTGACCTTTAGGCTGAACAAAAACAACAAGAAAGCGACAAAAACAGTACAAAACTGCATAACAATTGTGTTGTACTGCCCAGGTTACTACATGATGGTGAACTCGGGGTCAGACGTGCTTCACTCTGGGGCTGTGTCCTCCCTCACCTCCCCTGTTTACTATGGCACGTCCCGCACTGAGTGTCTTCAATTCTGGTACCACATGGGCGGAGAAAGTCCTGGTGAGTTCAGGCTTCTTTACTTGGAAATGTAGCATCCGACATTTTCACACGAGGTTATATAAAAGGTAATTCAATAGGCAGAAACCTGTTCAGAAATGCAAACCATTCTTGTCTTCTGAGGACATATACTTTTCGAGTGTATGTGGCCCTGTCCACACGTATCCTGATATTTTATGAACGCAGATTTTTCTACAACAGTAGTAAAAATATTTCTGTCCACACGACACGACAGATCTTTTGCAGAACTGATGACACAACGTTCCATCTCCATAAACCATATAATTCAGCCTTCGTTTATTGGTTAAACTAATAAAAACATTGCTTTAGCTTTGTTTTGTAATTATGCTGATATCACAAGTCATGGCACAGGTTAAAGCCTCACGGAGAAGCGCTGCTTTAGCAAATCCCCAGGGCTGAGACGTGTCCCTGGTACTGAGGACCAAAGACACACTGGTCTAACGCTATCTGAAAAAGGTTCATACTGTCATCTTAGTTCAAACTATTAGACAGAAGGTTTGATTACCTGCTTTACTAGTTTCGATCACTTCCTGTGATCTTCCTCAGAAGATCACAAAATCTCACCAAAATCTCATCAGCCTTATCGGATCATTGCAAAAGGGAGAACCACATCATGAACTGGGACAATGCCAGGGTCATTGAGATCAGGAAACGTGCACCGACATCCATGAACCGGGACGACGGAGCGTACACCTTATCTCACACATGGGGTGCCGTCCTGGAGAAGGCGTCAGTCAGTAGGCGGCGAAAGCTCTCCCTACTGACTGGTTAATCCATGTAAGCTGCCTACGACAAGTCACCTCCACCACCAGGGGGCACTTTTGAGGAAGATCACAGGAAGTGATTGAAACTAGTAAAGCAGGTGAACAAACCTTTTGTCTTACTAAAAGAACAATCTTCAATAGTCTAATGCTAATAACAAATATGTAATATGAACAATCAAGTCAATGTCTGTTTGCGCGCACCGCACTTTTGTATCTGTGCGTTTCACAGTGAACACACCCTGACACCAAAACATCTACAACAGTTTCTCCATAAACAAACCACAGATGCCTACATGTGCCTCAACACCACGCCAAATTAGCATTTTAAGCCGACATGCACGAGGGAACTTGCGTTGTGCCAGATGGTGTCAAGTCGCTTGACTCCAACAGCGGAGTTTAGCTAAAGTTCAGCAGCAGAGCAGTTCCAACTTCAGGTCGGGTCACCCGTTAACATGGATACGCACTGCTTGGGCTAAAAGATATCCAGCTTTTCTGTCCATACCTCTCCTGTTTATACACTGTTTATAGAAATCTCCACTTTGAAACTTTGAAAAGTTTCGAAAAATATCCATATTAATGACGACGTCATTTATCCGGATGGTTGCATCCTTGGGCAAGACACTATCCATCCACGTTATTTGATTGTACAGCACAAAAAGCTTACCATTACTAACAGGCCTTTCCTCCCGTGCCGTGAAGGTTCTCTGACAGTTTATATGAAGCCGGTGAAAGGGCAGAGAGTGAAGATCTTCTCCAACAATCTGAACCAGGGAGACGTGTGGCGCCATGGCCATGGCGACATCTCTAGTGGCCGCCTCAACTGGCAGGTACAGGACATGATCTGTGATTAATGTTGGCCCGACATACGCTATCTCTTTTACGAGTCCGTCATGTATCATCGGCATCTGTGTTTTTGCAGCTGGAGTTCGAGGTGACTGGAGCTGGTGGTGAAAACACTCACGTTGCCATTGACGACATCCATATTTCATCCCATCCCTGTCAATCTCAAGGTTAGAACGCCCCACCCTTTTTGGTTGTAACTAGTCTCTATAGACGGGAGCGACATCCAAGCACTTTCCATACAAAATCTCCTGTGTTTTATATTGAATAGAACGAATAAGAGCTAGTTTATCGATTGCTACACTCAATGTTTATTATTGGGGGAACTGCTCCATGGTGGCCGTTTATCATCCTCTTTGACTTCTTCTTCAGTTGTTAATCCTCCAGCTCGTTAAACACACTCATTCTTTCTAATTTACAATTCTGACTCTTAAAACAGACATTAACGTTAGCAATAGCAGTAGTGATGTGACGTTCACGACAGAGAATAATTTTACCCAGAACTCCCCCGAACGAACACAAGAAGCAGCCCAGCTCTGGAGCAGAAACCTGGATAGAGCTCAGAGCTGCAGAGGGTAAAGGAGTTATGAGTCTGGTCTATGATAAAAGCCCGTTTTGCAACAGCAACGCATTATTTACATTAAAACAATGCCGCGTTGTTTCTAGTTTTCATTAGTTGTTCTGTTAGACAAGACAATTCAAAGTGCTTCACGGTTACATAAAATTGCCCACAAGTTACTGTTATCCATTCACATTGTTTTGAACTTAATATTTGTTATTTACCCTATGTTTGAAGTGAGCTTTCTTGCACAGGGTCAGAATAAGTTGATTTCTCTGTGCTGGTCAGGTTCAAAGTGCACTCTGGAGGAGGGCATGTGCGACTGGAGCAACACTCAGGACCTCCTCAAAGACCTACTGGACTGGGAGCTGACCAGTCGCGAGGCAGAGACACACTACCCTGTCCAGAGGCTGACCACACCCTGGGCCATGAGAAGGGTGAGACTGGCTCCTCGACACCACACATAAACAGACATTAATTATTTCAAAGCAAACGCTGTCTTAGATCATTTGGAGTAGTATGGTGAGAGAGTGACCAGAGGGCCTTGCAGTAACCTGGCACGAGCCAGACTGATCCTCCATGTTCAGAGATACATGGAGATACAGTCTGGAATTGTGTGATTTGAATCTCGCTGACTCCGGCAAAACCAAGACGAGCCAATCATAACACGGGAGGCGGGAGTTAACATTGCGTCATCTTCCGCGCTAGGATTTCCCATCAAACACCAGTGCTTCTCTCGTAACCAAAACAGTGAAAATGGCGGCCGCGACACAACAATCTTTTACCAGTGGCCTTTCTTCTGTTTTAAATGAGCTGGACTTGTCCTTAAAGCCACAAGTCTAGTCCCTTTAAATTAAATCCTGTTTTAACTTTATTACTGTTGGAGCCATTTCGGCTCTATGTCCATGTGTGATCCTCCTGCCACTGTGTGGCGCTCTGTGCGGGTTTATGCAATTACCTGCCCTAAATCAAGAGGGAAGAAGCGGCACTCAGGTGTTACAGTGTGGAGGTATACATCTTTCCACCGTGTCTATGTGGAGAAGCCTAAACACTGAAGCCAGAGCGGGCTTTTGCAATGGTCCTCTCATTTCATCACGATGAATGAAAGTGCATATTCTGTATGACGAAACTGAAAGTTTCTTTCCCACTGCTGCCTCCAGAGGGAGCTCCTTCACCAGCGCTGGTGCTAGAGTTTTACTGTTAGTATATAAAATATGTATGCCTTTTCAGTAGCTGTTCTGAGATTGTGGAATGAGCTGTATACCAGAGATGCCAATTCTCTTCCTGTTTTTTAAATCTTTGCTGAAAACAGTTTTTATTCTCTCTTTGGTGAAAACAAGAGTTAAAATCTGTCTGACAGGTGACTTTTGTACTGTGCTTTTAAAGAACAACTAAACAGTGGCCAGCCTTACTCCGCCCACAAGACATTTTGAAAATGGTATCTAAAAGGGGCGTTGCTTGGTGGACCAGGGGACGAGCACAGAAAGGCCCCATTATTATATGAAATGTTTGGTTCAAAATAATGATGCTTTTGCCTTGTTCTCTTTACCCATCGCGGAAGGGTTCCCAGCCTGGTGCAGTTTGGACCTTTCCCTGGGGGCAGATTGGTTAACTTCATCCAGTGAAAACACCCCCAAACTGCCCCGAGCTGCTCCTACGGAAAAAAACGACTAATGAGTTCATGTTCTCCTCAGGACACTTCCTGTTTATACCCAGCAGCGACAGGACAGCAGCCAATCAGAACGCTTGGTTGTTGAGTCCTCACCTGCCGCCCACTAAAGGCACCTGTTTGAAGTTTTGGGCCTACATGCCTCATTCAGGTGAGTGGACGATATGGCGTAAATAGATCTTAGCTTTACTATCTCCAGGGCTGACCATCTGTCAATGTTATCACCATCTAAAGCATTTCTGCACAGTCTGTTTTTTTTGTTTTTTTCAGCAAAACAACAAATCAAGACTTACTATTAGCATTAGCCTCACCGGCCAATCATAAGGCCGCCCAGTTTTCCCCCTTTTTTTCATAAATCTAAACTACTTAATGCAAATATCTTTGTCAGAATTCCCTCATTCAGAAGTCGTGTGTAGGATAAATGGATAGGCATTGTGTGATAACCTGTGGATTGTCACAGAGGTCAGTGAGCTGATGGTCTTGAGGCTTTCTGAAGGGGATAAGACAGTGCTCCTGAGCACCAATGACACCAGGGGGAACTGGAGACGCTTCGACATCAACATCACGTCCACTCAGGAATACCAGGTCACTCTCCATTCCAAACTTTTTTTTAATGTGAAATAATGGTTCATATTTTGCTTATTTTATGATGATGTTTTTGGCAGATTGTCTTGGAAGGAGTGAAAGGCACTACTGGGTTTCTGGCTCTGGACGACATTGAGTACACTGTGGGAGTGGACTGCACTGGAAAACAGACAGACTCTGTCAAAAGTATGAACTGGTTTATTTGTTTTTTACTTTAACAGTGGTGGAAAGTAATACAGTGAAAATGTGTATGGTGTTATTGCTACTGCTTTATGTTTGTTTCAGGGGATTATTTTTTGGAATTTTTTAATGCAATAATTAAAAGATAATGTCCTAAACAAATGGACGACACAGAGGCGTCCACATGCGGCGCAAAGTGGAGGTGTCCATTATTTCTGATAATGGACACCTCGAAGGGCATTATCCTGCTTATACCATGATCCCACAAACTGAAACTGTTCATTTTTGAAGTCCTGTGCAGGAGTTATTTCACTTTTTAAGCTGTTTTACCTGAAGCTAGTTCCAGCTCAATTCCTGGGTTTCAGGTGACATCAGCGTTCTAAAGGCCTATAATATTATATAGAGGTCAAATTATTTTGTTTTTGAGGACATTTTTGATCATGTACAGAGAGATCATGGACCCAGTGACTGATATTAATTTAATTTTTGCTATTCATAAATTTTCTTTGTAGATACGACTTGTAACGCAGTTAATAGGAAAAACTGGCTCCTGCCTCCCACTGGGTCCTGTGACATCATGACATTCTAGAACCTGCAGTGGAGTAATATTCACCTTATTCTGCAGGTTCGCGTGGGCGCCGCCATGAATTGTGCCCGCCCCTTTTCTCCTATCCGTTAACATGGGACTGGAGAAGTCCAGATAAAATCAGTTATTACACGATTTTCGGCCGCGCAGAGAAACGGTGCAGTGTCGACTTGTGCAAATGAACATTGGACATTTTACACAAATCAATCTACTAAACATCAGATTTGAGCGGCGAACATTTTCCCTCGTTCTCAGTTTAAATGAACAGTAACTGATAGAAGAAAAGGGGCGGGCACAATTCATGGCGGCGCCCACACGAACCTCCGTAATAAGGTGTAGAGTATAACTTTTTTAACCTACAACCTCGATCCAATCAGAATCGAGTATTCACTCAGACCATGGTATAATATTACTGTATATGACGATTCCCCAAAGTAATTGTGCCCTCTCGGTACCTCACATACTGCATGGGTATTTTTGAACAGTTACAAGAAAAGGTTTGTATGAATTTGTACCATGCCATATTTTTCACGTGCTGCTGTAGAGGTGATTATAACTCCCCGTTTATTCGAATGGGAAAATGCTAAAATTGCATAATTCAGTGGCTTACGCTTTTTCTATCTGACTGAGCAAAAACTTGAAAATGATCTAAAGAAGTGTGGAATCAAAAGTTACACAAATTATTGGGAAACTCTCATTGATTTTGTGCGGCACGGCCGCTAACTCCAGTAAGATTTAGATATTTTAACATTCTGAAATATGCTTCAGTGTGATTGACCTTTTTGATCGGAGCGATCACTTTCATTGTCATAAAACTAAAACATTTTCTGTCCAATCCTGTACGGGTCCCTATGGCGCCCAGTTTGAATTTTCCCAAACAAATATCATCAACTGATGAAAGATTTATAAAAATTAGACTTCATATGTGTGAATAGGAGCCATTTTTAAAAGAAAATTCACAAAATTCTACATTTAGCGGCTTCACTGTCTAAAAACCCAAAAGATTATAATAATTTGGATAAAATTTGAAATTCCACTTTTCAAGATTTTTCCCAGAAATAGCTTTTTTTCCCCGATAAACACCCTAGGACGAGATAGATTTCGTACGATGTGTAAAATGGAAGATTACCACTTCACAGACTTTTATCCAAAATGGCCGACATCCAATGTGGCATACGGCGTTGCCATAGTAATATTTTTCGCTCAACTTGTCATTTGATAATGTACAGCTTCCAATTATAGATCAGGTGCCACACCCTGTAAAATGGTATGTGCTAATATTATATATGTATATATTTAACAATGTAGGCTTAGTAAACCAGGCCCTAAAAGCATATTCTATTTTACATTTTAATATTTTCTATTGACAGGTGACAGCCTGGAGTTGGTTAAAAGATCAGAATGTTAAACTATCAAAGCCTGTGCAGCAGAGACTCGAGTGGTTAATGAACTACACATGTACTGAGTCTCTCCTCCTTCCTCTGAGCTGTGTTATCCAGTGAAGCCAAACGCCTGTGTTTTTGCAGAGGGCAGACAGACAAGTGCGGGGGGCATTGCAGCGTCTGTGATTGTTTCCCTGTTGCTGATCGTGACACTGATTGCTCTGCTGGTGTACTACCTGAGGACCAGACGCATACAGACAGCGCCCTCTGTCCGCATCGGCTTCACCAACGACTCGTATGGAGACGTCCTAACGGTGAGTTCAATTCAGACTGCAGGTCTTAACTCTTAGATAGATATTTGTTCATAATTTTAGTCAAAGTAATATTTTGGCTGACTAAAATGAGACGTTTTTTATGAGACTAAAAATATGACTAAAATGTCCAGATATTTTCGTCAACTAAAATATGACTAAATAAAAATGAAAAGACGAGACTAAAATCATCCAAACTTCCAATGAGCCACATATCATTTAAATCCACTGCCAAAGGAACAGCTCTGAGGGGGTCTTTCATCTCCCCTTGGTGTCTCTGGACAGAAAACCACAATTGCAACTTTTCCTGCACCGGGTCGGAGTCACCAATACACACTAATGGAATCACGAAGAAGAAGCTAACAGGCTAACGGGGAAAGCTAACTGCGGGCTAGCGCCACTTAAACAGTATTTACAGCCAAGTTTGAGTGAAAAAAAAAGATCTCCATTGTGCAATTGGATGTACAATATCCCTCTGTCCCTTAGTCTTTTCTGTCAGCGTAGTATTTACTCTCACGGACAATTAATGAGTAAAAAATCGCAACATGCTACGACACCTGCAGTGGCGCTTATGGCCTCTAGGGGCAAGAGTTACTTAGTACTGCTTTAATCATTGAAAAATACCTCATAAATGTACAAACAAACATGGGCCTTTGCTGTGAGCGGCTCAACTCTCCTAAGACATGACTGTAACTTTACCAGGAGTGGGTACAGTATGTCTCCAGCTCGTCGCCATGGTGATGTGACTAAAGTCAGCAGTATTTGAGATTTAAACAGGTTAGGTCCTCATTCAAATCCATTCTTTGATTACCCACTGCAGTAATAGCATTTTCAGTGTCGAGCTGGTCATTAGGAGCATGTTTTGTGTCGATGGCAACAGTATCGTTCAAAATGTTACGCAGTGTGCCTTTAAATATTATAAATATAAATTCCATCCATCCATTTTCTTTCACTTGTCCGTTTCCGGGTCGTGGGGCAGCTGTTGGAGCTGCCCAAATCACATTGCACCAGCCCCTATGCAGGTGGTGGGTCCACAGGAGGACGGCCTCATGGTTCTAACCGGGCCTGTTGGTCTCTCATAAGGGGCTTCTGAACCGCTCTTCAGGATCATTCGGGTGCTCAAACCCCTCCACCACGTTAAGGTGGCGGTTCCAGGAGGGATAGATATAAATTAAATATTCTAATTTAGATTTAGTTGACAAAATGTACTAGCAATTTTAGTCAACTAAAACCAGACTAAAATTGGAGAGAATTGATTAAAGAATCTTAACTGAACCCCCCCCCCCAGTTTCAAGAAAATGCTGAAACAGCATTTTCTTTTAGGGTTAGAAATGCTGAACAGCATTTTCTTTGGTCGGCTTTACCCAAATTTAAAAGCTTCTCTACTGGAGAGCAAAAGTGTAATGCCTCATTTGAAAGCTAAGGCCTACAAAATCCTAACTTTTTTTGTCACGTAGCCACGTTATTGTCGCTCTTTTGTCACGTTTTCGTAGGGGTTTTTTGTTGTGTTTTCATCGCTTTTTTGTCACATTGTTGTTACTTATATTGACGCTTTTTAAAGAAGCTTTTAGATCTGGGTTAAGCCAAACTAGAGAAAATGTGCTGGGTCCAGGCGGGGGTCAAGAGGTGGGTGAAGTGTCTTGCCCATGGACACAATGACAGTAGTGCAGTATAGATGGTCCATGCAGTAAAAGAAAGTGTAGAAGAGAGAATGACACGAGTTGCTGGAGTACTTTATCTGAATATTTATTTTGATATTTGCAGGAGGATCACATAAGTGTCCCTCCGGCTCAAAACCATCCCATGGCTGCTGGCTTCAACCACTCCTCAGTGAGTGTAGACGACAGCGCTTCACTTCAAAGATTCCATTTTGTGCGACCTCTTATCATGCGCAGTTTTCACACAGTCCTTAGATTCGTTGATTGATTGGTTGAGACAGCCTCTTTACATGCTCTTTGCTCCGTCGTTTGTTTAAAAGAAACACAGAGCTTTCAAAAATGTCGCTCCGGGAAAATGGATTTCACAATTAAAAAAACTTTAAGCCACAATTATTGTGAGGAAAAATAGAAAGTGGAAGAGAATCCTTTACAGTCCTGTCGAAATGTTCTCAAAAATGAAACCTTAAAGGGATATTTCAGGATTTTTGACATACAGGTAAGGCCTCATTTCCTAGTTATCCAGCGTGTTGTTGATTTCCGGAGATATTGTTTTTTAAATTCATGCAGTCCTTATATAAGAGTCTAGTCTGACCCACTCCACAGTGCACCTGAGGCAAATCACTTATAACACCAGACTAAAGATATAAATGTCTGTGTTGATAGAATAATTTTTGAAATATAACCCTGACCTTACCTTAGCCCTAACCTTAAGGATAGTGGAGTTTAAAAGCTAACCCTAACCTTACCTTAAGCCACTGAACCTTAAGGATAGTGGAGTTTACAAGCTAACCCTGACCTTACCTTACTACCTAACCTTAAGGATAGTGGAGTTTAAAGCTAACCCTAACTTACCTAGCCTAACCTTAAGGATAGTGGAGTTTACAAACTAACCCTAACCTTACCTTAGCCCTAACCTTAAGGATAGTGGAGTTTAAAGCTAACCCTAACCTTACCTTAGCCCTAACCTTAAGGATAGTGGAGTTTACAAGCTAACCCTGACCTTACCTTAGCCCTAACCTTAAGGATAGTGGAGTTTACAAGCTAACCCTGACCTTACCTTAGCCCTAACCTTAAGGATAGTGGAGTTTACAAGCTAACCCTAACCTTACCTTAGCCCTAACCTTAAGGATAGTGGAGTTTACAAACTAACCCTAACCTTACCTTAGCCCTAACCTTAAGGATAGTGGAGTTTAAAACTAACCCTAACCTTACCTTAGCCCTAACCTTAAGGATAGTGGAGTTTACAAGCTAACCCTAACCTTACCTTAGCCCTAACCTTAAGGATAGTGGGTTACAAGCTAACCCTAACCTTACTTAGCCCTAACCTTAAGGATAGTGGAGTTTACAAGCTAACCCTAACCTTACCTTAGCCCTAACCTTAAGGATAGTGGAGTTTACAAGCTAACCCTAACCTTACCTTAGCCCTAACCTTAAGGATAGTGGAGTTTACAAGCTAACCCTAACCTTACCTTCGCTCTAACCTTAAGGATAGTGGAGTTTACAAGCTAACCCTAACCTTACCTTAGCCCTAACCTTAAGGATAGTGGAGTTTACAAGCTAACCCTAACCTTACCTTAGCCCTAACCTTAAGGATAGTGGGGTTTACAAGCTAACCCTAACCTTAGATTAGCCCTAACCTTAAGGATAGTGGAGTTTACAAGCTAACCCTAACCTTACCTTAGCCCTAACCTTAAGGATAGTGGAGTTTACAAGCTAACCCTAACCTTACCTTAGCCTAACCTTAAGGATAGTGGAGTTTACAAGCTAACCCTAACCTTACCTTAGCCCTAACCTTAAGGATAGTGGAGTTTACAAGCTAACCTTAACCTTACCTTAGCCCTAACCTTAAGGATAGTGGAGTTTACAAGCTAACCCTAACCTTACCTTAGCCCTAACCTTAAGGATAGTGGAGTTTACAAGCTAACCCTAACCTTACCTTAGCCCTAACCTTAAGGATAGTGGAGTTTACAAGCTAACCCTAACCTTAGATTAGCCCTAACCTTAAGGATAGTGGAGTTTACAAGCTAACCCTAACCTTACCTTAGCCCTAACCTTAAGGATAGTGGAGTTTACAAGCTAACCCTAACCTTACCTTAGCCCTAACCTTAAGGATAGTGGAGTTTACAAGCTAACCCTAACCTTACCTTAGCCTAACCTTAAGGATAGTGGAGTTTACAAGCTAACCCTAACCTTACCTTAGCCCTAACCTTAAGGATAGTGGAGTTTACAAGCTAACCCTAACCTTACCTTAGCCCTAACCTTAAGGATAGTGGAGTTTACAAGCTAACCCTAACCTTACCTTAGCCCTAACCTTAAGGATAGTGGAGTTTACAAGCTAACCCTAACCTTACCTTAGCCCTAACCTTAAGGATAGTGGAGTTTACAAGCTAACCCTAACCTTACCTTAGCCCTAACCTTAAGGATAGTGGAGTTTACAACCTAACCTAACCTTACCTTAGCCCTAACCTTAAGGATAGTGGAGTTTACAAGCTAACCCTGACCTTACCTTAGCCCTAACCTTAAGGATAGTGGAGTTTACAAACTAACCCTAACCTTACATTAGCCCTAACCTTAAGGATAATGGAGTTTACAAGCTAAGCCTAACCTTACCTTAGCCCTAACCTTAAGGATAGTGGAGTTTAAAAGCTAACCCTAACCTTACCTTAGCCCTAACCTTAAGGATAGTGGGTTTACAAGCTAACCCTAACCTTAGATTAGCCCTAACCTTAAGGATAGTGGAGTTTACAAGCTAACCCTAACCTTACCTTAGCCCTAACCTTAAGGATAGTGGAGTTTACAAGCTAACCCTAACCTTACCTAGCCCTAACCTTAAGGATAGTGGAGTTTACAAACTAACCCTAACCTACCTTAGCCCTAACCTTAAGGATAATGGAGTTTACAAGCTAAGCCTAACCTTACCTTAGCCCTAACCTTAAGATAATGGAGTTTACAAGCTAAGCCTAACCTTACCTTAGCCCTAACCTTAAGGATAGTGGAGTTTAAAAGCTAACCCTAACCTTACCTTAGCCCTAACCTTAAGGATAGTGGGTTTACAAGCTAACCCTAACCTTAGATTAGCCCTAACCTTAAGGATAGTGGAGTTTACAAGCTAACCCTAACCTTACCTTCGCTCTAACCTTAAGGATAGTGGAGTTTACAAGCTAACCCTAACCTTACCTTAGCCCTAACCTTAAGGATAGTGGAGTTTACAACCTAACCTAACCTTACCTTAGCCCTAACCTTAAGGATAGTGGAGTTTACAGCTAACCCTGACCTTACCTTAGCCCTAACCTTAAGGATAGTGGAGTTTACAACTAACCCTAACCTTACCTTAGCCCTAACCTTAAGGATAATGGAGTTTACAAACTAACCCTAACCTACCTTAGCCCTAACCTTAAGGATAATGGAGTTTACAAGCTAAGCCTAACCTTACCTTAGCCCTAACCTTAAGGATAATGGAGTTTACAAGCTAAGCCTAACCTTACCTTAGCCCTAACCTTAAGGATAATGGAGTTTACAAGCTAACCCTAACCTTACCTTAGCCCTAACCTTAAGGATAGTAGAGTTAACAAACTAACCCTAACCTTACCTTAGGGATGTCGGATTGGCGGTGTGTCGCAATGGCGGGGTGTTGGAATGACGGGCTGACCCCACGAAGCTGATGCTGCTCAAATATAATTGTTTTAAATGCAAAATGGTTAAAATTATTCTATTGACGCAGACATTTATATCGTTAGTCTGGTGTTATAAGTGATTTGCCTCAGGTGCACTGTGGAGTGGGTCAGACTGTTTTTAATGCAGGCTAGCTGTTACCGTAGAAATGCGCTAGCCTAGCAGTAGCCTAGCGCCACGAAACTCTTCAAATATAAGGACTGCATGAAGTAAAACAAAAATATCTCCAGAAATCAACAACACTCTGGATAACTAGGAAATGAGGCGATGTCAAAAATCCTGAAATATCCCTTTAAGACCTTATATCTTATATCTAAAGGACTCAAAGTGGTGTAAATGTTCTTAAAAAGATATTGGTAACACTTTAGATTACAGCCCGCAAGTTCCATGTATAGGTACAAGTAATAAGAAAGCAATTGCACGTTTAAGTACAGATAATTACACATTACGATGTAATGTAAGATTAAACAAAGTTTAACAAAGGTGTACAACATAATAGGTGTACATGTAACAAAGGCGTAACAAAGCTGTACACAGCGTCATGTAGTTACACATTAGGTATGGTGTAATTGGACATTAGTTATGCGGCTAGTTTCCCTTGTTCCACCTAGTTTTCTCTGTTCCTCATGTTTCTTGTAGTTACAGGCCATAGTGTCTCACTTTAGTCTTACACATTAGGTACGGTGTATTTGCGTGTTAGTTATCCAGTCATTTTCCACAATTTATGAAAGGTTATCAAGCTGGCACATCTATATGATGGCCAAAGCACCTGCAACTACATGATGTACAGCTTTGTTACACTTTGTACCCCTTGATACACTTTATTAAACCTTGCACTTTAATGTGAAATTACCTGTACTTACATGTGTAATGACTAATTCTTGTTCCCTGTGCCTACACGGTGCCTGTGCAGCAGCCTCACTCAAAGCGAGATACATGTGCGTCAGTCAGGCAGATCGTGGCACTGGGAACAGCTTCTGTGCTTCTCAAGTTTCTGATCACTCTTTATTTGCTTAAATATGGCCTCATATTCACAGAAAAGATCAAAATTAGGAAATGGAAAAAAAGCCAAGCTCTAATGAATCATATGATGCGAAGTGCAACATGGTAACGCGGAAATACGCAAAGCCATTGACTTTTATTTCACATGTGTTTAACTGTGACAAATACAACATAAACCAGAATCTCCTCCAGAGGCTCCTAATTAAAGTTTGATAACTTTGAGAAGCCTAGACTAGAGTACTTTCTCTGCAGCCTGTTCCAGTCAGGACCAGGCTGCAGGAACTGAGCGCACAAGCCAGGGTCCAATCAGAGGAGGGGGCTCAGTGGGCAGTGCCCCACACACAAACATACTCCAGCATTAAAAAATAATAATAGAGAATGCTGTCCCAGTCAAAGCAGAACAGCAGAAAATGTTGGTTTATTTAATATAAATTGCTTTCAATTTGGTGAGTAAAACCATTAAATCTAGTACAATTATTGAAAAGAAAAGGTCCAGGCATAAAGTTATAGTTTATTGTGATTAAATGTAATGATACATAATATTTAATCTATGGTCGGTGCCTTTGAGGCTCTTCACAGGATCAAGGTTGAAAATTTCAGCTCTTGATCTCTGACTAGTTAGCCACCCCTGCACTACAATGACAAAAGCCATGTTTAGTTTTTACCATGAAATTCCAAACTTGGCTATATGGCTCTTTTGGGACTCTTCCTTTTGGCAATCCTATGCACTTAGCATATGAAAATGGATAACACTTGCTCTCTGCACATCGGCGTATGTGCTCCATGTGTTTTGGGACGTGCTGCAGCTCATGAGACGATTAACATACCTTTAACAACTGCGGTAATTGTAAACAACGTTTAATCTTGACATCCCTATCCGGGAAGGGAACTCTTTCCCACTCGTGAGCTTCCTGGCCCTCAGGACAAGTCTCAGTTTGTGTTTTGCTCTGCACTGTCAGAGGACAGTATGTGAATGTGTACACGTAAGCTCATATAGGTCTTGATATATTAGTTTGTCTCCGTTAAACTTGTGTGTTTGTCCTGCAGGCCCCTGATGACATCAATTTGGAGGAGATCTACAAATAAAACTGGATAGTGTGTTGCAGTAGTATTTCATTGAAGCTAATGTCCAGCCCTTGCGGCCATGTTGTGATGATCCAGTCTGATTATCCAAACTACTTATTCTCATTGATATACTAAATAAAATGTGCTCTATCTAACTGTTGGCCAGTGTAGGGTAAAGACCACTTGTCAACGTTTTAACATAAATAATATCAAGCTGAGTGTGTTTCCTAAAAATCATTGCAGATAGTGATGCTATTCTAACATTAAGTTTGCGTCAAATAGCTGTAATTCCATCTCTCTCTTTGCAAGCTGCCGTCTTTCCAACTCTCCAATAAACCAGGGCAACGCCTGCTACCCTGCTATCAAAAGTCCAAATCAATAATATCTTGACAAGACACTCGCAGAGGCAAGAAAAATCAGGAAAGCCAGGAGCAGTCAGAAGACACGTCTGCACTCAACAGAGGCAGGAAGCAGAGCTCATAAGAATAGCACCAACATTTATAACTTTATGTTTGGATTTGGAGCTGCGTTTTTGGACTCACTCATATTAAATGAAGCGTGTGAAAAAAGTGGCGGCTTATAAATGAGTCCGGATATTATGCTAATTTATGTTCGTTGAAACAATGAACTTTTTTCCCGGTACCTGCTTTCGATACCTTTTTTTTCTGATACCAGTAGCAACTAACCTTTTTTGTCGATACCATACTGGTATTGGTGAACAGTACCCAGCCCTAGGAAACAGTCATTACTCTAGGAAGTTAGCATAATGTCGACAGAGCCTATCAGGACTATAATTATCACAGTATCTGATTTTTTATTTTTAATCATGGAAATTTCTGCCTCACTTTTTACATTGCTTTCATTCAGAATTGGGCTTATTGAAAGATGGCCGCTGCATTTGCCACGGCAACGGTTGAAATGTCTTATCTAGAGTTTTCTTATAAATCTGTCGGAGCAGAAGTGAGCTGGACTGGATGGCTCAAAGTGGTATCACGGCAGCCCGCGTCACTCTATGAAGACCCCACGACTTCCGAGGATCCAAAGAGAAAAGAATGGATTCCTCAGGCGCGGTGGACCACACAGCTGAGGATTTAGCGCTTTTGTTTGAAGGAACAGAACAAGAGAACTCATTTGGAGCGTGGAGTGTCAGAGAAAGATGCCAATGTACTGAATATATATCTTCTGTGAAAGCCAATAAAAATGCTTAAATTATTACCTCAAATGTGTGCCTTCTAAAATCCCATCAGCTTTTGTGTCCAGACTTTTTTTTTTCACTGGAGTGACACGAGGACTGGAGGGGGTTGCACTGTAATCTTTAGTTTAGTTTAATTTATTGTCATTGTAAAAAGAAATACAACAAAATTTAAGGGCACAGGTAAGAGCCTTCATTAAAAAATACTAAGCACATTACAAGCACAAGACTAAAAAGCTAAAACAGTCTAATAATAAGTCTAATAATATACATTTATTTAGTCAGAGGAATGTCTTAGACTTGCATTCAGTAGCTGGATAGCTTAAGAATAAAAACCAGCCTGGCACTGTTTTTATAGTCTGATAGCATCTGCCTGATGGCAGAAGCTGAAACAGGTTATGTGAGATGAGAAGAGTCATTTAGAATGTTTTTTACTTTTAACCACTCTGCAGGGCATTCTTCTCAGCAGCTGAATCCTCATACTGTATATAAGAGAGGATTCACACCAACCCGATGCACTGTTGCTGTTTGTGGGGGGCGGGGCAGGGCGATTACTGTCTGCTCAGGTCTCACCTGCTAAGAGCAGCATCTGCACCATGGGAAGGCAAGTTTGCTTGGTGGAGAGTCGTCTTCCAAACATTTTTACCCTTTCTTCCCTAAAAAGTCTTCCAGAACAGAGATTTCTGGGTTGTCCATTGTGTTTAAAACAGGATTTTATTATGACATGATCTCTGGACAGACAGTGCCATGCCATTGGTCCGACAACTCATTAGTTTGATGTCTCATTATTCTGAAAATCTTCCATTGAGCAGAGGTTAGTCCATTAGTCCAACATCACTAACCCAGTTGTGTTGTGGATTAGAGAGCCATGTACAACCACTGGCCCTTAAGGTCAGTGGACTCCTGCCTGAACCTAATTTTATTATTCAATCCCTACTCAATGGGACATTTTTGGAATAATGAGACGTCGGACTAATGGGCCGACTCCGGACAGACAGGTACTGCACACTCAAAACCACACATACAGTATTGAAATAATATCCGGGAGAGGCAGGAGGGAGGAAAGAGGCCAGGTTTGCTTTAAGTGTCAAGTGTCAGAGAAAGGTAGTGAAACTATTCCACTGCTAGCCTGGTGAGACCAGAATGATTCCCTCTGTATTTTTTTATCCAGCGGGGGATCAGTCTGGTCACCCTGCCCTCGTTCGCGGCTTCCGCAAAATCAATCCGTTCACGTGCAATCAGATTCGTTTATTTGCCGTGACGTGTTGTTAGCGAGCAGCGTCACTCACGGGACGCGGAAGTCCCCTCAATAACAATCTACGAACGACGCACGAAAGAGAGAAAGCGTGTCTCCAATCGGCGGTAAATGACCAAAAACACATCGACAGTAGGTGAGTTTCGTGATTCATAATCCTGCGCAAATATTAACGCAAAACCGCTAATAACACTGCATCAATGGCAGACGCCCGCCCTTCGCTGATTGGTTTACTCCGCTTCCTGTTTGCTTGCGTATGTACCGCTGTGGGAAATGAATTTGACGCAACGGTGACCAGACTCACTCGCTGGTAGAGCGGTGAGTCTGGATTTATCCAGGCTATTCCACTGCCACTGTCTTCACAGATTATCCATTATGTTTAGGTAAGAAGTCTGTAAAGCCCATGGCAAAAGCCTCACCGAGCACATAATATCCAGTTCAACTTTACCCAAATCTAAAAGCTTCTCAACTGGGGTTTACAGCCTATAGGCCAGTGTAACGCCTCATTTGAAAGCTAAGACCTTCAATAATGATCTAAGATTTGTTGCCACGTTCTTCGTCATATTTTTGGTGCTATTTCTTTCTGCATTTTTCTTTAAAAGCTTTTTTTTGGTTTAGATTTGGGTAAAGTCGAACTGAAGAAAATGTGCTCAGGTTAAGGCGGGTTAACTTCAGCTTTTTCACCGACGGCATTACATTGTTGGAATTTAATTGAATCCATATTTTGTTCATGCCAAGCACTTCAGAATTGTGCTTTCTTTTTCAGTTTATTCAGATTCCCAAAAAGCAATACTTATTGCAATACAAATCCCCCGTGTTTTGTGATACATTTTGTGCAACAGAATTGCCCTTTGGGATAAATAAAGTTGTTTTGATTTGATTTGATTTGATTTGTTTTGTATTGTATTGTGACAAAAGCGTTAGTCTCCTCCATCAACCCCAAAACAAGCTAAAACCTCCTGCTATGTAATCTTGACAATGAACCTCCCTCACGATCTGGAGATGAATTGTTGTTGTTTTTTTCAACAACAAAAGAGCTTTGAATCAAGCCGCCTGATTGTTTACTGCCTCGTTGGAGGACATGCTGAGGAGTCGCCCCTGGCAACGGCGGCGTCTCTACGGCAACATGCTCTACCCTCTCCCTCTCATCTGTCGCCGCGGAGACCAGACAGACCGCTCCCTCCCTCCCTCCCTCCCTCCCTCACTCCACAAACTGCAAGACGGCGACTCCGGGGTCCACATCAGCCCGGAGCAGCATACGGTCTACTCCTCCACACGCGCATGACCCCGCTCTATAAGGAGCACCCGAGGGAGACCGCATGGACCCGGGGGTGCTGATCTTCCTCCTGTACGTGATGATCGCGCACGAGCTGCTGTGCGGGTGGATGCAGTACAGGAAGCAGAGCGGCAGGGCACGTGCGCGGACCGGACCCCCGCCCAGGAGCAGGTCTGTGCGTTGTTCCGGCATGATTTAGGGGGGGGGATGTCATTGCCATTCAGTTTGCAACATACTTTTTAAATGCAAGAATCACATGTACCGTATTTTCCGGACTATAGACCCTTTAATTGTTTGTAAACATTCCGGGCTTAGCTGGAGGCGGGAAGCTCGATTCCTATCTATTTCCATTGTAGCTGTTGTCATAGTAACGATAAACAAATGTCTAACTGTTTTTGGAAATATCAGATAAACCTTATTTTATCGTCTCAAATGTCGTTCCTCTTGTTCTTGCACCTTAAGCCACAACAGGACCACATTTTTCAGTTGTAGTTTTACACTTCGCTAGTTTTAGTTTAATCTTATTTCTCTTGATCACTTCCTGCCTCCAGCTGATGTCACTGATGATGTCAGCAGTTAAAGGGTCTATAAGTCGCTCCGGAGTATAAGACGAACTAGCCAAACATTGCCTAATGAATAAACAACAGGCTGAATAGGCGTACAGTATGCTAGCGTGACACATTGATGGTTATATGAAGCATAAACAACGAACTGAATAGGTGTCTGGTATGTTAAACAGTTCAGATAATTATAGCATAAAGAACATACCAAACTCTCCATCTCACTCCAAATCAATCGCCTTGGCAACTACCTGGGCACGGAGATGTAACTGCACCGTTGACAATCCTCACCCAACAGCATGTTTTCAAGCTCTCATCTGCAAACTCGTTCCTCTAGCTGTGGCCCTCTAGCTTTTAGCCCGTGATTAGCTTGTTTTGTTTACTTCATTGCAGTAACCTCCGCTCTCTCGCTCACTCCAAACTTTCTTTATGCTGCTCGATTAGCCTGCATTTTGAGTTTGTGGCAGCTAAATATGATCAGAGCGCATTTTCTCCAGTTCAGCTTTACCCAAATCTAAAAGCGTTTTGGAAAAAAAACAGCAAAACTGTGACGAAAAAGTGACAAAAACGTCGGCGTGTGCAACATTTATAAATTGCGGGACGGGTTATATAAATTTATATACTGTACTTTTTCCTTTTGAATTTAGTTTGTACGGCTTGCGTTCAGGTGCGCTCAATCGTCCGAAATTTACGCTAAGTTACTTGTTGAAGGAGTAATCAGTAATCAGATTACTTTTTTCAAGTAATCTGTGGCAACACTGACTACATAACACAATTTTGTAAACTGCAATCCGTGTTGTAACAATCTGTAATACCTAATGTAGTACTCAATAGAATAATGTGTATTAGTATATGTCTTATTACATTATGTACCTCCAAACTACAAATATATGTTTATTACAGTTATTACACATTGTTACATACTGTAGCACAACACATTGTACTAAATGTACAATGTATCAAGGGTAGAGTAAAATAAAGTGTTACTCAAAATCCATCTGAAAAAGTATTTTACATTTACTTAGTTATTCAGGGATTTGTGCAGAGATTTATAGGGGAATCATTTGTCTCACTCTCAGCCTCTTCACATTGGTATCGCTTGTTTTTCCTTTTTCCATCTGTGTCTTGCCTTAAAGGAACAGGCCACCTTTTTTCCATACTGAGATATGTTCTTACCTGTGCTGAGACGAGTTGATACTGTTGTGTTCAAAAATGGATGAAAAAGAATTCGTAGGCTCGTTCTATTAAAATCAAAATCATTGTTTTATTCCCTGAATTTACAATCTGAAACAAAAGCTATGCTAAAGGCTACATGATGATGTTCAGTGGACAGCGAGAGAGGCAGCAGGGCAAGAGAGGGAGGAGCCCCGTGGATTGACCTTTTATGAACATAGGAAGTAGGCGGCTACTTGTTGAAGAACCAATCAATGTCCTTGGAATGCTTCTTCTGCTACGCGATCTGACTCCGCATTATAACACACTGCCCCCAGTGGATTCCAAGAGTAAGGACAACAATACAACAATTCAATTCAAATCACCCCAAAAGCACAGATTGCAATCAACACAGTTTCACATAATCATTAAAGCCTATTATAACAAAAACATATATAGAAATAGCCAACAATACGTACCTGTCTGGTCTTTGTGGAAGAGCGCGGTCGCTTCCAACTTCACCCCTGTTTGGAGCCATAGGAATATGCTGGGAGAGGCCAAATGCTAACAACATCTTTGGTCTTTTTGCGTGACTGAGCGCACGCACAAAGACCAGACAGGTACGCATCAACTCGTCCAAGCTCAGGTAAGAACATATCTCAGTATGGAAAAAACGGTGGCCTGTTCCTTTGACAATTGTTTTAATGAATACACAAATAGGTAAACCACATTTGAAAGCTAAGACTTACAAAAAACTAACTTCCCAGCTTTCCGTCCCTTTGTGTGCAGGGCGCGGGTGTGTGCGGGCGTGTACAGAGCCAGCAGCCAGTCGCAGCGCTTGGACCACCGGGTGAGGGAGCTGAGGAAGAGCGGCCGCATCGTCAGGAAGGCCTGAGGCGGGGGCCCGGCTTCCACGTGTGAACCGAGGACCTCGCATCCCCCGCTCCGCCACGGGATGGGGGCTGTTTTGCGAGACGTGATCGACCTGTTCAAATTCTCCCGCCGATCTCACCGGGTTTCAGTCAAGTGTAGAGGACTGCTTTTGGAATATTCAGCTGGACAAACAACAGAGCAAAAAGAGGCCCGGATACACCAACATCTGGAGATGAGTCCCCGCACTGTGAATGTTCCGGTCGTATTGAAGAAAGGGCCAAATGCCTGGAAGAAACTTACAGGGACAATAGATTTGGAAATATCCGTAGTGAACGCTGAAGGTGCTGGTTTGATGAAGCCAACAGGGCGACTTCATGATGAGCCCCAAAAGTTCTACCAGCCAGTCGGACCGAAAAGTCTTTGTATAGATTATTGAGCATCTATGTAACTGTTTCATTCTCCTAAAGTGTGTATCAAAACCTCTTAACCCCCCACACCAGAACCCAGCACAGTTTCACCATTTCCACTTTAACCAAATCTGAAAACTGCTTGAAAAAAGTGTCAAAATAGCCACAAAAATGCGATGTAAATGAGGATGAAAACGCACCAAAATAGCGTTTTTTTTCTAAAGCAATGAAAAAGTGGCAAAACGATAACAAAAAAGCATCAGAAATACAACAAAAAGGTGACGACGACGCAAGGTGTTGTGGGTCTTAGATTTCAAATGAGGCGTTACACTGACCTATAGGCTGTGAACTCCAGTTGAGAAGCTTTTAGATTTGGGTAAAGCCGAACTGGAGAAACTGTGCTCGGTTAAAGCAGTACTAAGTAACGTGTTTACCTTAATAAATCCTTTCCGTAGTCCCTCTGGGGGTGATACAAGTGTTAATGGGATGATTGGGGGGTCTTTCATCTCCCCTGGTGTCTCTGGCCAGAAAACCATGCTTGCAACTTGACTGCCACCGGGGCGGAGCAGCAATACACACTAATAGAATCACGGAGAAGAAGCTAACAGGCTAACGGGCAAAGCTAACTGCGGGCTAGCACCACTTTAAACAGTATTTACAGCCAAGTTTGAGTGAAAACAAATATTCCCATTGTATAACTGGATGTACAACACCCCTCTCTCCCTTCACCTTTTCTGTCAGCGTAGTATTTACTCTCCAAGACATTTAATAAGATAAAAAATCGTAACTTGCTAAGACACCTGCAGTTGCGCTTATGGCCTCTAGGGGCAAGAGTTACTTAGTACTGCTTTAAGGCGTGGGTTAAGATGTGTAAACAGACAAATAAAGCTTTATCTTTGCCTTTAGACTGAAGGTCTGCTGTTTGCTCTAAGACGGGGGAATCACAGCATTTCTATATGAACCAAAATGCGGTTCACAATCCTACTGATAAATACATAGTGTAGCGCTGTAACACATTTTTTGTTGGAACTATAAATCCCATAATCATTATCGATTCTGAGCCGTTCTGTGCTCAAAATCGTCCAACTTGGAAGTTATTCCTAAAGCTGCCAGCAGGAGGACCCCCAGTCAAGATTTTCACCAGCTTTCTCCTGCATCTCATTGTTACTATTTAATTCTTACAGAAACATATTTTCAAATTATAAAACGTGAAATATCAAAGCTGAAGCGCCCAAACTAATGTTTTTAAGTCTATTGGTGAATAATAATTTAAATCAGAAGGATTACATTTAAAGAAATCCTATGTTTTCTCCAATTGCCTGCATTACATGTGTAGAGTTCACAATGGTCTGAGTAACAGTACAAAACCTATGGGTTCAACAAGTTTCAAATGTTATTTTTAAACTTTACTTTACTCAGGCTTATCTAAACACTGGAATGTTCTGTTTCACGGGCACATTTCCAGGTTTATAATAATAAGCCAATTACTGTAGTTTGTACCAACAGAAAATAAATGTGTATTTGTAGTTTCCGTGCTCCACACTGTTGTGCTTCAGTGGAATTTTTTACCACGAAGAGTCCGTGATAGCCATGAAGTACACACCTGCAGCACAGTGGAGCCGACAAACGAGGAGGTATCCGGGCAAGACTCACAGCTAAGCAGCACATACCTTCTGTCCCTACTATTGTTCTGGCTCATGGACGTTCGCAGGAGAAGAGAACAGATTATTGCCTGGTTTCAGATGACATCACAGCGTTCTAAAGAACAGTAATATTTTAACAGGTGGAGGGGGGGGGGGGTTACAAATACTCAAAAACATACAGCGGCAACATACAAATTCACTCCGTTAAAATAAATGACAATGGCATTAACGTAATACTTAAAAACAAGACATGGTGGATACTCCTTCACAAGCAGTGTTGGGATAACGCGCTACTTAAAGAGGGGGCATTATGTAAAATCGACTTTTTCAAGCTTTATATCATGTTATTATGTCATTCCCTCATTAAACACATGCCTGGAGTGTTGCCTTGGCTCATTCACATATTTTTGAGTAATCAGTAAAAACTTAGACGGCAGCCATTTTAGGTGTAGCTATGCCTCAGTCCTCCTAGGAACGCCCCCACCTCCTGCACTGTTAAAAGTGTTGCTTAAATCTAAAGCATAAAAAATGACGTAAGTGGTTGCATTGCCCAAATTATGTTCTGACAACTTTTGTCATTTTATGCTTACAGATAAAACAAAACAAATACTTCAAAAGAAACAAAGGACATTGCTTCAAGGTTATCATTTTTCCCAACAATTGTGTGTTATGATGAAGCAATGAAATTACTTTAAGATAATCATTTTTTTAAACATAATGACGTTAAGCTAAAGCAATGAAATTACTTTAAGATAATCATTTTTTTTAAACATAATGATGTTAAGCTAAAGCAATGAAATTACTTTAAGATAATCATTTTTTTAAACATAATGACGTTAAGCTAAAGCAATGAAATTACTTTAAGATAATCATTTTTTTTAAACATAATGATGTTAAGCTAAAGCAATGAAATTACTTTAAGATAATCATTGTTTTAAACATAATGATGTTAAGCTAAAGCAATGAAATTACTTTGAGCCAATCAATTATACGTAACATGTTAGTGTTCTAATGAAATTATAAAATTAGTTTAAGATAACATTTTTTCCCAGCAATTTTTGCTCTGATTAAACAATTACATTTCTTTGAGTTAATATTTTCTCCCAACATGTTTTCTAGTAGAATACAAAATACAACTGAGATTATCATCTTTGCCAAGAATGTTAGCTCTGAAAAACATTACTTTAAAACATTTATACCAATATGCTTGTGTTCTGAAATAAAACCTTTTGAAGCTTTTCCATGTCAACATTTATTTTTCACAATATTAATAAAGTTGTGAACACAATTAAACGTAAATATATATAAAAATAGATTTGTCAATGTTACATTTTGAAACATTTTTCCATCTGATTTCTCTTCCAACAGAAGTACTCTGTACAATTTTTGTTCCTCACCACTCCAGTTTTAAGTAAAAAAAGAAAAGAAAAAATATGAGCAAACATTTTTTAAAGGATTGTTTTTGTATTGATACTTTTACCATACATACCAATAGACCATTCAGCAGATTTTTCCATTAGCACTATGTTTTAATGCACCATTACAAATACATGAAATATATGTCATTGAATAAGTAAATGTTCATTGAATTAAACCAAGACTTATTTTAAGGTGTCAATAAATATTTTAAGGAGTTATGCAAAATGTGCTTTTAGGACGTTTAGTTTTAAGCATGTTCTAGACCTTCCTTCTCATTTATATTGTGAAGTTACTTAATACCCCCGTACTTAATACTGAGTATTGTCCCTTTTTACATCAATGACAGCCTGTAATGTTTTGTGGTAGTTGTGGATGAGGCTCTTGGATTTTCTCAGATGGTAAACCTGCCTATTCTTCTAGGCAAAAATCCTCCAGTGTTAATGGGGAGATCTCAAATGTGCAGTTCATGCAAGACAGCTCAAGGTTTTACATGAACTGGAGGTTTTTTGCCAAGAAGAATTGGCAGATTTACCATCTGAGAAAATCAAGAGCCTCATCCACAACTACCACAAAACATTACAGGTTGTCATTGATGTACAGGTACTCATTACGTACAGGGTTATGTCAACTTTTGATCAGGGTCATTTGGGAAGTTTCTGTTGTCATGATTTAAAAAGAGTTAACAGTTTTTTATATAATAGAATCACTAATCACGAGCAAAAGAAAGATTTGTATGTTATTATACATATTCTCTGAAAAAGTATGTTGGGGATGTAAACTTATTATTAGCCCAGTTATCTGTCAAACTCATTCCTCAAACTCAGAGGCAGAACCAGAGCGATTCTCTGGTCAAAAAAAAAAAAAAAAAAGTGTCTATTGGCAAACTTCATGATCCCTCTGCAGAGCAATGGATTAGATCATAAAAAGCCCAAGTCAATTTGGTTTGAGGAGTGGCCATACTGTACCTACTTACAACATAAAATTAAATAGAATTTCTCTTTTTTTTATTACTTGTAATGATTATTTAAATTATTTATTGACACATTCAATTATTTGATGAGTTCATTGATTATTATTCAATGAAAATTTAATTATTTGTCTACTTCAATTTTATACAAGAGTGTACAGTATTTTCTCCCTCTGGCACAATTAAACTAGAACAGTGGATAATGCAGAGGAAAGTACAACTCAACAATCAAGGAACAGGATTGATAGACAAATATGGATTATTTATATTGCTACTGGTCTTTAGACACACTCATGAGTATCTTTGCAACAATCAGTAATCTGAAAAGTTTGAAATGTCTGCTGAAGTTTGGGTGGATAGTTCAAGTCCAACGCGTATATATCGCCAACAAGAATGCAGGAGGCCTTGGCGACATTGCCCAAACCTGTGATGCATTGAAGGCCATCAATGTTGTTCTCATACGTGTCACCGACTTTGACGATCTTCAGTGGATAGGAGATATTCTGCTGAGTGTCCTCAATTTCCTCCAGATTCTATTTGAGAGGGAAAAATAAATTAAACATTGATATATTTTGATGGTCAATGCAAATCGTTTAGAATTCAGAGAAACTGAAGGCGGATAAGCTATGCTGATATTCTCGGACCAATATCAAACTCAACCACCCCAATCCATCAGTAACAATTGTTTAAATCGCGTCTCCCTTGTGTGATGTAATCAATTTAGTACTCTACCTGCACTTTTCTTCACAATCATTTTATTCACGTAAACTATTATTTAATAAAAGACGGTATCTCACATAATAAAGTAAACATTTAAAAATATCCACCTTAATATCTACTTAACCGATTATATGTATAGTATTTCTAACATGGTATTTATATAGCACTTTTCAAGACACTGAAAGCCCTATACAGTAAATCATTCTTTCACTCCACGCCCTGGGACAGGCCGACTGAAGTGAGGCTGCCAATTTGAAACAAAATCACAGCAATTAGAGACCAAGTAAGATTACTCCCACTATTAGTACTTAGCAAATCCAACTGTATAAGACCACTAACATCTGCCTTGACCTGGTCAAAATGACCTGAGGAGAGCTGGGACCACTGTCACAAAGGTTACCATAGTTACACACTACACAGTCATCGATTCATATCATTTAGGTCCCGCTGCTTAAGCCAGCACATGTTCAGTTATGTCCAACTGAAGTTTTCCATTGACCATTCCTTCCAGAGGAGGACAGGGGGAATGTCATATGGTCATATGAGACCAAAATGTACGTTTTTGGGATAATCTGCACTTGCTGAGTTTTAGAGATGGTATCGTAAAGGATTGTCAATACAACTACTCCTAACGATACTCCTTATCAGTCCGGTATTTTATCAATACTCTCATCGATGGCTATTTTTTTAAATAAAAAAAAGAGAAAAAAAATTAATTTGTTAAATATTTTTAACCTTTAGAACAGCAAAGAACACAAATTAAAGTTAAACTACAAAATAACTAATAACTTATTTTATATAACAAGCAGAAGATTACATTACATAAGATTACCTTAAAATAAGTCGATTACAGGGCTCTAGACTAACTTTTATCCTACTCGCAATGGTGCAACCTTTATTTTAAAACAAAAAATACAATAGTGTGTTTATTGTCAAAACGTGTCAAAGACAGATCAGCTTATAGTACGGTACTTTATTTTATACCCTGAAAAAGAGATTGGAAATTGTACCTGTTGAAATCAAGTCCTCTGGCTTCTCCCCGATGTACTCAATCAGGCCTCGGATTACGACTTCCCTCCTCTTTTCTACAGTAGAGGTTGGATCCTACAAAACAACATAGAAATAAATACCAATTAAGAAGTATTCATCTCTCCTTATCTTGAATATGTTTTCATATTTCTGCTTTATATGTTTTTATATCTAAATGAAGACAAAGACAAATGATGTAAGAGACAAGCAATGACAAATGGTAAAACAATTAATGGAATAAATACATTGTAAAACCATAAGGCTTTGAATATATATATATATATATATATATATATATATATAATATATATATATATATATATATATATATATATATACACACACACACACACATCTGCCTATATGTTATGTTTGATTAACAACAGCAGAGAATTTAAAGCATTTTGAATCACGATTGTGATTTCTAAAGAGAACAGATGACCAAAATGATAAAAAAAAAGAGGAATGAAGGCAGACAAATGATTTCATCTTTCCCAGCTAGTATTCAAATACTATTTGAATCAAACTGTTCAATAGCTTCAACATGCCACACAACATTTTTTTATATAATGAAGGAAAAAAATATGTATAGGAGAAATGTGGCCTATGGACTAAAATTTAAACTTTAAACTTTGTGTAAACAATGCATACCTTAATTAATTCCATGATTATTGGCTTGAGCCTCTGACCAAGAGCTCCACCTTTCGTTTGCTCAAGACAAGTTCCACTGACCAATCTGTAAGCATAAGAAAAACATTTAAAAAAAGGCATTTATCATGGAATTTATCAAAACTTTACGGTGCGGGTCATAACACTGACAACATGCAGTAGCTGTTAGCTTAACGTTAGCTTTCTACTATAACAAGCAACGTTCTGACCGCGAGGAAATCAGAGCAATCTCAGGTAGGAATAAACATGCTGAACTGTTTTCTGTCTCTGCACCATCATGCTCTCCACCTGTCTCCTCCTCGTGAGTCGCTCTGCTGAGCTCTCCTCCTCGGTCCTCTCTCTGACCTGCGCTCGTAGCTGCTGCGCTAGCCGTATAATAGTGCAGCAAAAGGCGGACATAAAAGTGAAAACTAGGGACGTCTGCGGGGACATTAACTGTCACCAAGTACGTATGGGTAGAAAATAATAGAAGATTAATAAATGTCGGGGCACGTTGCCGTGTGTATTTTCCACTTGCCCCTCCGGCAACAAGAGAAGGCAGAACAGTGGGACTTTGGTCTAGTTATGCTAGCTGCGTACCGTTAACAACAGCTAGCTAATAGTTAGCAGCTCCAAACTGCGAGAACTTCACCTGTTATTATGGTTCAGAAAATGTGAGGGGTTGTTGGTAATGTTACGAGTCCTAACACAAATCACTTTGCTAAACAACGACCGTGTAGGACGATCATTCTGGCACATTTTTTATTTTGTTGGGGACTAGAGTAGCGAGTTAGGCTAACATGATGTCATTTTGGACACGAACTGCCAAGAAAATGAAACAACGATTTGACCACAGACTGTGTATATTTGATCAATACACAGCAAACGTTACAGAGAACGCACCATATATTAAACAAATCTTGAGGGAAACTTACTTTGAGCTGGATTTCACGGGAAACCACAAGATCATGTCCATGGCTTGCTCAGCGAGCGTCCTCAACAACAAGCTGGTGGTTGGAACCGGTCTGAACCGGAAGCAAACTCCCGCCCAGTGGAATTTACTTTGTATCAACACTTATTAATAGCTTCAGATTTAAGAAGCACAGCACTGCCCCAAATATTTGTTCTAAATTGATTTCAGTAGACACAAAACATTATTTGTGGGTATACTGTTCTCATAATAGTAAATTGAAATAATTTCTCCAATATTAAAAGCACAAGATTAAATTTTAAGTCCAAAATTGCAGAAATAAGTACTTTGATTCAAAGTTGTGCTTGCAACACTTTTCTCAGTGTGGAGACGCCTCTGGACCTTTCGTCACCAGCCAAGCCACCAACCACTGCTCCTCAGCTCAGCAGAGCCCCCTCCCCGCACAGTAGTGTTGTTTAGATGCCACAGCACGCGGAAAAATTCTTTGCCAGAACCTTTGAAGATGTGTTTGTCATTGCATTTGTGACTTTACGTTTTGTATATTACGAGAACGCCAATGATTCACTTTCAGCGCTGCACGAGGGGGCGAGCGGGTTGGATTGAAGTTTGCGCTGCTTCTCCTCCTGACATCGAGGGTCATTTGAGAGATGCCCCCAGGCCGAATGAGTTTGTGAATGATATATATATTCCTCGTTTGCTCATAAAGAGACTACAGTTGCGTAAAAAACACTGGCTCCTTCAATGAAAACAGGCAGAGGGTTGAGAGCGGAGCATAGGAACTGGGTCGGCAGGTCGGCCCAGGGCGTGACTGGGAGGAATGACACTGGCGCTGAGCCGCTGTCATTACAGAGTACAGATTATACTTTACAGATCTTACAGTAAAGTACAGTACAGGTCGTATTTTACTATAATTATGCTCTCGAACACTTTTAGAACAGAAAGTTTGCTGTTGCTGACAGACAGCGTTCGTGAAACAATGACGCAAGCTTTTTTTAAGGTAGCACGAGAAGGCTTTCTTTTAAGGTGGACCGGAGCATTTACGCTGGGAGTCGCAAACATGCGAGTAATCCTAATTAGATCGCATTTGGGAGCGTTTGCGAATATAATGGTCGCGATTTCAAGGCCAGAATTTATAGAAAAGAAATCATTCAAGCTACGTTTTTTATCAGTTCTTGATTATGGCGACACAGTTTATATGCACACTTCACTTTCCGTTCTTAAACCTCTCGATGCAGTTTATCATTCTGCTATTCGATTTATAACCGGAGACAAATACAGAACTCATCACTGTTTACTGTATGACAAAGTCGGCTGGTCTTCCCTGACAAATCGAAGAGAGCAACACTGCATTTTATTTATTTATAAGGGACTTGAGGCTTCCTGATTATCTCGCATGTGAACTCAACTACAGCTCAAGTAGCTACAACACCAGGTCACATGACTGTTTAGTTCTGAAAAATGGTGACACGGGAAAAAGAGGCTTTTCTTATAACGCTGCCCACAAATGGAACGCACTACAAACGCTTTTACAATTGAACTCTTTAGTGCCTCTTTCACATCTAAAACTTTTAGTATTCGATATGTATAAGGAATATTGTACTTGCTTTAATTGATATTTGTAAAAAAAAAAAAAAAAAAAAAATCTAAATATTGTATTGTTATTCTCTGCTATGGAACAGGGCGCTCATGAAAAAGAGAGTCTCGTACTCTCATTGGGCCTTCCCTGTATAAATAAAGATCCATCCATCCGTCCGTCCATCCGTCCATCCATCCATCCATCCATCCATCCATCCATCCATCTATCCATCTATCCATCCTTCCATCTATCTATCTATCTATCTATCTATCTATCTATCTATCTATCTATCTATCTATCTATCTATCTATCTATCTATCTATCTATCTATCCTTCCATCTATCTCTCCATCTCTCCATCTATCCATCTATCTATCCATCTATCTATCCTTCCATCTATCCATCTATCTATCTATCTATCTATCTATCTATCTATCTATCTATCTATCTATCTATCTATCTATCTATCTATCTATCTATCTATCTACTGGGCCAAAACAGCAAACTTCCTCAACGGCAGATGAGATAGTTTTTCGGGAGGAAGAGGAGGAGATTTGGCACTTAACAACTTCTGAATTTACACATTTATAAACAAGCTTTTTTTTCTTTCCACCATTTTTTTGGCCAATTATGGGGGTCATTTGCCAAGCGTCTGCTCATGTGCAAGAACGAGTATGCATGTGCAAACTCGTGCCAGTGTCTCGTCTGGCGTGTCCCTTTTGTTTTCTCCCTGTGGCTTTTCTGCTCGGCTGCGTGTCCCGTGGGCGCAGGTCCCAGGGAGTTTGACCCAGTGGAAACTCAGCGATTGTGTTCAGTGGGTTGTACGTGGGACAGCAGCTCCTGAGCCCTGACTCGGCGCTGTCCTCGTCAAACACAAACGCATCGCTTTTCTGAAGGCGAGACACTGCGGGGGAATAGGGAAACGTTTTACATTTAGGGATATCAATTTGAAACGTTTGTTGTAGATTACTGTATGTGAAAACAAAATGTATTGCAAGTTTTCTATCATTTTATGTTCTCTTCTAAAAATAAGTCCTCGTGTGCCTTAAAGGGAGGGTATTATGTAAAATCGACTTTTTCCAGTGTTATATCATGTTATTATGTCATTCCCTCATTAAACACATGCCTGGAGTGTTGCCTTGGCTCACTCACATATTTTTGAGTAATCAGTAAAAACTTAGACGGCAGCCATTTTAGGTGTAGCTATGCCTCAGTCCTCCTAGGAACGCCCCCACCTCCTGGAGACGCCTCTGGACCTTTCGTCACCAGCCAAGCCACCAACCACTGCTCCTCAGCTCAGCAGAGCCCCCTCCCGCACAGTAGTGTTGTTTAGATGCCACAGCAGTGTGCTGAAGGGGGCGTGTCGGAAAGCTTCTTAAAGAGACAGAGGCCTATTTCAAGACGTTCAGTACAGCCATTTTGAGAGAGCAATTTTATTCAAGGCAGTTATTTTAATTTACTGCATATACAGACCAACAGAAGGTTACGTCATCATTGTAGTATGCTATAGACTGGTGCTATGTGATTGAAAAAAGCATAATACCCCCTCTTTAAAAATGCCCAACATTTCCTATATTTTTGGCGACGTAATCTGTATAACGGATCGAGCCAGGTTGAAATTGATGGTTTTATTTCGTTGACATATTAGTTACAGAGACTTTTTCCAGGGGGATTTTGCATATATCGTTTAGTTTTGAAATAAGCTGTGTATTAGTGGGAAGAATCGAAAAGTCGGAAAAATCGAACATTTAATTTCACCTTGTTTTTTATTTGAATTAAAAACTCAGTCAATCAGGCTTGGAATTAGATACAAAGAAAATCCCTCGGCAAAATACGTTGAAAATATTGTTAAGTTGGGAAATTTGAAGTCTGTAGGCGCCGCTTTCGTGGAGATATTATACAATACAATGAACATTGCAATTTCCCATACAAATCTATAGGGAAACATTGAATCTGTGCAATAATTAAACATGTTATTGTGAAGATTAGAGATCAAATTGGCCCAAAAAATGAACATTGAAAGACCAGGTCTGCGAATTAGCTGTTAGCTACATGGCCTATGAACATGGCATTGGTTATTGTAACAATGCTTCTTGTTCTGTCCCTATCAAATAAACATATCAATAAAAAAAAAAAAAAAAAAAAAACAGTGTCTCCCCTTAATATGACATTTTAAAGCAGTACTAAGTAACGTGTTTACCTTAATAAATCCTTTCCGTAGTCCCTCTGGGGGTAATCCAAGTGTTAATGGGATGATTGGGGGGTCTTTCATCTCCCCCTGGTGTCTCTGGCCAGAAAACCATGCTTGCAACTTGACTGCCACTGGGGGCCGAGCAACCAATACACACTAATGTAATCACGGAGAAGAAGCTAACAGGCTAACGAGCAAAGCTAACTGCGGGCTAGCGTCACTTTAAACAGTATTTACAGCCAAGTTTGAGTGAAAACAATTATTTCCATTGTATAACTGGATGTACAACAGCCCTCTCTCCCTTCACCTTTTCTGTCAGCGTAGTATTTACTCTCCAAGACATTTAATAAGTTAAAAAATCGTAACTTGCTAAGACACCTGCAGTTGCGCTTATGGCCTCTAGGGGCAAGAGTTACTTAGTACTGCTTTAATGCTTTTAAAAAATATGACTTATTTAGATGGATAACATGTGCTGCATAATTATTTTGGGCAAAAAAGTTATTTTCATTTGAATTTTTTAAGCTACTGACAGGAAGTGACATAGATAACAATATAGTATTATTATGTCACTAACAATATAGGTAACATTCCATAGCAGTTTGACTAATTTCTCATTGACTTAACATGGTTGTCACTGCAATAGTTTAAAATGGTTTACCTACTTTTATGTCACTTCCTGTCAGTGTCCAATAAGGAAGTGAAACTATAAACATCACACAAAAATGTCAAACTAAAGACAGTTCGGTAAAAATCTTGAACATAATTGTGTTAACTATGTTTTAGCAATAATCCAATCCAATCCAACTTTATTTATAGAGTGCTTTAACACATAGTCGACCAAAGTGCTTTACACAAAACATAATACAATTACATGAGTAAAGATAAGACAGAGTACAGTAAAAGTCAATTCTCCAGGGAGTCAAATGCCAAACGGAAAAAATATGTTTTCAGGAGAGATTTGAAAACAGGGAGTGAATCAGTCAGTCTGATATTCAAAGGCAGCTCATTCCAAAGTTTAGGACCAGCCACCGAAAAAGCACGATCACCTCTCAGCTTTTTCTTAGTCTTAGGAACCACCAGTAGAGCCTGATCTGCTGACCTCAGTAAGCGAGAGGGGACATAAGGAACAAGGAGGTCACACAGGTACTGGGGGCCAGGCCATGCAGACATTAAACACAAATTAAAAACAAATAAAGTGCACAGGGAGCCAATAAAGGGATTGGAGGATGGGAGTTATGTGATAAAATTTCCGTGATCCAGTTAAAAGGCGAGCGGCGACGTTCTGAACTAGTTGCAGTCTTGCCAGTGAGGTCTTGCTAAGTCCTGAATAGAGAGCATTGCAATAATCCAGATGGGTGGTGATAAAAGCATGGATTAAAATCTCAAAGATGTGACGAGATAAAAAAGCCTTTACTTTGGCAAGTTGGTAAATGATAAAAGCTGGACTTCATGACAGCATTTATTTGGGCGTCCAATTTAAAAACAGAGTCCATCTTTACACCTAAATTAGTCACAACAGGGCTGACAGTTTGGGATGAGGAGCCTAGCTCAGCTGTGACCACACCAGACGAGTCATTAGGAGCAAACAGCACCACCTCAGTTTTACTCTCATTGAAATGTAAAAAATTGTAGACCATCCACAATTTCACTTCTGCGAGGCATTCAACAAGGGACTTGGACTGCTTCAAAGGCAAATACATTTGGCAGTCGTCTGCATAATAATGAAACATTACATTGTGTTTACGCAAAGTAGCTCCAAGGGGCAACAAGTACAAAGAAAACAGTAAAGGTCCAAGGACTGACCCTTGTGGTACTCCTCAAGTGAGAGGGGCAGTAGTGGACACCGCATTCCCAACTTGGACAGAAAAGCTTCTGTTTGTCAGATACGATCTGAGCCAAGCTAAGGCCAGACCTTTTATTCCTACACAGGTCTCTAACCAGGACAACAAAATCTGATGGTCAACTGTATGAAAGGCTGCTGTTAGGTCCAACAGCAGCAGAGCAACAGTGTGACCAGAGTCCAAAGTTAAAAGAACATCATTAAAAACCCTCAACAGAGTAGTCTCGGTACTGTGGCCAGTTTTGAAACCTGACTGAAAAGCTTCAAAAATGCAATTTTTGTTTAAAAATGAGCTCAGCTGCAGGTATACCATTTTTCCAGGATTGTTGACACCAATGGAAGCTTGGAAATAGGCCGATAATTGGAGAGATCACATTTGTCCAGGCTTGATTTCTTTAATAAAGGTTGTACCACAGCGTGTTTAAAACATAAAGGAACCACTCCAGTTGCTAGGCTGCCATTAATGAGATCAAATACATAAGGTGCCAGTGTTGGAAAGAGCTCTTTAATAAGATGCGTCATTGGGCGAGCCTGTCATTTTCATTTGGCCAAAAACCTGTTCCAAGCAATGCAGTGTGACAGGTTCAAATGGATTAAAAACAACTGAACAAGTGGCAGGTCATAAGCAGGACGACTGATAAGGGCCCTAGTGTTTTCAACTTTGTGAATGAAAAAATGTAAAAAATCCTCAGACATTTTCACAGGGTCTTCAGGACAGTGCGATTCAGGAACACTAAGAACCGTTTTAATTGTGTCAAAAAGACCGCGAGGGTTATGACCATTGGAGACTATAAGGTCAGAAAAGTGTCGATTTTTTTCAGTTTTCGCGTTTTTTTGATACGAATGCCAACTGTTTCTCAAGATCTGAAAAAACACATGCAACTTATCTTTCTTCCACTTTCTTTCTGCCCTTCTACATTCGTGTCTCGCAGAGCGCGTGACGTCTTAGTTTTTACCGGGGCAACAATGTCTACCGCAGCCTAACAAGCGTCATTGAAACCAGGGCAATATTCGTCAACAGATGCGTTGGGGCAAGGAGAATCTATCCTCAGAACAGAGGAGAAGTCCGCAGCAGTGGATGAGTTAACCACATGACAGCGATGCACAGGAGCGCACGGTTTGGGCACGGCACTGGAGAGGGGGATATCAAACACAATAGGCGAATGGTCAGAGAAAAATGCATCACAGATCTCAAGGTTAGACACAGTAAGACCATGAGTGAGAACAAGATCTAGAGTGTGCCCATGTTCGTGTGTGGGGCCAAATAAAAGTTTTGTTGTATTTCGGTTGCCTGTATATGACAGCGCACAGAGCTCAGTTCAAAAGCGATGATCTCGAAGCTTAGATACGATCCCGTGGGTGTGAGCTGTTTGTACTTAAAGTTACTTTTAAAAACAGTTGCGAGACCCCCTCCACGGCCAGATAATCTCGGGGCATCAAGTGCAGACAGTTATGGCTCGTTTCCACCAGCCCTGCTCTACTCTACTCTAGAGTCCTACTCTGCCTCGTTGTGTTTCCATTACTCTGTAGAATCTAATACTGCATCCATGGTTACCATATCCATGGATATGGCTTTGCTTTTGGCTGTATCCATGGACACAGCACCCGCTTGGCCTGGTTAGTACCAGGGCGAAGCAGATACTAAAAAGAGTACCAGTGAACTGTAAAATGGGCTGGTGGAAACATTTAAAATGCAGGTAGAGTAGAGTAGAGTAGAGTAGAGTAGAGTAGAGTAGAGTAGAGTAGAGTAGAGTAGAGTAGAGTAGAGTAGAGTAGAGTAGAGTAGAGTAGAGTAGAGTAGAACCGAGCCATTAGGCGGCAGTAGTTCACAAAGAGCAAAATCCAGTCCCCGCGACTTAAATAGATCTTTCAGGATGTAAGTCTTATTTGCTAGCGATCTAGCATTCACCAGAGCAAATCGAGCAGGAACAGGAACGTTAGCAGACCGAGCTAGCGGCCAGAGAGCCTGCCTCCTCGCTTTCTCCTGCGTCTGCGGCGCGCTTCACGCGCGGGTGGAGCCGCTGTCCGGCGAAGGTAAGCGGGGATCCCAGAGAGAAAGGGGGCAGAAGTTATTGTGCCCATCATGCTTAAATGAAACCAAATTTTCGACTGATGGGTCGCAGATCTAGTAGCGTTTGGCGATCGTACACCAGTAGACAATTGACATTTACAGTGACAACTGCTAAAACTAGCAATAACACAAGTAGAGTGCGTAGAGACAGACGACAGGCCACACACACTGGCGCCATCTTGTCTTTAATGTTTATAATTGTGTCTAATGTGTCATAAGCCTTCTTCTCTCTGCATGGTAAAATACAAGATTCAAGATTTTTTATTTGTCAAACCATGTGAATGATTTGAAATGATATTTCTCTCATCCTTGATTGTGGAGCGGGTGGGGCGGGGGAAGAGGGGTGGGAGGGAGGGCAGGGAGTTCAGCTTCCAGATGGCCTTGTGTATGAAACTGTTCTTAAGTCGACTGGAACTGGCCCGTGGATTCCGCAGTCTCCTCCCTGAAGGCATTACCTTGATGAGTCTGTGTGATGGGTGCGTACCTATGATATTTCAGACTGTGTTTGACTGGTGAAAGAATAATTTCAGTGTTTGTAACGGTACATTTCTAAATGTTACACTGGATGGAAACAAATATTTTGCTACATTCATCATTGGTCCACAACTCTTGCTATGTTCATGTGGGCTTAGGCGCTGGTTTTCTCGAGACATGACTGACTGATTCCGACTTAGTTTGTATTTATGTTCTTTTATCTCAGACAGAGTTTATTTTTTATTTTTTTCATTATTATTATTATTCAAACCCAGTTAAAACAGCATTATATAAATGAATCTTTAGCTCACGAGGGTCAATGTGACCTGGAGTTGTATTCTGTTTCAGTTTGAAGTAATCCTGTTTGATTTGGCCACTTCCTTCACATTTTTCTCTCCAAAACATTAAAGATGGCCACACTAAATTCAGTCGTGTTGAGTGGACCGCCCATTCTGCAAAACTCTCAAGACTGACAACATAGTAGTGTGTGCTCAGCCTGTGGGTGATTTATCATGACGAGTTGCCTTGAACTTATTTGAAGACAAATGCTTCTGTTATTGTTACTAAGGATACAGTAGTTCAGCCACGTCTAAATGATTATAGTGTGTTATTGGTCTGGAAACATGACGTTGCTGCTAACTTGCTTTACTCGTTTGGTTACGATCTGCATTCATTACTTTTTTCCGCCTATTAGAGTGGGCGGAGTCAATGTGACTTACAGGCTAATGAACGGGCTCCAAACGTCACAAAGCCAAACAGCATTCCTCCTTTAAAGGCACAACAGGTGTAGGCTCGCACATTAACACAGCGAGGCACCCGGAGGCCACCGGGACTGATCTGCTCACACGTAAGTACCACAACATTTGGTTTATTATCCATGGCATGACACTCAAAAAGAAAAGTTGATAGTCATTTTTTTCTAACCTACATTTTTATGGAACTTGGAACGACAAACCTTGACTGGTTATTTAAAATGTTATTACATAAAATGTGTAAAAAATAATGAATAAAATAAAAGGTTTAGTAAAAAAGTGAACAACAAACATTTATTTCTTACCGTGGATCAATTTACAGTCAGTACATCAACTTTTCTTCAAGATTGATTTGCTTGATTTTATATAAAATTAAGCCGATTAGGTTTAGTTGTAATGTAATATGTCTAAGGTAACACCTTTAAGAAAACAAAATATTAAATGTTTATTTACAGGAATATTAGGTAATGTAATGATTTTAAAGAACTACAAAATAAGAAAAATGCTGCTTTGGATTTATTATTTGTTTCAGGGACATTTTTTAATTGGAAACAGCAGAGATTTTTGAATTGAATGGAATTCGTAATTCGTAATTCACGACACACTTGGTGGGGCCCCAGGCATGGTTTCCACTTTTGTACAACGTTAGCCTAATGTTTGCTAGTACCCGATAACATAGTGGGTTACCGTGGCGATGTTGAATTTAACATTCCATTTCGAACTCTAGCCATGAAGCAGCAACAACACAGGAAAACTCAGGGTAAATGGTAAATGTTAGTTTCAAAATAAAAAGGTGAGTGACTAAACGATAGGTGCTAACTACAGCTAACACTAGCGCAAATCGTCACCTGACAAAAATCCCACCACCGCTAAATTGGATACATTTTTTCTAAATCAAGTCATGTCAAACTGAAGCTTTATATGTTATCAAAATGAATGTATGCTGCTTATGATGTAGTTTTGTAAATTGTGAGAGCAAAATACACATGGTTATCCAGCAGCTAATCTACTAGCTGCTATTGCTAACATTAATGTGTTTTAATACCCAGAAATCATTAATTAGGCCTTAAGCAGAGCACGTTTAAATAGACTGAATATTTTCACAAAGGGCATGATACATGGCCACCGTGGAGCTATAATGAGCCCTGACATGGTCTTGACAGATGCAGTAGTAGCAATCGATATAGTTGAGAATCTGCACTATATAATATCCAGAGGCTCCAGAGAGACTGACCAATGTGTGTGTGTGAATGTGCATGTAAGGTCATCAGCACAGGGCATGATAACGTCTGTCCACTGCTGTTAAACGTGTCCAGATTGTGATGTTATCATCTGTAAGCATTATTTTTAATCAGGGTTGGCAAAGCTAAGACAGCCCAACTACGGCAAACTTGAACCAATGAATAAACAACCTATAGTGAATAATGCAACGATGTGTGCTTGGAATAGTGTAATATGTCATGCTAAAACTAGGGGACATATAGGAACTTTTAGAGAGATTTTACAGAGATTTTGATGCGGGGTTTAGGGGTAGAATCTATGGGACTTATACGGTTCTGAGTGAGTCCAGGATGTTGAGTCCTAAAGAGTTTCTAATTTAGCTTTTTGCTAGATTTAGTTCTTTAGAATTTTCCTTGTAACGATTTATAAGCTTTTTAATAAACACTACTTTCTGCGGTTGCTCCAAATTCAACATGTCTCTGTCTTCATTCGGTGAGTGTTTCTGTCATACTAAATGTCATGTTTATATTGTAAACGTTTAGCATGCCCTCTGTACTCTCTGGGAGGCGCTCGAATGCCCGGTTAATGTGTTGACATTCTATTGCAAGCAAACATGTTGGTGATGTCACGTCAGGCTGTTCATGTTTTGCGAAAATTAAAATAATTTGGCACAAAATTCCATCTCATCGTTCCGATCAAAAAGCCAATCACACCCATGCCATATTTTTCACGGTGTTGCCATAGCGGTGACTAGAACGTCCTAAAATCACATAAACTCAGCTCCTTCTGCTTTTTCCATGTCCTCCCAGGGAAAACCTGATGTTAGATACACTGATCTGTTTCCACCTGCTTTAAGTCAGTAAAACATGGCGCTGCTGTCCTGCGATGCGTCACTTTTACTAAACTGATCGTGTTATGAAGTTAACACATCAACACACACACTTGCATTTCAGAGTCATTTGTTTCTGATGAGAATATGTAAAAACAAAGCCCTGATTATTGTTTATCTTGAGTTGAAGTATTTCAGACAGTGGTTTGTGTTTCTTTTCTGACAAATGATGCAAGGGCTCTGCAGTGATAACAGATAACATCTATTGTGTGGAGTGAGAGGTGAAAGACGTAAGCTCGCATAACAATTTAATTAATAGGTTTGCTTTAAAAGTGATCAAATAAATCCTATTTCCTTTCTACACAAAAATAGGCTATAGTTCACGTAATAGGGCTCAGGAACCTTGTTGGACTTCTTGAAATGTTGGAAAAATAAGTAAAAGAATGCTTTTTGAAATATAATTATGCTATGAAATGAAGTTTGTGGGGGAAAAACCCCTGTTGCACTGCAAATAAATCAATCAATCAATTTAAGCATAATTACCTTATTTTGAGTAATTATGACTTGCCATGTAAAATCAAGAATCTGCCAGTATTTTTATACTGTATACTGTATACTGTATTTTTAAAGAAAATACATTATTTTTTAGAAGAGTTGCAAACAATACAAGTTTTGTCATTTAATTTTCCTACACAAATCAAGTGCACCCTCCTGGACCACCACCTTAACGTGGTGGAGGGGTTTGAGCCTGAATGATCCTGGAGCTCTGTTGTCGGGGGCTTCGTGTCCCTGGTAGGGTCTCCCATGGCAAACAGGTCCTAGGTGACGGGTCAGACAAAGAGCGGTTCAGAAGCCCCTTATGAGAGACCAACAGGCCCGGTTAGAACCATGAGGCCGTCCTTCTGTGGACCCACCACCTGCAGGAGGAGCCATAGGGGCTGGTGCAATGTGATCTGGGCAGCTCCAACAGCTGCCCCACGACCCGGCAACGGACAAGTGGAAGAAAATGGATGGATGGAAATCAAGTGCAAATATACTTATTGTACTTCTTTCTCGATTACTTATATTACAGTGTCTTCTCATGTAAATGTTTATGAATGTGTGAGTTTTTTGTGTGTGTGTGATATCAGCCCTCATTGTTCTTGTTGGCTGACTGCAGGACAGAATGGCGTCGGTGTCGGTGAGCGCACAGCTGAACAAGGCGGTGCGGCAGCAGTACATGAGTCTGCCACAGGGGGGCAGATGTCAGGTGACCTACGTGTGGATCGATGGCACGGGACAGGGGCTGCGCAACAAGACTCGCACCCTCGACCAGGAGCCCAAGAGCATCCACGGTATACCAATACCACTAAAACTACTGCTACTACTTTGTACTATAAATAATGACTTATTTATTACTCATTCGCCTACTGCGGCTGCAGTAGGCCGCCTGCTGCGGCTGCCTCTATTATTACTATTTCTACAACTACAAAAAAAAAAAATGGATAGAGTCAGGTGTCATTTAGTGCATATATTAGATATAGAGGGCGACCGATGTGGGTTTTTTGTTTGTTTTTATTTGGCTGATATTTCCAAATGTCTATAATCCCGTGTCTGACTCTCCTAAACCGTAAAATGTGTCAGTGTTGCCTCTGACACTAGGGGGTGCTTTATTAGGGGCAGAGGGCTAATTTACTTATGTTTAGAAGGTTCTTCAGAGGGAGCCTGTTTTACAGTAAAGATAATAATCAGAAGATTCCAAAACAAAACAAAAAGTCTCTGGGCCAGATCGGAGATATCGGCGTCAGATCGGATATCGGTCGACCTCTAATTATACATTTTTGTCAAGGGGAGGAATTCTCGTATCCTGAAAATTGCTATGAATTAACCAGTTATTATTGAAGAAAAAAACAACCAACACTGTAATAAATCTCTCCTAATAAGACCTAAATGCAGCGATGAGATTTAGATTAATTCCTCATCCAAACACATTCTTTCATAGCATTTTCTGTGTTTAGCCGGTCATTGGGAGCAGGTTCTGTATTGCTGGCAGCAGTAGAAATGCTCCAAAATGTGCCTTTATGTTGAAAAAAAAAGCATTTTGAGAAAACAGCACTGTGTTTGTTTATGCCGTCATAGTTTTTAAGATTATTGTATTTTTTGCATGTATGTTGTTATACGTTATGTGTTGCTATTTCAACACACGCCCACCTCGAGACGTTAAAGTCTTTAATATCTTATACCAGCATAAGCATAAATCTACCGCACAATACAGAACAAAGGTATAGCACACCATTTCAGACATTTTCTAGCATTATAAGGGGCTGGGTTATTTTAGATGTAAACAATTAAATCATTATTAATATCTCGAAATCACTAAAAAAAAAAACACTAAACCACCATTTTGTTGACAATACGTTTCACAAATCCGTCTTAATCTGCAGACCGATAATCATTGTTTTTGCTGGTATTTTTGTGCATTTGGCAGATATCCCTGAGTGGAACTTTGACGGCTCCAGCACGTACCAGGCCGAGGGCTCCAACAGCGACATGTATCTCATCCCTGTGGCAATGTTCAGAGACCCCTTCATCCTGGACCCTAACAAGCTGGTGCTGTGTGAGGTGCTCAAGTACAACCGCCTGCCTGCCGGTAAAAAAAAAGAGCAATATTGAATTTCATTTGATGTCATTATGACTTATGATCCCACCAAACAATTTTAGTTTTACCCTTAATCTTTACCCTTCAATTGGCCTTTCGCAAAAGACTTGGTTACTGTTGCTAGGTCTATCAAACTTTCTGATGCCGCTGCTGGAGTGACTCGTGTTGTTAGTGACTCTTACCTTAGCCCTAACCTTAAGGATCGTGGAGTTTACAGGATAACCCTAACCTTACCTTAGCCCTAACCTTAAGGATAGTGGAGTTTACAAACTAACCCTGACCTTATCTAGCCCTAACTTAAGGGTAGTGGAGTTTACAACAACCCTAACCACTAACAAATATGCTACCTAACATCTAGCCCTAACCTTAAGGAAGTGGAGTTTACAGGCTAACCCTAGACCTTACCTTAGCCCTAACCTAAGGATAGTGGAGTTTACAAGCTAACCCTAACCTTACCTTAGCCCTAACCTTAAGGATAGTGGAGTTTACAAGCTAACCCTAACCTTACCTTAGCCCTAACCTTAAGGATAGTGGAGTTTACAAGCTAACCTGACCTTAATCCTTAGCCCTAACCTTAAGGATAGTGGAGTTTACAAGCTAACCCTAACCTTACTTAGCCCTAACCTTAAGGATAGTGGAGTTTACAGCTAACCTGACTACCTTAGCCCTAACCTTAAGGATAGTGGAGTTACAAACTAACCCTAACCTACCTTGCCCTAACCTTAAGGATAGTGGAGTTTACAACTAACCTTACCTTAGCCCTAACCTTAAGGATAGTGGAGTTTACAAGCTAACCCTAACCTTACTTAGCCCTAACCTTAAGGATAGTGGAGTTTACAAGCTAACCCTAACCTTACCTTAGCCCTAACCTTAAGGATAGTGGAGTTTAAACTAACCCTAACCTTACCTTAGCCTAACCTTAAGGATAGTGGAGTTTACAACTAACCCTAACCTTACCTTAGCCCTAACCTTAAGGATAGTGGAGTTTACAAGCTAACCTTACTTAGCCCTAACCTTAAGGATAGTGGAGTTTACAAGCTAACCCTAACCTTACCTTAGCCTAACCTTAAGGATAGTGGAGTTTACAAGCTAACCCTAACCTTACCTTAGCCCTAACCTTAAGGATAGTGGAGTTTACAACTAACCCTAACCTTACCTTAGCCTAACCTTAAGGATAGTGGAGTTTAAGCTAACACCTTAGCACCTTAAGGATAGTGGAGTTTACAGCCCTAACCTTACTTAGCCCTAACCTTAAGGATAGTGGAGTTTACAAGCTAACCTTACCTTAGCCTAACCTTAAGGATAGTGGGTTTACAAGCTAACCTTACTTACCTTAGCCCTAACCTTAAGGATAGTGGAGTTTACAAACTAACCCTAACCTTACCTTAGCCCTAACCTTAAGGATAGTGGAGTTTACAAGCTAACCTAACCTTACCTTAGCCTAACCTTAAGGATAGTGGAGTTTACAACTAACCCTAACCTTACCTTAGCCCTAACCTTAAGGATAGTGGAGTTTACAAGCTAACCCTAACCTTACCTTAGCCTAACCTTAAGGATAGTGAGTTTACAGCTAACCCTACCTACCTTAGCCCTTCTAACCTTAAGGATAGTGGAGTTTACAAGCTAACCCTAACCTTACCTTAGTCCTAACCTTAAGGATAGTGGACGCTCCCTTTACCAAACTTAAGGAGGGTACAAGCTAACCTTACCTTGACTAGATAGTGGAGTCACTAACCCTAACCTACTTAACTTAGGTAGTAGTTAAAGTCCAACTTAGTTACGTAACCTAACCTAATGATAGTGGAGTTTACAAACTAAGGACTTAATAGTGAAAACTAAACAGTATACACCATTGTGAGACTAGACTGAGGCTTGTAAAAGTTCGTTGTGCAGTTAAAGGAATAGGCCACTGTTTTTCCATACTGAGATATGTTCTTACCTTAGCTTAGACGAGTGGATACGTAACTGTCTGGTCTTTGTGCATGCGCACAGTCTCGCAACGGTTGTTAGCATTTAGCCCCTCCCAGCAAAGATATAGCGCCAAACTGGAGTGAATCAGCTGAGATTAGGGTCGTTCAGACTGAAACTCAGTTGTGAGTTAGGTCGTTAGTACTTAGAACTACAAAGATGTTTACCCACAGGTGAGAGTAACCTTTAATAGATGGGAGGGACTTACCTACCTAAACCCCGCCCAGTGGTCTATATCTTGTCCACAATCTGAGCTGGAAACTTTAGTGTCGTCGACAAAGCCTTTTGGATGAGAGGCGAAACGTCTTACACTTCAACTACAGAGTAAAGTAGATGACTCAAGAACCTTCTCTGAAGCTGGAGAACTCCTGTACGAGAGCCTACACAGACCTGATGTGTATTATGATTTGTTAATGTTGTGTACTGGATTGTCAACCCAAATAGTCAATACATGACGATGCATAGATTTAAGATAGAAGAGATAACCAGTGTTCCATTCAGCCCCATTCATTACAACTACACAAGATGATCATTTATATTCCTGTTTTTTGCCTCCAGAGAGCAACCATCGTGCGCGCTGTAACAAGATCATGGAGCAGGTGAAGGAGCATTGCATCTGGTTCGGGATGGAGCAGGAGTACACTCTGTATGGGGTGGACGAGCACCCCTTTGGCTGGCCCAAGAACGGCTACCCCAAACCCCAGGGTCAGTCGCTTTATTTAATTGCATGTCTGGGAATTGAATAGTAACTCATCCAGCGTTGCATGTCTCACAGGTCCATACTACTGTGCGGTGGGGGCTGACTGTGCCTATGGCCGGGACATTGTCGAGAGTCACTACAAAGCCTGTCTGTACGCTGGGGTCAACATCTATGGCACCAACGCTGAAGTCATGCCATCACAGGTACATCCAAATTCAACCTAATGCACTGGACTTTACTACTGTGGAAAGATAGAACGCTCATAAGTCAAATCTCCACTTCGATGGAAAACACCTGACAACTGACAACCTACAAAAACAAGATACTTGCTTTCTTACTTACAGTGCCTTGCGAAAGTACTAATACACCTTGAACTTTTGCACATTTTGTCATGTTTACAACCCTAAACATAAAGATTATATTTTGAATTTTTTACAGAAGTTCACACACAAGTAACAGCCAACTGTGAAGTGAAAGTAAAATGATACATGATTCTGTTATTTGACAAAAAATAGAAAAGTGAAAGTGGGGCGTTCACAAGTATTCATACAGCATGAATTAATACTTTGTGGAACCCCCTTTTGCTGCAATAACAGTAGCAAGTCTTCTGGGGTATGACTCTACAAGATGTACACATCTAGAGACTGACATTTTAGCCCATTCCTCTTTACAAAACAACTCAAGCTCTGTCAAATTAGAAGGAGAGCGTTTGTGAACAGCAGTTTTCAGGTCTTTCCACAGATTATCAATAGGATTTAGGTCAGGACTTTGACTGGGCCATTCTAACACATTAATATGTTTGTTTTTAAACCATTCCATTGTAGATTTAGTTTTGTGTTTAGGGTCATTGTCCTGCTGGAAGGTGAATCTCCGCCCAGCCTCAATTCTCTTGCTGACTCCAGCAGGTTTTCCTCCAAAATGTCTCTATTTGGCTCCATCCATCTTCCCAACTATTCTTACAATCTTTCCAGTCCCCGCTGAGGAAAAGCAGCCCCATAGCATGATGCTCCCCCCACCATATTGACACAGGGGATGGTGCACTCAGGACGATGGGCAGTGTTAGGTTTGCGCCGTACATAACGTTTTGCATTTGGGCCAAAAAGTTAAATTTTTGTCTCATCTGACCAAATCACCTTCTTCCACATGGTAGCTGTGTCCTCCATATGACTTCTAGCAAACTTCAAACGGGATTTCTTATGGCCTCCTTTCAATAATGGCTTTCTTCTTGCCACTCGTCCATGAAGGCCAGATTTGTGTAGAGTACGACTTATAGTTGTCCCATGTACAGATTCCCCCAGCTCAGTGGCAGTACGTCGCAGCTCCTCCAGAGTTATCTTGGGGCACTTGGTTGCATTTCTGACCAGTGCTCTCCTTGTTCGGTCTGTTAGTTTAGGTGGACGGCCGTGTCTTGGTAAGTTCGCAATGGTGCTATACTCTTTCCATTTCCGAATGATGGATTGAACAGTGCTCCGTGAAATGTTCAAATCTTGGGAAATCTTTGTATAACTTAACGCTGCTTTAAACTTCTCCACAGCTTTATCCCTGACCTCCCTGGTGTGCTCCTTGGCCTTCATGATGTTGTTTAGTGCCAATACACTCCAACCATAGCTCTGAGGCCCTCACAGAACAGCTGGAATTATACTGAGAGTAGATTATGCACAGGTGGCCTCTATTTAATGGTTAGGGCAAGGTGAACATTCTGCAGTCATTAGGAATGTTACTGTATAAAGGCAATTTAATGCACTCCGAAAATGCTCGTGCACGCCCCCCTTTTCACTTTTCTATTTTTTGAAAAATAACAGATCAGTACATCCACTATAACAGACAAAATGTACAAAAGTTCAAGGTGTATTAGTACTTTCGCAAGGCACTGTACATACCTAATTAGTTACTCACCAGCCATTCACTTCCTTGCCTATCAGACCAACCTTCTATCAGGGCAGGCATGTGGCTGAGATCAGAGTTTCCCTGATGAGGAGATAGCCTCTGAGTGTAACTATGTTTGCTGCAGTGGGAGTTCCAGGTGGGGCCGTGCGAGGGCATTGACATGGGGGACCACCTCTGGATGGCGCGGTTCCTCCTGCACCGCGTGTGCGAGGACTTCGGGGTGATACTGACGCTCGATCCCAAACCCATGACGGGCAACTGGAATGGAGCCGGCTGTCACACCAACGTCAGCACCAAGGTCATGAGGGATGAAGGGGGATCAAGTATGTACTCTAACTTATCCTACTCTTCGAATATTAAAGGGTGGGTGCGGTGGGGAGAGTAGCCAGCGTTTAAAGTGTCAGCTGACAGGCCCTGGAACACGGGACTTTCCTGGTTAGATAAAGGTCAAGGAGGAGAACTGCGCTGCCATCATGGATTCTCTCTCGAATGGAGTAATTCATGTAAATGAGGAGGAGTAAGGAATGGCAGTCTATGAATATACAATCTATGGTCCTGACATCAATTGGTCAGTACCTGTTTGCGTGTGTATGTATGTGTGGGAGCGCACGGCTCATCAAAACTATCCCGTCTTTTTTTGTGGTCATACCGCCTTTACTATGCCCAATCCTGTCAGATCTTGGAAGCTAAGCAGGGAAGGGCCTGGTTAGTACTCGGATGGGAGACCGTTTGGTAACACCGGGAAGCCTAGCGAATGTAGTGAGGGAGTGAGTGGTAGGTGGAGGTCGGAGGGGCCGATGGCGCAGACTGGTTGCCTCGCTTCCGTCAGTCTACCCCAAGGCAGCTGTGGCTACAACAGTAGCTTACCACCACCAAGTATGGAGTGAATGAATAATAAGCTGTGAAGCGCTTTGGGTATCTTGAAAAGTGCTATACAAATCCAAGAGATTTTTTTTTTTGTGTGTGGCAAAAATTGTCATCAGATGTATAAAAGTATACTGAAAATTGCCTATAAATTTACAGAAAACTATCACAGCTTTGAGGCCCCTTGGCAATGTGTGTGTGTATGGGGGGCCTGTGGATGTTCGTCTCCACTTATACAGTAGTTCTCTGTTGTCCTGTCATGTTTGATCAACTCAAATGAAATAGTAGTCATCTGAACTAAGTTGTTTAGGGTTGAAGACATTGTTCATTCATCACAGCCTGAGCTTTACCTGCTGTTTACACTAACCTGGTTTTGGATATTTGATTTGATTTTGATTTGATTTTTTTTATTTCGAGCCACACAATACAGGCACAAAGCCAGAAAAAAACACAACAAAAGAAAAACAAAAATAAATGAATAATTACATTCAAGCTCGAAAAGGAGTGGGAAGAAGACAGGCTTATTGACTCCCACCCCTGTTCATAAACTTAAATAATAATGTGGTTGCAACAATAACATTGCTTAGTACTTATTATCCTACAGAACAATTAACAATTAAGTTAATTACATATTTACAGACGCAACAATGTATTATATTAAGTCACATTCAAGTATGTTACACTTTATAACAAGTGTATAATTTTGTTCCCTATACCTATTTTATTGCCACGTTGTATTACTGTTATTCACCATCATCACTACAGCCCATATAAGATCAAAGTGTTTGAATGATACATAATATACTCCACATTTATTCATGAAAGGTACAATAATCGCAGACTATATTCAAACTGTACTTTCCTAAGCTGAGGTGATGAGACTTACTTGAGGCTCATTATCTTGGCCATGACCATATTGTTGTCCTTCTTTGAATTCTCTGTCTTCAAAAGGTGTGGCTTTGCTAGAAACTCCTCTGTCCCCTGTTTTGCCGTCCGGTTGAAGCTCATTTAGTTGCATCCGCCTTGTTCCCCGACAGGTTCATTGAAGACGCCACAGAGAAGCTCGGCAAGCGGCACAACAAGCACATAGAGCTGTACGACCCAAACGGCGGGAAGGACAACCTGCGGCGTCTGACGGGCCGCTGCGAGACCTCCAGCATCCACGACTTCTCCACCGGTGTGGCTAACCGCGCAGCGAGCATCCGCATCCCTCGCCACGTGGGCCAGCAGGGTAAAGGCTACTTCGAGGACCGCCGGCCTGCCGCCAACTGTGACCCTTACTCGGTCACCATGATCATGGCCGAGACCATGCTCCTCGACCCGGAGGACCACGACAAAGAGTACAGCTACGAGGACTACATGCTTGGGAAAGAAGAGAGCTAACTAATCCATTGCTTTTTAAGAATCAGCTTGCTAACTGTTGTAACTTTATTTACATATGTGTGTTTGGTGGATGTTGTGTACTATGTATGCTGGCTATAAACAGACTTAAAACATCATTTTGGTTGCCTGAGCATTGATATTGTACACTTTATCATTTGAATGTCTCTGGGGCTCCACCCGCAGGCAGCATTTGGAATAACTGGTAGCGTGATAAAGTTAAAGTTTAGGCATATACTTTATATTCCCTGTAGGGATTTTTTTAACTGATTTGGAAACGCTTCAGGGCTGATCTTCGTGTTTCAAATTCTCATGTCTGTCCCTCCAATGTCCCACCGCATCACACGACTTGTCCCACTTTCACTACCATTTGTGGTGGTCACCCTACTTTAGCGACGGCTGTATTTTATTAACTTGTTTATTCATTTCTTTCCCTTTTTATTTATTTGGTCTGATGGTTTTGGTGCTTTTCTATGTTCATTGCGCTTGGGTCGGCCACAGACAAAGTGTCATGGCTGAGTTCATCACGTCATGTCACACAATCGCCTCTAGCGTCAGTAGGCTATGTTACAACATGAACAACTCACATGAAGTGATCTGATCAATATAAGTTGTGCATTATTCTTTAAAAGGAACAGGACACCATTTTTCCATACTGAGATATGTTCTTACCTGAGCTTATAGACGTCCGCGAAGTAATGTCTTCACTCCAGAATTCTGAAGATATTGCTGCGCGGACGTCAAAGTGCTCCTACGGTGTTATTACGCCTTACAATATTGATTGGATTTATTTGAGTGATTATTTACATTATACATTAACATTATTGCAGTGCAGAAAATAAATAAAGTAACAAAAACTCAAAAGGAGTAGGCCGAAGCAAGAAAGCTTATAAGTGCCTACCCCCATATTCAAAATTAATTACATTCCGGATACAGTGATACATCTCGTGTTTTCATACAATATAACACTTACATTACAATTCCTGAATTACACATTACAAATGTCCGCATTAACCTCACGTATAGCAGCATTGCTAAAGAAAAGCATTCATGTTTACAAGACTTCCAAAGTAAGAGATAACACGAAGATAGAAATGTATGCAGTTTACCAATATATATAAACATTTATTTCTATTTTATTTTTACTTACAATTTGTACTTTTTTCTTTTTCCTCTTTACCATTCACATAATAACCATATCCAATCATTACTATAAACACCAGTCACCATTCTATTAATTGACCATTGATTTAGTTATTATTAAGTATTACATAATCAACACTACCCATTATTATTGACATTCCCATTTCCACTGTCAAAATATTTATATATAGTATAAATATAGTACCCCTTTTTATCCGCTTAGAAAGTCGACATGTTTTAATTTTGTGTAACTGTAGCGGGGAGCGGAGCGTAGCCACGGAGCAAGATTACAAGACTCTGTAATCTGCAGGTCATTCCTTCCTTTGCGTTGTAACAGATCTGTGATTTAAATAAACAGCTCTTCACGGCTGAAAAAATCAGCTGTTTGCCCACCATTCACCAAAACATCGCAAAAATGAAGGAAATAAACAAAAATCCTCCCTATAACAGAGTTATACATGTGCTTGTTATTAACATTGTATGTTCACATGTTACGCTTAAAATTGACATCTTAAAAAGTAAAGACTATGCACTGTTTCATTTTGATTCAAATTATTGTAATAGTGCTCCTCATTCAAGTCTAATGTGCTCATTTAAATGTTCACTCATCACACAATATACAGTTTTACCATTTTTCTCCCAAAAAATTATATTTTATAAAAAAAAAAGAAAAGGCAAGTGCTCTTGGATCCTTTAGGATCTGAATCGACCACATTCTCTCCAGTTTGGCGTTACCCGAGTCAAAATAGTGACAAAAACTAGTCGAAAGTGAGGGTGAAAACGCAACAAAAGAGAAACAAAAATGGAGGATACAACCGTGACAAAAAGCCACATACACTCAACGATAACATGACAAAAAAGTGTTAAAAAAATGTGAGGAGAGAGCAACAAAAAAGCCTCAAAAACAACAACAACAAAAGAATGAATAAATGTGACGGCAAGAACGCGAGGAAAAAGATCCATAGGCCTAAATCCAACGAGAGAAAAGGAGCTCAGTTAAGGCGGGGGTTAACAGGTTAAAACAACAACAGTATAATAATTAAAAATTGAAAGAGTATTGATTTTTCATTGCACATTTTTTGACACTTTTGACCCAAGAGCAAAAAAAAATAAAATAAATTAATCTGCCACTAGATGGGGTCAGAGTTGTGCTTTGTTCATGGGGACATGAGAGCACACAGCCTCTCCGTTTCGAGAAGGTCATAGAAAATTGATAATGCGACGTTCAATGTGAGTTTGACATGGACAATCGGGATTAAGCCTATTATGAATAATTTATCACGAGGCCGAACAGGTCAAGTGTCGCCTTCAGCGCAAGGTTAAACGCCGGAAGAGACTTGAATGAGTAAGAGACGTCAACAGGAGAGGGATTTTTAATAAAGCACAAGCAAAACATCATGTCATTTTCAATATATAGCATATATATATATATATATATATATATATATATTAAAAAAAACTCTTCCTCACCCTCGCGGGCGGTCTCTTTTTCTCCAAGCTCGGGTCCTCTACCAGAGGCCTGGGAGCTTGAGGGTTCTGCGCAGTATCTTTGCAGTTCTAGAACTGCACTTTTCTGGACCGAGATGTCTGATGTATTTCCTGGGATCTGCTGGAGCCACTCCTCCAGTTTGGGGGTCACTGCCCCGAGTGCCCCAACGACCACGGGCACCACTGATGCCTTCACTCTCCAGGCCTTCTCTAGCTCTTCTCTGAGCCCCTGGTATTTCTCTAGTTTCTCATGTTCCTTTTTCCTGATGTTGAAGTTGCTTGGTATTGCTATGTCAACCACCACGGCTTTCCTCTGCTCTTTGTCCACCACCACGATGTCCGGTTGGTTCGCCATTACCATTCTGTCCGTCTGTATCTGGAAGTCCCACAGGATAGATAGATGTGAAAGGTGCTATATATATATATATAAATAAAGTTCTTCTTCTTGTAAACTATTTACTACACCTTACTAATTAGACTTATTACTTTTCTTGAGGATTGGGGATTTTTTTCCATTCTTTGTGTTATTTAACACAACTCTTTTATGAAACGTGCAAATGCTGGGCTTTCATTGTGATCTAAGGAGGGAGCAGAAATAGATGAATGCTATGTTACATGCACAGACACTGACGCGTGAGCCGTCACCGGGCAACCGCCGCGTTCATCTGTCGGCATGGAAACTCGCCTCTCGAAGCCGGAAAGGACATGTGGTTAGTATTTTTTTTTAAAGATTGTTAGACGCACTTCTGAGCTTTTAATCGTGTTACAAAAATATCGAGTTTGCAGTTCTCCCAAAATCATCCACACATACGGCTTGTTCCTAAAAAATAATAAACACATGTTCTGGGTGCTTGCACGCTTTAAGAGATGGAAAAGTAGGATGGACTTATAAGGAGACATGCTTTTTTCTTGCATCATCATTTATTGTTCATATTAAACATTATTCAACACTTCAAACATCGCAAGAGGAAACATTGATGTAAAGTAGAAACAAGTCATTTATTTCCAGTCCACAGTCCCTGAGCAAACGTCACTAAAGTCGTCACCAAAACTCGGGATAGGACGATAAACAATAATATCGTAAATCGCGCTAAACAATGCGACAATTAATCCATCGCCACATTTTTAATAATCATGATCATCGCTTTAGAAGATAATAAATAGATAAGATAAAGTGCTTTGGTGTGAAATATGGTATTAAACCACAAGGGGTCCCAGACTCCTCTAATCAGTGAGCCCTCTGCTCAGGGCGAGTGGACAAAATACACCACACTCAGACTTTACTCCCCAGAAGAAAGCAAAGTCTGAGGTGTGGTATTTTCTTGGATTGACAGTAAAAGAAAACTAAGATGAAACTCCCACATGAGCAACATGTCGAAGAAAAAAGTCGAGAGCGAACGCAGGTCCATCTGAGAAAAAACACCTGCATCGTTTACAAAGATACAGACGCACTTAACTCATTGACTCATGTTCTAATCAGAGAGCTCCCCACTGCCAGAGGCTTTTCAGGATTTTCAGGACCCACAGACTGAGACTCACAAATTGAGTTCTAGGTCAACACCAAAACCCACCAAAAGAAAGATTAGACTCTCTTCTTTCATCTAAAAAAAAATTAAAAAAGGTTTGTACCTCTTTCCATTCTTTAGTAGTCGTCCATAGAAAATAGGTGAAATCACCCAAAATGCTGGTTTCTGACCAAAAAGCCGAGAAAACGAGCTTTTTCTAATCAAGCAGAACAGTGACTCTGACGCTAATATGTTTTGCTTTAGTGACACCTCAGACATCTGAACAGTGGTTTCCTTCTATAAAACAGAAGCACACACAAAAAAAAGTGCTTCTCTCTCTCGTGTGCGCTGTGATAAAAGGCGCCGCCCAGGTGCGGGCTCGGGGTTAGTATTTTTAGCATAATTATCATGGGCTTTTTGTTAAGTCTGCTAACTTGATCCCCGTTTTCCCCATTACTACGAAAACCACCCCTAACCAAAACCTCTTCAAGTGTAACTTGTCTGTATTTGTCCTTACGTTTGGCCATTCTCTCTGGATCTTCTCGTTGCCATAGTCCTTCCCTCATCTGAGATCACTTCAGATCAAAACAAGTAGCCGCGGTTACTACTTCTGACCTGTGACCTGACCTGTGATTGCATCCAAAGAGCACTGCTGCCACCTGCTGACTCAGTATGCACACCGCAGCTGCACAAGGCTTTAATGCACTCGTCCCCACTGAAAAACCTCATTGACGTCTATAGACGTCATTGGCAGTCAATGAGTTAAAGGGACTAGATGCAAGTTGGTCATTTTATACTCACTACTGCCACCTCAGGTCTTACGTGTATTTTATTTATTTATTGGTTTATTTGGTCGGGACAGTGCATGTAAATGAACATACATGGGTCTCATGCATGTAAACAAGCCACACCGGATTGTAGCCTTGGGCTAATTTGCATCCGTCGTCCCCCATGCACACTCTCAAACACATTCATCCTGGCCTATTGTACATGTTTTTAGTGGTAGGGGAAACGGAGTACCCGGAGGAAACCTACGCAGACACGGGGAGAACATGCAAACTCCACACAGAAGGCCCCGTCCAGGTGGGAATCGAACCCAGGACCTCTAGCTGTGAAGCACAAGCGCTAACCGCTGTGCTACCGTGCCGCCCGTACCGTGTAACTGCAGTTCTATATTAAGCTCGTGCATGACGGCACTTAGGACCAGAATTAACACCTTTTTGAGTCACAGTGCAGGATTTTAGAGGCAGCTGTGGTGAACAGGTCTGGGCTCATTCTACACATTAGGACATGGCTGGAACATGTAGGGGGAGGAAAATACATATTTTTAAAGGATCTGTATCATGCTATTTTAGCCATTCCAAAGTAAAGTATAGGCATTTATATGATATATTGTACCTCTATCACTATATGGAGTACTAATGTTTGAGAGAAATATAAGTATTTTCTGGAGGTATTTTTCAACCCGGAAGACAAAACGCTTGGATTCAGTTAACTCTGTCCCCTCTCTCCACTCATACAACTTTAGCAGTAGTAGAAATATATATATATATATATATATATATTATATATATATATATATATATGTATATATATATATATATATATATCACAGCAAAAAGTGAAGTTACTTCACGAGTTATAAGGAGTTGACATGTGCAACACAGCTTCATAAATGGCTAACACACACGCTAACACGCGTTTTGATTGACTCACCGCTCTGATGTTTCCATTGTAGGACTCACGTTGGTTATAAAAGTTAACTCACTTTGGTCCTGGCCAAGGTTCACCAAACATCCATCAGTGACAGTCACAGACAAACACTATTTTGACTGATAGTCGCTGAATCCCAAAGAGAAATTCCAACTTCTGGCAAGTGGCCTCTTCTTAGGAAGGTTGAATAAGGTTCGGTCCTCGCAGCCAAACGCACTTTTCTCTGTGACATTATCGTGAGGTAAGAAAAAAGAACAGGTGTCCAGACTCCAGAGTAGGTTAGAAAAAGCTCCTTCTTCACAGCGTTCGGTGCAAACACAACATCTGTTCAAACGCTCAGGAGGTGCGTTTGTTTTCTCTGCAGGGGCAGCGCCGACGAGTCAGGTTTTTTTTCTTTCTTACGACAGAAATAATGAAAAAGCTGTTTTACAAATTAAATTCAGGCCTTAAGGCATTACATAACAGACGTAGAGCATTTCCGTTCTTCTCTGACGACACAACTGAACAGCTCAGTCGTTTACCAGGAGAGGGCGGAGCAGCTGCTCAGAGAGCAGGATTCAGGAGGATTACAGAGAACTGCGTGAATGAAGCCAAAAACCGCTCTGGGGGTGTTTTGAGAAGGAAATCACAACATGGTTAAAAACTCCAAAAGGTCGATTTTGCATGATATAGGACCTTTAACATTTTTTAAACTCCGTATAGTCTCTTTAAAGTATCATATAACTCTTTTAATCATATAACTTTTGCTAAAACATAGTTAACACAATTATTTTTAAGAATTTGCTAAAAAATGGTATAGTTTCACTGCCAACCATGTTAAGTCAGTGGGAAATGAGTGAGTCAAACTGCTCTGGAACTTTACCTTTATCTATGTCACGTCCTGTTAGCAGCTTAAAAATTCAAATAAAAATAACTTTTCTGGCCAACATTTCTTCTTTAAATTTCTGCTTCACTGAAATAAAATTATATTGTTTACTTACAACAGATGTTATCCATCTAAATGAGTCCAAATAAGTCATATTTTGAAAAACCTGTCATATACACTTTAAGTAACATAACATGCTGAATTAAATGTGCTTCAGTCAGAAGCTTTTTCAAAGTTTGTCATCTTTGCTTAAGCAGCAAAGTTGATTAATGTGATGCTAGTAGCTCCCCATGGTTCTATTGTGTTGTTTTTGTTCGGATTAAACAACAAGGAGCTGTGCATTATACAGTTTTAACGCACGTCGTGGAGTCAAGAACACCACCATGCGTGTTATACCATTCTAATGTGAACTGTATTAAAACTGTATAATGCACGATTCCAAGTTGTTTAATCCGCTTATACCTCAGTCCCACAAACTGAAACTGTTCATTTGGGCCCTACTCCAATCTGGAGTTCCTTATTGTGCCACAGATGAAACACAAACTGTGCTTCATATTTTTAAAGCCCATAATCCATTAGGGGACACGTTCTGAGCTATTATGTACTCAGATACAGAGGCCTGTAAAACTCTTTTTAAATTCTATCTGCTGCCTGGGACAGGGGACTCCAACCAAACTCTCAAACACAAACCAACATAGATCTGGGACACAAGTCTCTTTTCCACACACAAAAGTCATATCGACTTTTACCCTTGCCTGGATCAAAACAAACACGTACCTCCTCCGAGCGCAGAGGCACGCGCTGTCAGGACACAAACAAGCGGAGGAACCCACACGGAGGACAAAAAGCCAGGCCATCGCGGCACAGGCCGGAGCTATAAGTGATACAATCGCCTGATCAACAACTAATTTTAAGACACGATAGTTACGATAAAGAGAATTATACTGATGACCTGTGAGCCGCCCCCAGCTAACGCTCCGTGACTACCCGGAAGAGGGACGGTGAGGCAGTGTATGTGGGGCGGTAACAGTGAAAGCAGAGGACGGTAAAGCTAAAGCAGCGGCTATTTATATTTTAGGGCTGGTGCCAAGTCCAGCCTGCTACATATAGTTAACATTATGGTTTGGCGTTTCTTTAAAGCAGTACTAAGTAACGTGTTTACCTTAATAAATCCTTTCCGTAGTCCCTCTGGGGGTAATACAAGTGTTAATGGGATGATTGGAGGGTCTTTCATCTCCCCCTGGTGTCTCTGGCCAGAAAACCATGCTTGCAACTTGACTGCCACCGGGGCGGAGCAAGCAATACACACTAATGTAATCACGGAGAAGAAGCTAACAGGCTAACGGGCAAAGCTAACTGCGGGCTAGCGCCACTTTAAACAGTATTTACAGCCAAGTTTGAGTGAAAAAAAATATTTCCATTGTATAACTGGATGTACAACACCCCTCTCTCCCTTCATCTTTTCTGTCAGTGTAGTATTTACTCTCCAAGACATTTAATAAGTTAAAAAATCATAACATGCTAAGACACCTGCAGTTGCTCTTATGGCCTCTAGGGGCAAGAGTTACTTAGTACTGCTTTAATAAATGCATGTAAATGAATGTAAAGTGACGCTGATCCCTCACACACCTGTGTGACGTGTTTTTGGGAGGTGAGTGTGTTACAGAGCAGAGATGGGCTCTGTTTAGAAAACAGAACCACACAAAGTGCTTACACACAAACCCTTTTCTTAATAACCCCTGAGTTCTTCCCCCATAATGGACTATAGAGCTACAGCTCAGACCCAGACCTGTGTCCTCAGCTGATGCTTCCTCTTCTGAACCTCCACTCTTCTTTTCTAACACTGAACCTTCAGCTCATCTTCTCACAGCTCCAAGTCTGAATCTACTGCCACTAATAATTCAAAATGTTCTCATTTTCGTTTCAAATAGAGATTTAGATTTCACTTGAAGACACATTTAGTCCTGATGTCCGTAACAAAGGACGCAGTTTAGCGTCCCGTTGGTCCGACCAACCGACTTTGGGCCAATGGGTCATTTTTTTTCTGACTAAAGAGATGTTGGACTAATGGCACTCCTACTCAATGGGACATTTTCAGAATAATGAGACATCAGACTAATGGGTTGTCGGACTAATGGGCCGACCCCTGGGCTACAGTAGGTCCAGGATATAGAAGGCCTCTTGGCCTCTTACAGACTGCATGTGTATCCCAGAGCCCAGCGTCCTCAGCCTAGGGGCCAGTGATGTTTATTCACACTGGCAGAGAGCAGGGAGAAGCGCTGCAGCATCTGCCTCTGTGTTTCCCTATGGGGAAGCCGTTTTGCTTCTGGAGGGACAGGGAAGCATTTGCTCACAGAACTGATCTAAAGAAGCAAATAGTTGACAGAGTAGGTTTGTCTTCCCCTCTAGAGGCTCTAGTTTGACTAATTTAGTCCAAACACAAGTCTTTCACAAAACCTCCTTACAACCTGCCCTTTTAAAACCTGTATAAGAAACATGTAGTGCACTCGTCCATATGCCTCAAGAAATGAATATTTTCTATATATTTTGGCTGAAATCCACTTCACTGCGCGAACTACAGGCGAAAGACATGCGCTTGGGCTCCATTTTTTGAGTTTAGGAGCGGAAACGGCAGCGGATCGAGCCGCAGTGTGAAAGCAAAAGCACCTTCTCACCGATTCTCTTAAGAAAACGTGTGCAGTGTATAAAAGAGCCCACACAGGGCACTTCCTGAAGCTGCTGCTGGAGGGCACCATGTCATGAACTAAAGCAGGTGGGACAGAGTGTTGAGACCAATGGGCGAGGAACGTGCTTCTCTATGGTCCTCTTGCCGGGGAGCTGACATTGCTGTAATACCACCCCCTTGTGGCCAGGGGCGACTCCAAGAGACACTTGGGAGCATTGATTCTAATGGGACTTCAGACCTCCCAAGAACAGCTTAAAATCCTTTTCTTTTTAAATGCTATGACCCATGTGACAACTCTGGGGTAGGTGAAATATTTTTAACCACGCTGGTTTTTTGTTTATCAGCCCGAAAAAGAGGAAGCATTTTCAGTGCATTGACTGGCTCCAGAGCCTGTCAATCAAGCTCTGGAGCTCTGTGGAGGCTCTGCGAGGAGGAGGAGTCTGAGCGGCCATGGAAGTTTCACAGATGACTTGGGACCTTTCTATGAATGGGCTGAATAGGTATTAATCTAATTATTATATCTATGGTTGAGACACAGACACAGGATTACTCAAACATGCCTGAACGAAACCAAAAAGTATATCCACTTTTTTTTCTGTGAGGGAACAGTGTTAATATACAGGAACATAACCCATAATAACGCTTGACCAACATCTCCACAAGTTCCCCGTTTCCACTGCTGTGATTGGGCGCCTGGCGCATGACATCAGCGGTCTCTAGGGGAGGGGGTGGCGGCAGCAGCAGCAGGTGAGCGGAGGCATCTCTCTCTCTCTCTCACTCCTCTCTTTCCCTTCGTCATTTACGCGCAGACTGCCGGTCAGAGCGAACCGCCGCAGACATGGGCAAGCTGCAAGAATTTGACATCACTTTTACCAACAACAAGGTGGTGTACAGCCCGGGCGAGTCTATCACGGGAACTATCAAAATCAGGACGCCAACTCGCTGCAGTATAAAGGTAAAGCCTGTGCCATTACGCATTTTTGTTTTAACGCTGCCCGGGCTGCTGGGAAGTAACTTTCTTTTCCCTGATCGCGCTGCGAGTTCGTCCCCCGTGTTTGGGATCCGCTGTCGCTGTTGCTGTGTGTGTGTGTGTGTGTGTGTGGGAGTGGACTGCACGGTTGTTGTTTGTGTTTTAAGTGTTGCGCTCTTGCGAACAACCACACACACATACACACGATCCGACCACATCCTGCTCATGTACGTGCGCCGAGTTACCCGCATGTTATGTCGAACAAAACGACTCATTGTGCCAGAACAAACGGTGTGCGTAAAGACACTGTTATAATGAATGAGGAGACGACGTGGTTACACTAAAGTTGGGGCTCATCCATTGCAACTTCCTGCTCTTCTTTTAGCTTCTAGTGTTGTTGTCAGTCTGTGGGATCACGTGTCACACATTTGTATGTTTTTTTTATCTGAGTCCATCTTCTCTCTTGTGCTGTGTTTGAGAATTGGCTCACTGGCAACTGGCAGGTTCACCTCTTAACCCCCCCCCCCCCACGCCCTAACCCAGTGCATTTCCTCCAGTTTCGGCTTTACCCAAATCTAACAGGACTATAGGCCAGTGTAAAAACCTCACCTGCAAAACTAAACTGAGCTTTTCCCCCATATGACTGTGACGTTTTTGTGGCTTGATCACAGTTACATAACACTACAAAATGTGACAAAAATGTGGCAGAAACACGATGAATAAGCGGAAAAAAAACAACTGAAACTTGAAAACAAAAACAAGAAGAGCTTAGATGAGTTTTCCAGGTCTTAGCTTTCAAATTGGGTGTTACACCTTTGATTAATTGCCCAGCCCTAATTTGTATCATGATTCGTGATATTATATTCATGATTTTACGTCACTTTATTCCTTCGCCTCTTTTGAATGTGTTTAAGACAACACTGGCTGCAACACGCTTAATCCAGTATGCATTAGTCTGATGTTCTGTGTCAGTTGTTATTTATTTTTGTCATATTTTATTTTTACTTAGGGGTGTTGAAAAATATCGATTCGCCGGTATATCGCGATATTACGTCACGCGATTCTCGTATCGTACATGCAGCGTCTCTCTTCGGTCCCGTAGTTTTACTCCCGCCTGCTAGATGGCCGCGCAGCCTGCTTGAGCAACAGTAGAATAATGTGAGAGTTAGAGAAACGCAGGAAAGGTTTTTCTCATAGACTGTTAAAAAGAATAGACAGCTCCTCCTCACTCCTCCCCGTTTACCACAATGACCACGTTTGAGGGGGAAATCATGGCGGATTTACAGACTCCTCCTCCCCAGCTCATGTTCCTAATAAGGGCAAAAGGGCGGGATCTCACTGTAGACTCGGCCCTTGCGTGACGTGTAGCTCGCGCAGCTCCAATGCCAACAGTCCGACCTCCGTTAAGTAGGAGATTAAAAAAAAAATTAGTTCGAAAACCAGCCTGGTTTCTATTTTTTTGACTAACCCAGCGTTATCTCAGGAGGAATATGTAGCCATATTAAGTGTTGAAAAAATTGAAACCAGGCATTACAGTTGTTTTTAACGTGTCTAAAGTCCAATGCTTTTCAATGGGGGCCTAGCGGCCAAATGGAGGTACTACAGCAATGGAGGAACAATGGCGGCCTCCAGTGTATGCGGTCACAAAGCAGAGCAGCCAGCGGCCATTGGTTTTTCTCTGCGGGAGAATGAGTTTAGAGATGCTCTTTTAAAACTCTGCTTTTGGCCCCACTTTTACAGCAAAGGCAGAGACCTGGATTATTACGAGAGCCACCAGCTGTGTGCATAATCTTGCTTTTGTTCTGCATCGCGGCGATCCCCTCACTTTCAGCACTTTACCGCCGTGATTTGGTGTGTTGTTTGTTTACCACACCACACAGCAAAATGGATTTATCTTCGTAGCATTTTATTACAGAGTAAAACTAAGCCGAGGGGAAACTAAATACAGCAGGCTCATGTTAAACTTGTGTCGCGGTGGTGAAGTGGAGAGAAGTGTGTTTAGTTTGTACTAAAACATAAAGGGAAGAGCTCTATAGTCACGGTGATGCCCATGTTGTCATTATGGCCCCGATCTAATGCACAAATGACCTACACAGAGTAGACGAGGGTTTAAATGCCCCGTCTGAGTGATCGTATATTTTAATGGCTGAAACAGACTCAGTTCTGTTATTACTGATCGATAAGTAGGCTACTCCAACTAAAGGTTATAGAAATACTAGAAAACGTGCATCCCCAGTTTAGTTGGTTTCATTTACTGGCCTCCAAGAAATCTGTTTTCATTCAATGTTACATAATCACCATTCAACACCACAGTCACAAGTGCACATAAGTGAAAAGCATTTATATTATATATAGTTATAGATAGATAGTCACATGTTTAAATGGTACACTCATCTTTCCACCTATATTAGGCACTCAAAGCGCTTTACAGCAAGGAACCGCACACCCATTCACACTCTCATTCATACACCAGTGTATGCAGACACTGGAGGCAAGGTGGGTGAAGTGTCTTGCCCAAGGACACAACAACAGTGTGCACCTGTGGGAGCTGGGATTCGAACCCCCGACTGTCCGATCATGACATGACCCACCTCTACCGCAGATAGTGATTGATCATGATTTCAGCTTTATAGGCCTTTTTAAATGCTTATTCAAGAAGAGTTTGTGGAAAATTCTAATACTTCACGTTATATATATACACATACACATTCAATTCTTATTTAGGGTGTGGCTCGTCATTCTCTACTGAGGGCGGGTCCCCGATCATTACCGGTTCAAAACAGCGCTCTCCACTCAAAAGTTGTTGCATTATGTCCTCCATTAAAACTGAGTCAAGTTTTCTGTAGGTTATTTATAGGTTGCATTTTCTAAGCATCGCCTGTTCGACTTGTATGTAGTCTAGGGCTGCATGATGTTGACAAAAAAAACGAATAGATCTTGCGATTGCGATTCAATAATATTTTTTTGTATTACATTGGTTTCATTTTTCCTTTGCAATTGAGCTACAGATATACTTCCAAAACTGCTGTTAAACATCACAGTGCTCAGTTATTACATTTCAGCTTCATGCAAGCGACAAGGCTCCATCATTCTGATTGGCAAACATGTCTTTCACTGAAACGGCGGAGGCGCAAGGCAGAAAAAATAAAAAATAAAAACAAACCTCAGCCCCTAGAGCAAGACCTGGGCAAATTACGGCCTCAATCCGGCCCTCGACTTGTAGGGCATAAATTCCTGAAAGTACGTCTCTAGCCCATTCCTTTGCGGAGTTATGATTTTTAAAAGAAATGACCAGAATGCTCACTCCAGCCACTAGGAATGAGGGCACTGACATGATAAGTGATCAGGATATAAACAACACATTAGCTACAGTCCTGTCAGGCTCATTATTATTCATTTATTGAAAAAAGTTTCCTCAATAGTATTTTCCCAATCAATACATATTTTTATTTTGGAGCTTTTGTTTATGGACTCCGGAAATACACTCCCCTTTTGGCCCCTTGTGAAATGTACTTGGAGACCCCTGCTATCGCTTCACTTAACAACAAACTGGTAGAAGTTAACGCGATGCTGAAGACCTTTTAAGTCCGCTAATGTGTCCACAATAAGCTGTAAGAAGCTGAATCAGGTAAAGTAGGTGAGAGAGGCTCCGTGTAACCTGTGGGCTTTCCAGGGAGGTGCACAAAGCTGCCCATTGTGTACGGATGTCTTTGCGGGGGATTGTTCTGTGATAATAAAGGCCCGCTATCAACGTGGTCCTTTTTTCCCCTGGCTACAGGAATGTTAATGGACAGGCACTGTTTACACGGAGCACAGCCCAGATAGAGCTGAGGTGAAGGGGGAGTTTAAATTGGGAGGGGACAGGGGAGCAAGAGGAAATTGGAAGTGAAAACACAAGATATTCAGCATTTACTCTCAATTCTGCTTGTGGAAATGTTTTGGTTTTTAAAAGTGACTTGGCCGTATCTGCATTTGTACGTATTAAGGATAATGGTAATCTTTTATGGACTTTGTGACGTGGAAAATGTTATCAGTGACCAGTAAATCATGTCATGAGAATAAATGGAGACGGGCAAAGTTCCCGTCATAAATCTCTTCATTATTTGTCATGGATTAACCTGTTGTGTGGAGCTGAGGAACATGAGTTTTGTTCGAGCCAATTTCTCTTCATCTCAGTTTGTTTTGAGATTGTTCCTTGCCAAGAAGGAGTGTCAACCAAAACAGAGCCTCCTCAGCTGGCTCCGCTCGAGGTGAAGGAGCAACAGCTCTACGAGCTCCCCCGGGTGACCGAAACTCATTTCGGCCGCTTGTTTCTGCGATCTTGTCCTTTCGGTCATTACTAGGGCTGCACGTTTTCAAGTTTTTCATTAACCGTTAACCGAGGCCCTTAGCGGTTAATACTCAGTTAACCATTAGTGTGCGCACTAACCAACCCCCATCCTCCCCCCAGTCGCGAAAGGGTTTTTCATTGTTAACCTCTTTATTAAATGGCTGGAACACATTTAAAACGAAATTAATTTAGAGAAATAAAATGCAGTGGTAATGACAGAGCAGTCAAAGTAGGTCACTGACTTGCGTTCACGTGGCCCTACAGTATTTCTTATTTATTTTACCTGCAGTCATTTAGCACGCTTTTTTTGAAACATTGTGCAAAGAAACAGTCATTGTGTACAACAACAACAACACTTATCTCTCCACCACGTTTTAACAATAACAAGAAAGGCGAGTTTTGTGCCTTTAGCTTACCTAGCTACCTTAGGGTGACCAGACGTCCCAGTTTACCCGGGACAATCCCACTTTTGAGTCCTCTGTCCCATGTCCCCACACATTCCTCCAAAACCATTCATTTGTCCCAGTTTTACACAGGATCTGTCCCAAGTGTCCCAGTTTTTGGCCAATATGATCCACAAAGTAACAAACTTTGCTTGAAAATTCATGTCTTTGGGCCATGCAAATGTCCATTACAAAGTAGAAACCAATAAAAATATCAAGTCTATCATGTTAATGCTGATTGGTGCATGGTGTAAGATAGTAACAAGCAGATTTACCATTTAGCGTGGGAAAAACTGTCAATAAATGGCTCCCTGGTTGACCATGCAACTAAAGCCCAAATAGTGTCCCAGTTTTTTAATCAGAAAATCTGGTCACCCTAAGCTACCTCCTAAGTGATGCCCGGGTGTCGGCTGTTGGAGTTGAAGTATATCTAAGCACTGCAATGCAATACTTGCATTTTGATCCGTCATTCTCAGTTGTAAAGCGCTCCCACGCTGTGCTGTTTATGGCGCGCTTCATATTGAAAAGTTTAACTAGCTAGCCATGTGCGATGACGGCTTCTCGTGAACAAATGTTTGGAAGCGCTCTGGCGGTCTCTGGTGGTGCAAAAACGTATTACAGGTATTTTAGATGGCACGGCAAATTATACACGCCAGTTAACCGAGCAAAATGCTTTTACTCGGTTACGCAGTTTTTAACGGTTAACCAGTTAATCGGTTAACCATGGACACCCCCAGATCTCATGACCATAGGTGAGGGTGGGAACATAGATCGATCGGTAAATCGAGAGCTTTGCCCCCGACTCAGCTCCCTCTTCACCACAACAGTCCGATACAGCGACCGCATCAATGCTGACGCTGCACCGATCCGTCTATCGATCTCACGCTCCATCCGTCCCTGACTCATGAACAAGACCCCGAGATACTTGAACTCCTCCACTTGAGGCAAGGACTCCCCACCGACCTGAAGAGGGGAAGCCACCTTTTTCCGGTGGAGAACCATGGCCTCAGATTTGGAGGTGCTGATCTTCATCCCGGCCGCTTCACAAAATCAGATGTATGTTTTGGCTCGCAGTCTAAACATAGCATATGTTTCTGTTCGTGATTTATTATCAGAGCACTAACATATCAACCTTCTAAACTTCAACAAAAAAAAAGAAGCTCAATACATGCCTCTTTTTCATTGGCGCAGCAATTCATCCTCGCCTCTGTATCGTTTTAAGTAGAGCGTTGCCGCCTGTGCCCCGGCACACTGTGAGATTATCACCACAATGCCAGGGACAGATGGTGTCTCAGTGGAGGTCAGGATGGGTGCTGGGTGTTAGCTTGTGAGGTCACTGCGTCCCGGCTCGCCACTGCCCAAATCTAAAAACAAAAACAAAATACTGTGGCAGTGAGAGCAGGCCAAATTCTAAAGTGATTAATAGCTCTTTACAGACACACTGAGGAATGTTCCAGGTTATAGATGTTGTCAGTTGTGGCACAAACTCCTAACGCATTAGCTAACATCCTGACATGAGTTTTTGCACGTTTCACGGCTTCCAGGGAGCACAGGGACCTGGTAAGGTCAGCAGTGTGGGACCTCTTTGGGGATCTAAAAGATGAGCATGGTGTTGTTGTCGCTGATGGACATCCTACATCCAAATCCTGTCGTTGGAAAGTTGCAGCAAAAGGCGCCGATACGTCGAATATGAAACAACATCTTGGACATAATCCTTTGCTGTAAATGTCCAAGGAAAGCTAACAAATCGTGATATCCCTCCCCTTAATGAACAGTGAACACATACACATAGCCTGTACTCGCTGTTGTTACAAAAGATGAAAGCAAAAGTGTGGGCGTGGTTATTTCATTTGCTGAATTGAGTTTGTAGCAGCAGATGTTAAAAAGTGCCGGATGTTGAAATGGTGATCCATGCTTTTATCTCATCTTGTGCTGACTATTGTAATTCAGTTTCTGCTTCTACTTCCAAGTGTCTAAATTCAGCTGCCTGACTTTGAACTAGAGATGCACCGATGCAGCTTTTTTGCTTCTGATACCGATACTGAGAGTTAGGGCTGAAACAACTAATTGATTAATCGACAACTAATCGATTATTGAAATAGTCGACAACTATTTTAGTAATCAATTAATCGTTTTCTGGTTCACACAGACTCAAAGATGCAAAGATGACATAAAAATGTAGTATTTTTGATGAAAACCTACTTTGTTTTTAAAGTTAGGGTCTGTAGTGTTTTGTACATTGTAAATTTCATGAATATCTGTCTGTGTCTCATCCAATCAGGAAGTAGAATTAGCGCTAAGAACTTCTAACAAACATTTACTTTACGTTTACTCCATCAACACGTCCTCACGCGGCTCCACTTTAGCTTTAAGTGATACAAAAACTGAAAAAATACCATTTCCTACGCCATTCACAGCCAATCGATTAATCATAAAAATAATTGATAGATTAATCGATTACAAAATAATCGTTAGTTGCTGCCCTAGTTTGAGTATCTGCTCATATCCAATATTAACTGATACCTAGAGACTTTGTTAAAAGTGTCTGTCTCTGAGTGGAAAGTGAATGGTCCTCTTATCTCCAGTGTGAGATCAGTAAAGTATTTTATTTTCTTATCACGATGTTACAGATCAATTATATCTATTAATAAACTAATAGGGAATAAAAAAGATCACTGGATTTCAACACTATCCCTGGGATATAATATAAACTAATATAAGCAACTCACATAAAGTGATCATTACAACTTGTGCATTACGTAAGAGATAATGTATAGAACACCGGTCATTATCGGGAAAATAAGTACCGACAGGGCGAACTGGATCCCGTGTGTGTTTCCCGATAATGACCGGCGTTCTATACATTATCCCGCTTATTATACGGCTGTTTGCCAACTGTACACACACAAATAAACTTCATACACTTTTATGAAGGCAGAAAGGTTTATTTAATGATTTCGGCTGCAAATAGTTCCCAAAAGTTTGCGCGTTGCTTGGCAACGTTTGTTGATTCCAGGCAGTGTGGCGAGGCTAGTAGTAGCACGGCTAGCTACTTATTGCTAGCTTAGCTACTTAGCTGAAGGTGCAATTCGAGAGGAGGAATGGTGGTGAATCTCCGGTAAGTTGAAAGTCGGACTCCCGGTAACTTCACGAGTGATTCCCCAACTTCTCTCTCAGGGACGGGACAGAGATAGTGTCCGCCTGTCCGCTACTACTACTTGCGGAGTGATATGAAAGACCTGTATTACAAGCACGAACTCCGTTGCCATTGGCAGCGGTCATTATTTTTTCAGAAAATAATGACCGGTAGAACGTTGGAAAATCACATTCTAGTCAATGGAGCGCTCTACTTGCATTGTGAAGGGCCGTATAATAAATATATATATCTTATATCAGTTATTCTTTAACAGCATTTCATAAACTAAAACACAAACGCTTCCAGCAGTGGATTTGATTTTAATAGGCCACTCTAGGTATTTCTATCACAGTTTCTGACCCAGCCTTTATTAGTGGGGGGTCAACCCTATGTTCCCCGGTACCCATGTTCCCCAGGTCGGGTGTTCTGTCAAAGTGAAAGAATAAACATATCAGACATGCCACAGAGCACAGTCGAAAATGGAAAACATAATATATTATGTAATATTGTTTAATTGTTCATATCAGCCCAGAGTTGGTTACAAACGACAGGCTAAATTGCTCATTTCGTAGCAAAAGGTAAACGAGGGTCATCATTACACACAAACTTATGCACAAGAGTACAAATGTGATTTAAAAAACAGTAGACTATAGCATAAATAAATAGTATGCTTAAGATCCAATCTAGGTTCAAATCCGCCTCCAAAGAGGTTTCCAAAAATGTGAACTGGCGAGTTGGTACGTTTTGACGAACGTATCTGGGCATTTTAGTCATAGTTTAAGTCACATAAAACACTTTGCCAAAATATTACTTTCACTAAAGTTATGACTAAATATTTCAGTCGACAGCGCTGGTAAGAAGACGAGCTGCGACAGACATCAGAAAGTGTTTGATATTTTTGTAAGGCTAGTTGCAGAGTGAGCCTCCTCTCGCTGCAACAAGGATCCCTGTCAAGTGTCTCATCAACAAAATACAACATCAGCAAAATGTTCTCTCGAGGCAGGACATGAAGCGGGTCTCAGAACGTCACCCCGTCCTGTAACAGCTCCACTGGCTTCCCATAAAACAGAGAATCGACTTCGAAATACTCCTCATTACATTTAAAGCACTTCATAACAGGGCCCCGGCGTACATATCTGACCTCCGACACATCGCCGCTCCTCTCTGCTTCTCTGTCAAAGCTGCAGGATGTGCAACTGTTCTGTTTGAGAGTGTGGCAACAGTATGAACTCATCCTGAAGAAATGGTTGAACGATTTGTGATCACTATAGAAACTGGTATTGCTCAAAAATTGTGAATCATTTAGTGAGTAATTGACTGCTCCTTCTGCTGGTGCTTCTTGTTGTTTTAGTATGTGGTATACGCCCCCCCCCTCTCTCTCTCATCCATATCCATATCCCTCTCCCGTCACGTCCAGATCTCGTACTTCAGCCTGACTCATGCTGAGCTGTACTTTGGGTTCCTGCCACTTCCTGCCTTTTTGTCTGTAGCCTCATTCACATTGTTGTCCACTCGGGTTTATGTTGTCTGGAGAGGTTCCTGCTTTAGAGTTGCGCTTTATTAGACGAACATTAAGTTCAAAGTAATGTATAAAAGGGGGAGTATCGCGGCAAACCGACTTTATTTTTGACCATGTTTTGAAGTTCCCTCATCAAGAACATAGCAGGAGCAGTATTTTGCTTCATTGTCGCAGGTTTGTTCAAGTACTCCTCTTCACTTTGGCTGCTTCTTAATCCATCACAGGACTAAGATACCTACATGGTACTGAGTGAAAAGCTCCGGTAGGGGGCAGTACCAAAAAAAACAAAAACCTAAAATTCTTTCGGTGCCAAGTTTCGGTACTTTGTTTTCCTCCAGGCGTCAATATATAATATAAGCAACATGAACTTCAGCCCAAATGCAGGCTGTTTTCTTAACTTAACCCCCGCCATAACCGATCACATTTTCTCCAGTTCGGCTTTACCCAAATCAAATACCTTCTCGACTGGAGTTCATTTGAAAGCTAAGATCTGCAAACTGATCTAGACTGATCTTTTTCTTTTTTTTTTCTTTTTTTCTTTTTTATTTATTGGTTTATTTGGTCGGGACAGTGCCTGTTATTGAACATACATGGGTCTCATGCATGTAAACAAGCCACACCGGATTGTAGCCTTGGGCTAATTTCCATCCGTCGTCCCCCATGCACACTCTCAAACACACTCTCATTCATCCTGGCCTATTGTACATGTTTTTAGTGGTAGGGGAAACCGGAGTACCCGGAGGAAACCTACGCAGACACGGGGAGAACATGCAAACTCCACACAGAAAGGCCCCGTCCAGGTGGGAATCGAACCCGGACCTTCTAGCTGTGAAGCACGAGCGCTAACCGCTGTGCCACCGTGCCGCCCTTGCGTTGTTGACGTATTTTTGAACCTTTTTTTTAATCCTAACTTTTTTGTTGCGTTCTCACATTTATTGTCTCTTTTTCTGTCATATTTTTGTTGCGTTTGCGTCACATTGTTGCCTCGTTTTATCTTTGTTTTGACGTTTTTTTAAAGAACCTTTTAGATTTGGGTTCTGCCAAACAGGAGAGAATGTGGTCAGTTCAGAAGCAAGGCTATACTTAAACTTTTGTAATGATCAGAGATTGCAGTGCCGATCTGCGACAGGTCTGGACTAAACCAGGACTTAGACTAAACCAGTTATAAACAAAGGACTAAACCAGGACTGAATAAGAAACTAGAGCTCTTGGACAAAGAGAAGAGCTCAACACTACGTTGACAACAAGAAAGACATTTTTACCTTTAGCGACAGGCCTGAGCTCACGTGCCTGTTGTTTACCAAACTCCAGCTGCAGCGAGGGTAATATCAAGGATTGTTTGTGGAAAAGTGAGTGCTCACTCTGTATTAGACATTTTGGTAAAGTTTATGTAAATGATTGTTGACAGAGTGAGCGCTCTCACTGTGTAAAGATCTTTGACGTGGATCTGGCAGCTCAGGAGATAATAATGTCCTTTATGTCTTTTTATCGCTGCTTAAAGGAACAGGCCACCATTTTTCCATACTGAGATTATGTTCTTACCTGAGTTTAGACAAATTGATGCATACCTGTCTGGTCTTTGTGCGTGTGCTCAGTCACGCAAAAAGACCAAAGATGTTGTTAGCATTTGGCCTCTCCCAGCATATTCCTATGGCCCCAAACGGGTGAAGTGGGAAGCGACCACGCTCTTCCACAGGCACACACAAAGACCAGACAGGTACGTATCAACTCGTCTAAGCTCAGGTAAGAACATATCTCAGTATGGAAAAATGGTGCCTGTTCCTTTAAGGGAAAATTCTGTTTTGCATGTGACGATGCTGCGTTATCGTAAAACGCACATTTCTTGCTAACACAGTCTAGAACTAAAACGGCAACTCACACTTGTGCACAAGTTCAATTTCAGTCATGGGCAAAAAAAAGCATCACAACAGGCATCAATTTTTAAAGGTGCACTATGCAACTTTTTACGTATAAAAAAGAAGTTCACACCAGTGCGTATTTGACCTTTTGGTTAAATAGCGGCTGTATGGGTGGTTAGCTTAGCGCCTTTACTTTCCATCCCAGTGGCTCCTATGAGGCTTCAGGATACATTTTATTCCAGTTTTTAGGGTTTTTAGTAGGTTTTCGGAATGTAATGTAAATGTAACCATGGATACGCTTCAACCAGCTGTGAAAACCTAAAAAATAATTGATCCTGGAGCCTACAGGCCATTAGGATGGTACGTAAAGGCGCTATGCTAACCACCCAAGCATCCACTGGGTCAATGAAAGGTCGAAAACCTTTAACCGCTTAACCCCCACCTGAACCGAGCACCTTTTCTCCAGTTTGGCTTTACCCAAATCTAAAAGCTTCTTGAAAAAAAGCGCCAAAATAGAGACAAACGCGATGGATGAAAACGCAACAAAAAAGTTACAAAAAGGGACCAAAGAAAACCACAAAGGAGCAACAAGAGTGGTGGGTGTCGCTCTTCTGCCATAGCTGTATATGACCTGGAATGAGCCGCCTCGCTAGATTACAGGTCTAAAGTGACCGGAAAGAGTTTACATGTCATGATCAACACTGGTCTTATTGTTGGTCAGAGTTGTTCATATCATATCATCAGTATCATGTGTCAGTCCATTTGTCTTCCAGGACTTGCAATCGACTGGGAATTCCTGTATTGACATAAAGTTGTGCCTCAGCCCGGTGTCTCCCGAGCATACTATCGCCTTACGCTGGCCCCAAACAAGCCTGCATTCAGTCCATTATTTACCTCACATACAGTTTTGTGCTCAATTACCAGGTCGTTCCCTTATGAAACAAATCTGCTTGGATATTAATAAACCCGCTTTCTGTGAGGCAGGAGCAGGGGGCCAAAACTCATCTGCGTTTCATTATTGATGATAGGCCCATTAGATAGACGCTCGGATATTGATCGGGGGTGAGCATGAATGTTACCGACTCAACACACTTTACTTACACATTAGCAGGACCAGGCAGGGCAGGTTTATCTGTGGAGCTCAATTTGCATAAGGTGTACGGGCAGATGAAATCAACCCATAGAACATCATAGCAAACATTCGTCCAGTGCATTTGCTCCGGTTCGGCTTCACCCAAATCGAAAAGCTTCTGGAGTGGAGATAAGATCTACAGCTTCGTCCTTGTTTATCGTTGTGTTTTCATCACATTTTTTGTAGCTGGATCACGGTTACGTTACACTACAAGAAATCGGTGCTAGACCATGACTTGCACACATGCCGAGCTGTCTTTAAAGTACATATGACAGGTTTGAATGCTTTTGAAAATATGACTTATTGAGATGGATAACATCTGCTGTCAGTGATTTTATTTCAGTGAAGCTGCAATTTAATGAAGAAATGTTGGGCAGAATTTTTATTTTTATTTGGATTTTTAAGCTACTGGCAGGAAGTGACATAGATAGAGGTACAGTGGGTGCCACTTTTGTTTGTCGCCTCCCGCGCGTGAAACACACGTGGTGTCACGTGTGAATCACGCGTCTTTTTTTTTTTTTTTCCCCAGTGGCTGCAATGACCCAAACAACCACCAGGTGGCACTTGTGAGCTCTTTCTTCTCTCTTCACCGCCTGGTACACGCGGATAATGGAGCACAGCAGAGATAATGGTTTCACTCATAACCCTACTCTTTTATAACATATTATAAGCCTTGTATATCGCGCATTGTAATAGCCTACATGTTTGTGCTGTAACTGTGTCGGTGAATTACTCGCTCAGGTAATGAGGTATAAGTCCGCATGGAAACAGTATTTTGACAGTGAGAATACGGTGGCCTCATGGGTAGAGTACCTGGCTCTAAATAATCTTAGTGTTCTTTTCGTGGGTTCGAACCCCGGGCACTGAATGCTGTTTATTTTGCCTTTTCTCTTCAACGTGGATACATATAGCAAAAAGTGGCAGATAATGCAGCGACATGCTCTATTTCATGAGACACAAAACATGGAGAGAAATGATTAAATATACAAATGATTCTTTTGCTAAACAGCCCTAAACCGGCCCCATTCATTTTCAATGGTAGTGCTAAACCACTGCCCTCCTTGCAATTACACGTTTGGCCTGCGGCGTCGCTGTCCCGGCGGCTCCGTTTTTGCTAGTAATTTTCCAGTTCTGGCATTGGCGTCCCGTCCCGTGAGTAACAAAACGGTAAGCAACTTTTCTTCCCAGATTGGGTAATCTTTTCACTGTTTTAGCCATTTAAGTTTGCAAAACACTCTGATAGATTGTCTTTTAGAACAGACATTTGAGTAGTTTTTATGGTTAAGTTACTGTCATGCTGTTTCAACGTAGCTTTATTTTTCATTATGTTTAATGCCCTTACTCAGTGTAGAACACTTTTTTTTTATCACTACTATTTCATTATTACCCTTTTCACTACTTTACACGTAAGTTGAGTGTGTTTAATTGTTTACAGTAACGCGGTTGCGATGTATTGACTCGATCAGTCACATGTAGTAATTCTACGCTAAAGCTAACATTTATTCCTGGATTTGTCAGGGTTTTTATGATTTTGGTTAATATGGTACTTTTGTTTATCATCCTTTTAGTTTTAGGGCTCAAATCAATAAGTATGTGCGTAAACAATGTTACAGTAGACCCAAAGTCGGAGTTTTTTTTATTTTTATTGTTGTTCACTCGACTGCAACTTGGATTAAAAGCTTTTTGTGTTACGTTTATATTTTGATTTATTGCTGTCATGTACTGTAACGTTATGAGTTAGAGTAATAAAATACAAAGCTACTCACAAATCAAGTTATTTCATTCACGTTGTTATCCTGATTGTTTTGTTTGTGTACTAATTAAATTGAGGCATATATTTTGTATTTTTTTATAATGCTTTGTAATATTTGGTTGAGTGGTATCATGATAAACAACTAATCTAATGGAATTAGATATATTACTTGTACTTCAACATTTAACATCTTATAATGATGTAATTATAGTAGTTTGATTGGTGAATGATTGCACACTGTTCTTTAGTTGTTGTTTTTTTTAAATTAATATTTCATGGTTTCTGATTACAATTTCTTGTGTCATTTCAGAGAAAATGAAGAAGACAGTTGTTTTCCCCTGGCCGAGTCAATGTGGTTTTCCGCAAGGGCCCAACGACCACGTTCCGGTCACTTTCTGCTTTGTTCCTCTCATGTGTGTTCTGCCAAAGTCCAAGTGACTATGAATTGATACCATCTGCGATGAGGGTAAGTGACTTTTTTATTATGCATGGTTGTGAATATGTGTGAAGTGGTGAGTGCTGTTTTGTATTTTAACATTTGATGTGAGTGCTTCCCCTCCTCAAATTATGTTTATTCTGGATAATGTGAAACGTTAAATAATCTCAAAACATGACAAGTCAGCAAACGAGCAGGAGAAGTAACAGCTGAATGCTGTGTGTTCATTTTACTAACATTTGGTTAAACTGTAAATGATTTAACAAAAATAAAAACTAATTGCAGTTTCTTCTCTACAGCTGCTTAGTCCGTGCCCATTGCCCTGGAGGAATCAGGAGATGGTACACCCAAAACACTTTACAATAACTCAGTGTATAACTACAGCTCAGCCTTTACAGTGGATACTTTAACCTCTCTCCTCTCTCCAGCTGTTCCAGCTGCGGTGCCTCTGAAGTCCCTCTGCCTCTTCCACAAGAGCTTAAGTTTCTGCTTCCTGAGGCCAGAAACACCTCAGTTCCAGGTCTGTTTTTGTGATACATTTCTTACATACCACGATGCACCTTCTGTATTTAATTTTTTTAATGTTTACTCCCAGAAACTCTTTCCCCTTCTGATACTCCTCCTACAGCGCTCATTCAGCCCGACTCAGAGCCTTCCAATGAAGAAAGACAGCAAAGTGAGAATGTCATTTCAGGTTTCCCCCTCAACGATTACAGTACATCAATCAATCAGATTTATTTCTAAAGTGCTTCACAACCAAAGCTGTGCTGTGCACAAACAAAGCACCATATTATTGATATAATTAATGACACATTTAATAACAAACCCAAGTTAAACATGAAGTAGAGTATTGCAAGAGACACATTGCTTTCTGCTGTTGTTCATGTGTGGCCTTATCTATAAGGTGGAGGAGTGGGAAAATGGTATAAGTGCTCAGACGAGTATAAATTGAATAAAGCTTTTTTTTTTTTCATCATTTAGCCCGTCCAGCCATCCAGCGTCCAGTCCAGCCCACAGCTGCAGTCAATAGGCCACCTCCTCCGCTGCTTCCCACTGAGCAGGAGCTCAGCGAGTGGAACTGCTCTCACCAGGCTCTTCAGCTTCTCTTCTCTTAATCCTGTGCCATGTACTACTACTGCTGCGACAGCTCCCACAGCCGCTGCTGCTCTGGCTTCCTCTGTAGACGCTGACGCAAAACCAGGCTCCACATCCAAGTTAGGTAACAGCCCACTAGCTATGTCAAAACAATGTATAGTTTAATCAAATATAAAATAGATGACATTCGTATTCTATTTCTCTTTGTGCCTAGAGCCCACACCTCTGCTGCTCCCGCTGCCCATCAAGCCTTCTCCATCCGCAGCCCGTACCGGACCAGTGAAGACAGGAGGGAGGGTTTTTGTGTTGGACCACAAGCGCTGGCCTGCTCCCATGAAGGCAGTTATTGATGGTCGTCTCAATAAACACCGCGGACAGAAGGACATGCTGAAAATTGTGGATCAGGAGTATGCCACACTTGTCCACAACTCCAGCTCTGATCCCAACAGCCTGCTGCACCCAACCACCAGATTAGACATATCACAATACATCAAACACACACCTGCAAACAACTAAACACATCCTCATCACTGAACACCAGTCCGGAAAAACTTGAGGAAACACAGACACTGTGGCAGTCTCTCACAGCAGGTAGCACAACGGTGCCTGTCACCATGCCGCCTGCCACTGTGAATCCCCCCCTTCCTGCTCTTTCAGTCGCCTCATCTCTCACTCAACACGCCATTGAGAAGATTGTGCTAGACATCATGGAGAAGCAGCAGCCAGCCCCTGAGCTAAAGAAGCCAAAAAATGTTTGTCTTGTGCAGAGGTTACATTAACCGAAAATTCTCCGTCATTTACGGAATATTTTAAGTTTTGACGGAAAATTTCAAAGGCCGTCTGTCATTTTGACAGATTGAAAATCAAGCCGTGATTAAAATAAAAACGCAGGGCTGCTTTTTTCAGAGCGCGCGGGGCTCTCTCTCTAAACGCAGCTTCACTGTTTCACTTGTATCACTGCCTAGCTAGCTAACTTTCTGGGCGCTAACAACAACACGGGGAAGAAAACCACGATCCAAACGCGGTTAAAGGCTAATAATATCCATCTCATCTGGAGCCGCTCTTTAACTTTAACTTGCGTAAGTCTCAGGACGAGCTCATCTATTTCTCTCCCCTCTCTCTCTCTTTCCCTCCCGCGTGTGTGTTTCTGTGCGCGGCGCGCTGTGCAGTGATGCGAACTGGTAAAAATTGTCCGCTGTTTCTTAAACATTAACGTTAAAAGAGAAAGTGCAAATACTAAGCTCCACTTTACATTTGTATTAGTGTAATATGAGCCCTGATATGAGGAGCAGATGACGCTCTGATTAAGCCTCTGAGAATTTTACGCACGAGTTCATACACATTTCTGTAGCAAAATTTGTGTTCCATGATTGTTCAAATGTTTAGTTAAACTCCATTTATCCAGCGATCTCACATTTTTCCTAACATACACAATATGCAGCTTATATATAGCCTATGTAAATGTCTTTAAAAATTGCTTATAATGTGAGATTAATTCATGAAGGATAAAAATAGCCCATGACGGATTTTTTATAAACCTGCCCGTCAAAATGAAGGAGAGAAATTATCCCTAGTGAAACCACTGGTCTTGTGTATATGTTTATATGTTTATATAGTAAACTGACCTTTTAAATAAAGTGAAATTAGTCCTTTATTATGCATACCTGGTTCATATATATATCCAATATCTATTATTACATCTATTATGCCCTTATTCAGTATAGTACGTTTTTTTTATCACTACTACAGTATGTCATTACTCCTTTTCACTACTTTACACGTAAGTTGAGTGTGTTTAAAGGAGACATCTACGCTCCACCCGCCGCCCTGATTTCTCAGGCCTATTTACAAATGAATAGACCCTGCGTTTTCACACCTCTGGGGGAGGGGGTCATGCAGTAGGTCTAATGACATAAATTAACCTCCTAACCCCCACCTTAACTGAGGGCATTTTCTCCAGTTCAGCTTCACCAAATCTAAAAGCGTATGGCAGCACGTGGCGCGACCCATGCAAAATCATTACTGCCATGTTCGCAATTCAATAAAGTGTGCAGGCCGTACATGTGCAGCTGTTGCTTTTGTACCTATGGATTACATTGTATTCCACTGAACTATGGCCTTTTATTATTTACCTTAATATAGGAACTATTAGATTTAGAACAAACAAATAAATGTTCAGTGTGGGCAAATTTTGGCAAATACAGCAGTTATGCAGTACAATATTGTTTAAAATCAATAAAATATACATTTTGTTGAAATACTTTTGATTTTTATCAGAGTAAAATAGTTAAACTTCTTGGTATTCTATTACTTAGAAATAGCATTCAATACTAACACGTTTAAACATAAAATAAAAACATAAAAGTTTAAGAGTTTGGCCTGAGCGGGATTCGTACCCCGGTCGCTGATGTGAGAGTCATTCATAATCCCGTTTCGCCACAGAGGCGGTGTTTGATTACTTTGACATTTTCAGTATAGAAAATGGGCTCGGTTCAGGTGGGAGTTAAGAGGTGTTGGTGGGGCGTTTAGCATGAACCGCGCCGACATTTGATCTGGTTGCAATTTCTTTGCTATCTGTCATAAAGTGAAAGGAGCCTGTGCGTCCTCTATTTAGGACAAGACATTTTTAATAGCCTATCACTGAGGTGAGTGTTGCGGAGACCGGTACACGTGGAGCTTGATAAACATGTAAACTTACGGGTTACTAAGTATTGTAAAAAAAATGTAAATGTCAAAAAAATGTAATCATTTATTAATAATTTAGTAGAAGCTTTCAACACTGGAGTATATGTTTGGTTCAGGTGGGAGTTGAACCCTGCTCATTCTGCACCAGAAACTTGCGCGTTATGACTGAGCTATTAAGCCACAGGGTAGTCATATTTTATTTTAGGTTATAAACTGGTGTTCACTGAATAAAGATTATGAAAATAAAGCACAACATTGGGGGTGCTCACAAAAAATTACATTTTTGGGGCGATTAGATAACATAACATACATAAACTGGGATTAGTGCCCATTCATAACGTGATGCAGCCAGTGAGTGCGTTTGAATACAGCAGTAGCAGACAGTGCGGGCATACTTTAACACCACTGTTAATTGTGGGATTAATTGGACAGAGATGTTTGATTTCATTTACAAAACCTTACCTGTTCAGTCGATTGTCATTGACAACTATATTATTAACAGTGATATTGTTGCACAACCAAAATAGCAGTGTTTAAAAAAGGAATATGAAATCAATGCAAGGATATTTATTTTGTCACAGATTATACAAGATATTTACATGAATACATACAGTATATGAAACAATAAAATGTAAAAAAAAAAAAAGAAAAGAAAAAAAAAGGCACGGAGCAAAAGTGCCTCAGACGGGAGTCGAACCCCGGTCTACAGCGTGCCAGTCTGTTGCACTCACCATTACGCCAGCATACTCACACTGACCAGGCAAAGTTTACAAGCAGTTTTATAGCTCAGTTTACGGCGCCGGCAGAGCTGAAGTGGACTTCACCTGCCACCTTGTGGCGATAAGATGTATTATATTTCACGCAACTGCGTGACACACGGAAAGCGGGAATGAGGACGACAAAACAAAATGGCATTGACTGTAAAGCACTCACCCTTTACCCATAGACATACATAACACGGTTGTGCGGCGAAAGTTTAAAGAGGGGGTATTATGCTTTTTTCAATCACATAGCACCAGTCTATAGCATACTACAATGATGACGTAACCTTCTGTTGGTCTGTATATGCAGTAAATTAAAATAACTACCTGAATAAAATTGCTCTCTCAAAATGGCTGTGCTGAACGTCTTGAAATAGGCCTCTGTCTCTTTAAGAAGCTTTCCGACACGCCCCCTTCAGCACACTGCTGTGGCATCTAAACAACACTACTGTGCGGGGAGGGGGCTCTGCTGAGCTGAGGAGCAGTGGTTGGTGGCTTGGCTGGTGACGAAAGGTCCAGAGGCGTCTCCAGGAGGTGGGGGCGTTCCTAGGAGGACTGAGGCATAGCTACACCTAAAATGGCTGCCGTCTAAGTTTTTACTGATTACTCAAAATATGTGAATGAGCCAAGGCAACACTCCAGGCATGTGTTTAATGAGGGAATGACATAATAACATGATATAAAGCTTGAAAAGTCGATTTTACATAATACCCCCTCTTTAAAATATACAGGTGCCATATCAGTAATACCAAAAGGTTACCACCCCTTTTTGGGAGATAACAGGAGCAGCTCTCGAGAACTTTCAATTACCGTATGAATAAAACATTATTTTTGTTTTATTTATTTATCAAATGTGAAAAGGAAGCCATGGAAGTGACCTGTTGCTTCTGATAACTCACCTAGAAGACGGTTAACGTTTCAAAACTGAGCAGCTAAACCCACTGTGATCATGATTCATGACTTGTCAGTGACATTTGCTGTGTAACTTTTTCGCTGGTTGCTTTATAATGTCATTACAGCGTCAGCTTTTAGTCTGTTGCTTTTATATTATCATTCAATTAAAATCATACAGCCTACGATGTAGTTTTGTAGCTTATGAGAGCAAATGGTACATGGTTCATTCAGCAGCTAACCTACTAGCTGCTAATGCTAACGTTAATGTGTGTTTTAAAACCGAGAGAATCATTCATTAGTCCTAACGCTGAGAACGTCTGAATATTTACCAGTCAAAGACGACACAAAGTGTACAATACACAGTCACAATGTGGAGCCAGTTCCCCAATAATGAGCCCTGACCATAGACATATTATTAATAGACCGTCAATACTCACTCCTCCCCATTTACCATAATGACCACGTTCGAGGGGGAAATCATGGCGGATTTACAGGCTCCTCCTCCCCAGCTCTGACGAAGCATGTTCCTAATAAGGGCATATGGGCGGGATCTTCACTATAGACTCGGCCCTTGCGTGACGTGTAGTTCGTGCAGCTCCAATGCTAACAGTCCGACCCTCATTAAGTAGGAGATTTCTAAAATGTATCCTATGATAACCAGCCCGGTGCCTCTGATTGTGTCTAACCCAGCGTAATCACAGGAGGAATATCTAGCTGTAGACAGTTCCAAAAAATTAGGCACCGGGCATTAAAGTTGTTTTTAACGTGTCTAAAGTGCAATGGATTCCAATGGGGGACTAGCGGCTATATGGCGGTACTACAGCAATGGCGGCCTCCAGTGTCGTCGTGGCAAAGCAGAGCAGCCAGCGGCCATTGGCCCTGACAGAGAGGAGCAATCAATAAAAAAAATTAAATCTTCCAACCGTCTTCTGACAGTGAGTTGATGTGTCTGTAATGAAGAAATAGTCCCGTTTCCACATACACCCTAACCGAATGTTGCCCCGAACATGGTTTGCCTCTGTCACTTCCTGTCAGTGTCCAATAAGGAAGTGAAACTATAAAGGTCACAAAAATTGTCAAACTAAAGAAAGCAGGGTGAAAGCAAAATCTAAAAATATAATTGTGTTAACTACGTTTGAGCAAATATTGTGTCATATGCACTTTAAGTCTATTCTCTGAGCGACAGGGAGACAGTGCAGAGACTTTAGCACTTGTTTAGCATTGTGAAATATGAATAAATTATTATAATAAGAAAATTTGCTACACATAAAAGCATGTTTCTTAGTCATTATTAGTATTATTTTTTAAATCAATACAATACTGATACTTTAGGGGTAATTTTAATCTATATCAACACTGGTACTGGCCATTTCTAATGAGTGAGTGCGTTTCAATCAATATACATTTGTAAAACAGGTTATTTTACTTCATTAAACGGTGGCGTTAGTGATATCGTTATTGTAAAGTGGCTGAGAGCACAGTGAGAGAGCCAGGCTGCAGATATATGCTGGACGTGGTGGAGGCATCTGTCTGTCCACATTAGCCTCCTGGTGTCTCTCAGCAGCTACAGTCACCTCACACTGCGCCCTGCCCGCCTCCTCTGTTCCCACGGGCTTATTAGCCGCTCGTAGACAGTCACAGAGACACCGTTTTCAGATCAAATGTGGTTTTCACCTATTCATACACTACGAGTGGATGCGCTGTGTGATGTGAGTGAATAAAGGGTTTCACGATTTCAGCCTTTTATCACGAAAAAAAGGCACGGCTGTTTTTTTAATCTTGGGTAACTCGTCCGAGCCTTTATCCACTATTTTGGGACCAATGTGCCTGAGCCTGACTATCCAACACTAATAACACTTTTCCTATTCTTTACATAAATTACACTTCATTTTGTCTTTTAGTTCCACTGAGTGAGATTGACAGTTTGGGGTGACGGTTGCGCAGGGGGTAGAGCGGGTTGTGATTGGAGGATCGGCGGTTCAAGTCCCACAGTTGCACACTGTTGCTGTGTCCTTGGGCAAGACACTTCACCCACCTTGCCTCCAGGGTCACACTAGTGGGTGAATGGGTGACTGACTGGTTCCTTGATGTAAAGCGCGTTGAGTGCCTAACGCAGGTAGAAAGGTGCTATATAATGTGACCATTTACAGTTGTGGCAGCAGATTAATGCCACAAAGGAGTGAGCCACGGAGCTCAGATTCTCTTAAATCAACTGAACGCTGTTTCTCAGAGATTGTAAAGTTAGCTCTGAAAAGTATGCAGATTGTATAATGTAAAAAAAGAAGGGATTGACTGAGGCGTACTTGGTGTTAATTCCTCTTTTCTCATATGCTACGTTCAGACTGCAGGCTGAAGTGACCCAATTCTGACTTGCCCCTATGCGACCTGTATCTGATGTTTTCATGACAGTCTGAACGACACAGATCCGATCTTTTTAAATGTGACACAGGCCACATATTATGTGGTCCAAATCTGATTATGTATCTGATCTTTTGCAATGCGACTCCAGTCTGAACGGCCAGGTCACATTTATCTGACACACGTCATCGATGTACTACTATGTATGCCATTCATTCTGCATTAAAGTACACGGTAGCGGGAGGAAAACAACACTTGTTATGAATAAAGTTTGCATGAGCGGCCATTGGCTGTGGGTGTCTGTCCAGCCCAAGTACAGCCCCCGATCAAGGCAAGGCAAGTTTATTTGTAGAGCACAATTCATACACAGGCCATTTCAAAGTGCTTCACAGTTGCATAAAATTACAAAAAAGCAGATAAAATCAATCAATAAAACATCAACATAAAAATGTATGAATTACAGTAAAGAGCAAGATAAAATACTTTGAGTTTTCATATGCACGGCTAAAAAGAGCTGTTTTCAGCCTGGATTTGAGCATTGTCAGAGTTGAGGCCTGTCCTCATGAAGACTTTTAGCTTTAGCCTCAACGTGTTTAGTCCTGACTCTGGGAACCACCAGGAGACCCCTCCCTGAAGTCCTCAGGGCCCGAGATGGTTCATACGGCTCTAACATGTCAGAGATGGACTTTGGTGCTAAACCATGAAAAGACTTGTACACAAGCAGAGCTGTTTTAAATTCTATTCTCTGAGTGACAGGAAGCCAGTGCAGAGACCGGAGCACTGGACTAATGTGGTGGTATTTCCTGGTTCTTGTCAGGACTCGAGCAGCAGCGTTTAGGATGTACTGCAGCTCTAACAACTCGTTTAGAAAGGCCAGTGAGCAGCCGTTACAGTAGTCTAACCTGCTGGAGACAAATGCATGGATGAGTCTCTCTAAGTCTGGTTTTGACACTATTCCTCTGATCTTAGCAATGTTCTTCAGATGGTAAAAAGCTGATGATGTCATTGCTTTGATGTGGCTGTTTAAGTTCAAGTCCACTTACTGCGTTTAGTCTGGAGCTGAAGATGTCACAGTGCGCAGTGAAAGTCTGACCTACAGCCTGCGTTTGGAAACACAACATCGGGTCCTAAATATTTGCATTCACGAAAAGTCAATGAAAGAACCGGAAGTGGGCGGGACTGTTGAGCTCTATAGTACAACTATCTCCATTTTCCTAACCCTTTAAACATGCATGACTTGTGTCTTACCTTAAGCACTGTTTCTAAATCTGTTTAGGTGCTTTTAAATTTTCAGTAATGCTTATGGCGTGCAGATGTTTCATAAATTATGAATGAGGTATTTACAAGTGCATTACAAACTGCTTAACAGTGTATAATCAAGTATTACAAAATGTGTTTAAAATGAATTTAGTGGGTAACGCGGTGTTCTTTACAAACTGCGTCTCAACACGGCCTCACGCCGGTGACGGTCGCCCTCACCGTGGCCTCCCTCCTCTGTTCCTGTATACGCGTGCACTTGTGTCCTTTGGAGTATGTGTGAAGAGTGAGCTGACAGTCTGTTGTAAGCGATCCTTGCAGGTGTGTGACAGTGGGAGTAGTTCAGATGACAGAGGGGATGTGAGTGACACAAATACAAACATTCACTGAAACCTGACTCGGAAACGCACATCCCTATGTAAACAATCCCTCTGACTGTGCTGTAGGGTTGAGATTTAACAGCATTTCATAAACTAAAATACAAACACTTGGCCGCTCCAGCAAGGGCCGGTTTTATTGTATTACTTTGGGTGATCCGGCCATAGTTTCTGTCCCAGTTTCTGCCTTGAATATTTGCCGCTAGCCTTAGCAACGATCAGACATTTGTGGAGGTTAAAACTAACGCAGCGATTTAATTCTTGGTTCTGATCTTCAAAATGAGGTGCAGCAAATGTCCATATTCACTTAGATTTAGTTGGAGAAAGTTTTTATGACCTTCTCTCAACTCCCCCGCCCTGTAGTCGACAGTTTCCCCTACCTAAGAATAAATTTGGGCATTCTGTTCTCCCCACAATCTCATCCGCTGGGCTGGGGAGTGACTGATTTTTGCGTTGCATTATGGGTAATATTTGCGATCACAACTTCCGGAATTGTTTGCCGACAGAGCTGATATTTTATGATGCCTTGACTGTTCCGACTCCCTATAGACCCTTTAATTGCTTGTAAACATTCCGGGCTTAGCTGGAGGCGGGAAGCTCGATTCCTATCTATTTCCATTGTAGCTGTTGTCATAGTAATGATAAACAAATGTCTAACTGTTTTTGGAAATATCAGATAAATCTTATTTTATCGTCTCAAATGTCATTCCTCTTGTTCTTGCACCTTAAGCCACAACAGGACCACATTTTCAGTTGTAGTTTTACACTTAAAATAGCTAGTTTTAGTTTAATCTGATTTCTCTTGATCACTTCCTGCCTCCAGCTGATGTCACTGATGATGTCAGCAGTTAAAGGGTCTATACATTTGGCGCTTGTGTCTCACTCAGCCACACACTGCCCCGCTCTACAGTCTGCCGCCCGGCTCAAGGCGGCCCAGGATGGCTAACCGCTGCCCCCAGTTTCTGTGAGCTCTCCCTGGGAGTATAAAAGCAGCCCTCAGCCCCATCTCATAAACCCTTGGATTAGCTCTCTTTGCCCAGTACAGCTTTACCATGTCTGTATTTTCAACGTGAGAACATCCAGCCATGTCATTAAATAAGTCCGTAGCCGAATGGTTTGCATCCGGAGCTAACTAGCTACTTAGCAGCTAGCATGCATCAATCCAGTGAAAACAAGTATTACTGTATGCACCAATAACGTCAATAAAGCCGGTAACTATAGCAGCCTTTAAGATGATCACACGCTGAGCCTGGCTTGACGCTTTTGTGGTTCATTGCAGACTTTTCCTCAACAATGAGCTGTAAGCGATTGTAACAAGCTAATGGGATAACCTGGAATAACGGGGGGGGGGGGGGGATGACGGGGAAAAGCCAGGTGAGGGGAGGGGGTGGTGTAGCAGAGCAGATAGCTTTAAATACTGGGGAGATCCTGTAGTAGATTATGGGGGTATAGTTATTTTTCAGGCAGTTCTCCTTCCAAGATGCGGCTACTCTTCAGAACACACTTTAACTCACTCGCCCCTGACGTCTCAATCAATCAATGGTTTTGTACAGGCCACAGGAGTTGCCTCACAGGGCTGCACCAAACATTAAGGCAACAAAACAGAGCAGTCTCCATCGCGTTCGTCTGAATGCAGTACTCTATCAACAGGAAGAGCACTACAACCTGGGTCAACCTGACCAGCATATTTTTGGATGTAGAGGAAACCGTAGCAACCGGAGGAAACCTGACTGGCTGCCTTCAGTCAACGGTGCAGCGCCTCCTGGGTTTGTCCCTGTTTCAGAGCGTGGTGTCCTGCACTGGTCAGCTCCACTTCCTCCTTCCTCTTCCTCCTGTCCGCTCCACAACAGTCTTTCACCATCTTCTGGGAAGACCTTAGCAGTTAATCTGTTTTATTCTTCAATGAACGTCCATTAGCCAGAACACTAGTCGGGATAGAGGCATGTGTGGCTTAGCTGTGAGTCTCGCCCGGATACCTCCTCGTTTGTCCTTTTTTGGTTTCCTGTAGCTCCTCCTGTGACGCCTCCACTGTGCTGCGGGTGTGGGTGGGGGGCTCTTGGTGCCTCTTCAGTGTTTCAGAAGAGTACATTGTAGGTATCAAATGGGTTTAGCTCATAAGCTAGCTGCTTTGTTCAGGACCATTATGGACTCTATGCAGTAAAAAAATGTGCTGACCCTCCAAAGACGTACAAAAGTATCCATTTAAACAATGTGGAGTTGAAAATGTATGCACGATTACAATGAAAATGTGAGAATTAAAAACATAATGAAGAAACAAGGTGGTGTTTCAAGGGTAGCAGGTGAAATAACTTGACCCAGTTTCCGTTTATCCTGTTTGCGTCTGCCGCCGCCTTGACCTTTGAGAGCGACATAATGCAGTTTGCTGAATAGCTGCGGGTTAATCACGTTGTGCTCGTTTGTTGCTTCCTGACCGTCCCCCGCAGACCCGCTCCTCCGTGACGGGGTGATAAGGCGTTTCCTGTGAGGGCCGACTGAATGAGCGGCCAGCGGCTAATCCCTCGGCCGTGCTCAGAGTTATCTGCTCCTCTGAAATGAGCATCAGGATTACTGTGTGAAGCGGGCACACTCAGGCTCCCGTGCCCTTCTTTGTCAAATGTAAGGTCTGTCACTGCTGGAGCGTAAAGTGTTGTGTTAGTGAAGATTGGTCTATGGAACGATCTTTTATTTGGCATCTGTCTCATTGTAAACGTGTTTCTACTATGAAAACAGTCATGTGGCAACACTAGCTACTAAAAAACAAATAAATGACTGTAATTTTCTCTTTGGGTGGCAGCGTTAATGATGACCATATCAGAATGTGATTGCTGTAAAAATACAAAACCACTTGTTCTTAAAGAGGGGGTATTATGCTTTTTTCAATCACATAGCACCAGTCTATAGCATACTACAATGATGACGTAACCTTCTGTTGGTCTGTATATGCAGTAAATTAAAATAACTGCCTTGAATAAAATTGCTCTCTCAAAATGGCTGTACTGAACGTCTTGAAATAGGCCTCTGTCTCTTTAAGAAGCTTTCCGACACGCCCCCTTCAGCACACTGCTGTGGCATCTAAACAACACTACTGTGCGGGGAGGGGGCTCTGCTGAGCTGAGGAGCAGTGGTTGGTGGCTTGGCTGGTGACAAAAGGTCCAGAGGCGTCTCCAGGAGGTGGGGGCGTTCCTAGGAGGACTGAGGCATAGCTACACCTAAAATGGCTGCGTCTAAGTTTTTACTCCATCCATCCATCCATTTTCTTCCACTTGTCCGTGCCGGGTCGTGGGGCAGCCGCCGAGCTGCCAGGTCACATAGCAAGTTTTTACTGATTACTCAAAAATATGTGAATGAGCCAAGGCAACACTCCAGGCATGTGTTTAATGAGGGAATGACATAATAACATGATATAAAGCTAGAAAAAGTCAATTTTACATAATAACCCCCCCTTTAAAGCGGCATTATGGAACTTTTGTTGTGCAATTGATCTTTTTGTGACCCAATGTCTGTATGTGTGGTTAACGTGGCACCTTTATTTCCCATCACTCCAGGACCAATTGTTTTGTAGGTTTTCTGGTGAGAGGGTCCATCAGCAGTGAAAACCTACCTAAAACTCTAAAAACAATTGATCCTGGAGCAAAGTAAAGACCATACAGTCACTTGTTTTTTCTTTATTCAGTGCTCACGACCTTGTCCATGGTATGAAGCACAAGTTCACAAGCAAATTTTAACAAAAGTATTATTTCATCAAAGGTAAATCCTTTTTCAAAAATGCACCAAGTTTACAGATTACTTTGAATTAATATAAGTTTAAACATAGATGGCTGTTGGTGCATAAAATGTAGGTAAATGTTTTTCTCTACACACAGCATTTGAACATTGCAGCAAATGTAACTCATCACTTACAAGATTACATGACGCTTTTAGATTTGGGTAATGCCAAACTGGAGAAAATGTGCTTGGTTCAGGTGGTGGTTAAGAGTCTTATGGCTCATTTTACCCCAGGATCCGGGTAAGTTGAACCAGGTCTTGGGGTAAATTGAACCACCAGATTTAAAGGTGAAATTGAATCTAAACATGTTTACATTTTAATGTTTGCCATTAGCACCATCTGACATTTTATCTTTAAAAACCTAAATAATTGAATGTAATATTTACTTTAAATTTGCTTTTCTCTACTAGACCCAGAACCGCCAACAAACAAAAACTATAGAATTGTACATTTACATTTTCTGTAGTTTGTCACTCATTGTTTCTTATGGAGCAGAGGCGGCTCAATTTGCCCCAACGCCCCTGGTTAATATACCCCATTTTATCTTTCATAAAAAACAAGATAGTTGTGTTTATTTAAACTATTTATCTGCTTTTATGACAAAATGACCAACCAACATCAGGGAAAAAAAGAACTGACGTGTTTATTTTGGTTTTCGTGATCATGCCAAAAATGAGAACTTTGAGAATGAATTTTACGGCCAAGTTCAAATCATGTGAAGATCAAATCTGATAATCTTACATGAAAATAAAAATGTTTAATTTTCAAAATATAATGGACGGTTCAACTCACCCACTGGCTCGACTCCTGCTTATTTTGCCAAACACAAATATACTTTCGATCAAACAGACGTCACCAAGAAACTGTCTCTTCCTTAAGCACGTTACTGTAATACTGCAGAGCTCAGAAACTGTGGCTTCAGGCAGACAGACCATAACACCTCGAGTTTGACTCCCACACATGTCGCGAATGTCATGAACATGTCCCGCGCCCTCCTGAGCCCGAGAACTTGTGTCTGGTTGTATAATGTGTACTAATATACAGTTGTGCTTAAAAGTTTACATACCCAGGCAGATTTTTAGATTTCTTGGCCATTTTTTCAGAGAATATGAATTATAACACAAACACTTTTTTTCCCCACTCATAGTTATTGGGTTGTGTGAAGCCATTTATGGTCAAACAACTGAGTTTATTCTTTTTTAAATCATAATGACATAATAAAGTACCAAAAGGACCCTGATCAAAAGTTTACATACCCCAGTTCTTAATACTGTATTTTCCCCTTTAACATCAATGACAGCTTGGAGTCTTTCGTGGTAGTTGTGGAGAAGGTTCTGTTTATAATCTAATGGTAAAGTGACCCATTATTCTTGGCAAAAAGCCACCAGTTCCTGTAAATTCCTGGGCTGTTTTGCATGAACTGCACGTTTGAGATCTCCCCACAGTGGTTCAATGATCTTGAGGTCAGGAGACTGAGATGACCACTCCATAGCCTTCACTTTATTCTGCTGGAGCCAATGAGAGGTCGACATGGCCTTGTGTTTTAGATCGTGTCATGTTGGAATGCCCAAGTGCGTCCCATGTGCAGCTTCCAGGCTTATGAGAGACACTTTTCCTCCAGTATTCTTTAATAACAGCTGCATTCTGAAATCTATGCTGACCAACTTCCTTGTAGCTCACACATCCCTGACATCACTGTAGGAATGGTGACCGTTCATCACAGGCTTGTTGACTCCTCCAAATGTAACGTTTATGGTTGTGGCCAAAAAAAAAAAAGTCCCATTTTGGTTTGGAATGATTATGTCATTCCAAATAACATTGTTTCAGAAATGTTGAGGCTTGTCTCTGTGCTGTTTGGCATATTGTAAGTGGATACTTTGTGGCATTTGTGGCGACTTGGCCATGCTGAAACAGTGACACAACCATTTTTTTTTTTTAGAGTCCTGGATTCCAACTGAAGTTGTTTTTTCTTTTGATCCACAATTTTCCTGCCAGTTGTTGCTGAAATATGTGTTGTGTGTTGGTCGACCTGACCGTGGTTTGGTTTCAGCAACTGCTCAGTTCAACTACCTTTTCTTGCAGATCCTCTGACAATTCTTTTGCTTTCCTCATGACTAAAATATATATATATACATATACTAGGGCCGGAACTCGATTAAAAAAAATAATCTAATTAATTAGAGCTTTGTAATGAATTAATCGAAATTAATCGCATATAAATATTTGACCTGAGAACAGTGAGAAGTAAGTTTTTTCATAAGGATTTTTAGTATACCATTGAATAATGACTGAATACATAAGCTTAAGCAACAAAATATTGTTTATTTTTGTTCAACCAAGTCCAACAGACCCAGTGAAATATTGCCATTAATTGTGCGTCTGCAGGAAAAAAGGAAACTGAAGTGTGGAAAGCAAAGTGTGATTAATTTCGATTAATATTTTTAATCGCACTAAACCTCATGTAATTAATTAATTGCAATTAATCGAAAAAAGTCCCGGCCCTAATACATTCATTATGACTTACACTTGTGTTGTGCTCTACAAGCCTGAGTTGACAAACTTCCCCCTTGCGCTACACTGAAGTCATCATTACTCAGAGGTAATACTGTAGCCATATTTTCACTGGCAGGCTGCCATTTTCTTTTTTTTCACTCTCACATTACATTCACACACAGACCGTGGGTGAAGTGTCTTGCCCAATACATATACAATCTGCACCAGATCAAACCAGGACCTTGGATTCTGTGACAAAAGCTCTTATACCAACTAAGCCATTCAGTCATTTTAGTAAGCCATCATTGAACAATGATGGCTTACTAAAATGACACTTTCTGCAGTTCGATCCACTCTACAGAACTTCCCCAACAATACAGACAGCTGTGTGCTCGATAATGGCTCGTTCCTCATCGACGCACATGCACTTTTGTGAGAAAAGCCACTTCCTCTTTGAGCACTGGGCTGAAGTAATGGGTAATATTTAGTTTGTTTGTTTATTAATGGATCCCCATTAGTCTTTACCTTAGTAAAGACTGTTCTTCCTGGGGTCCATGAAAATGCTACATTTAAAATATTACAAAACATCATCATTACATATACAAATACATCATTTAAAATCCCATTCCTGAACACCACAAGAGCTAATACAATGCAATTTAGTGCAGATACAGTGGGAGGAAAAGTATGTGAACCCTTTGGAATTTCTCCTGTGAATGTTTACATGTTAATGGCCATTAATAATATAATAACATGTCATTGTTTGGGTGGTAGTAGTTTACTGTTTACTCATTCTTGTGATTTTAACAGCAATCAGACCAGATTTAGGCAGAAATGTACTGTAAGCAAAAGCCAATAGTGACAAAAACGAAGAAACGAATTAACGAAGAAGCAACAATAATGTGCCGATCAGACAACAATACCACAATAAAAAAGATGACTAAAAAGTGACAGAAATGTGGCGAAAACATGACAAAAAACCCAGTGAAAAAGCGATGAAAATAACAACAAAAAACCCCACAACAAAACCCCCAACAAAAACAAAAAGCTAAAGCTTTTAGATTTGGGTAAAGCCGAACTGCAGAAAATACGCTTCGTTCTGGCGGGGATTAAGAGGTTAAAATAAATGCAAACACGTACATGTCTTTTTGTGAACTGTAAATGATTTGAAAAATGCTCTGTCGTTTATGTGCTGTTTCTTGTCCTGTATGAAACCCTCGAGTTCAAATCTCTACAAACGAATAAAATGCAAGAATTGTTGAATAATAACATTTTAGACGCAAACTGCCGTGCATTTCGGAGTCACATTTTATGTGCTGCTCATCTGTCATAGCCCTGTGTCTCTATAATAGACTGATAAATATGTAATGAGCGACATGAATAGAAGCAGGTGTAAATATTAATTCCAGCTATAAGCCAACTGCATGACCACCTGCCTCCCGGGCGTGTAACGGGGTGGTGTAGGCAAAACGGCAATGAAAATATTGGCCTCTCACTCGGGCAGGGGTATTATGGCATGTGTGTGAATGTTTTCAAAAGATATTCTATGACAAGACGTTTCCTCATGAAATTGTCTCATGAATTACAAAAGAGTCCTAGCTCCAAGTGGAGGAGTTCCAGTATCTCAGGGTCATGTTCACGTGTGAGGGACGGATGGAGCGAGAGATCGATAGACGGATCGGTGCGGCGTCAGCAGTGAACTGGCCTGGTGTCGCCTCGGGGTCCCCCAGAGCAGCTGGAGGAGGTGTGCGTGGATCAGGAAGTCTGGGCATCTCTGCTGAGACTGCTGCCTCCACGACCCGGCCCCGGATAAAGCGGAAGAAAATGGATGGATGGACAAAAGAGTTTCCAAACAAATGAGCCAGCTGATTTCCAGGTGCTCGCACAGTTTCAGTTTCACCGAGACAGAAACACAGTTGCATCGTCACCCTCTTAAAATAATGGCCTAAGTCACTTTTTGACAAAAATGTTTTTTTTGCCTAAATCAAATTCTCATGATACTAGCCACCTCTGGTAAAATGGCCTTAAGCCTCAGTTGAGGAGATCATGCAGTTCCAGTCCTTTTGTATTACGGCCTAAGTCACACTATGTCAAGAGCGTGACTTAGGCCGTATTATTTTGCCTATGTCAAAAGGCAATGTGACTTAGGCAGTTTTACAAGCTTTTCAAAATGGAGACTGCTTCAGTCACTGAAGTAATTTCCATGATTCTCGGCTCATCCCTGTTGGTAAATAATGATGATTACTACAATATAGGCTAGTCCTTAAATATTGCACTGTTATTTAGTATTTTATTTCAGTGTTTTAGTCATATTTTTTGTCAGCAAAGTAGCTACAAGCGGGTGCATACCTATGTTCCCCAGGTACTATGTTCCCCCAGTGCGATTTTTTTTTCCCGTAGGTGAGTTGTTACTTCAACCAATCACAAGTCATGAGAGTGAAATGTCATACATATATCAATCAGCTTAACCCTGACCCTGCCCTAGCCACTAACCTTAAGGATAGTGGGCTGGTGCCGTTTGGTTCCACCTACCCTACTCTACCCTACCCTACTCTACTCTACCTGCATTTTAAATGTTTCCACCAGCCCATTTTACAGTTAAATGGTACTTTTTTTAGTGCTGTGTCCATGGATGCAGCCAAAAGCAAAGCCATATCCATGGATACGCCCTGGTAACCATGGATACAGTATCAGATTCTACAGAGTAATGGAAACACAACCAGGCTTTAGGACCAAACCAAGTAGAGTAGAGTAGGGTAGGGCTGGTGGAAACGAGCCATAATAGGGCTGACCCCGCTACAAGCTAGCAGTTAGCAAACAGTGGAAATGGTCCAGAACTGTGGAGGACCTTGAGTGCCACAATAAATGACGTAAAACAAATTAAATGAGTTTAGTAAAAGAGTTTTTAAAAGTAGATTTAGTAAACAATTACTTTACGCATTCACAAATCCATTTGGCAAAATATGTTGTAAACTGTATTACTGTAGCTTCTCTAATTAGCATCTGCTGTTTGTGCCTCCTTTTAGCTTTTCTGTTGCACTCCTGGTCCTCCTGGTCTAGTTGAAGTAAATAAAGAGCAGTGGTGGAAGTAGTACTCAATATTCTTAAGTAAAAGTGCAAAAACAGGACCAAACATGTATTTAAGTAAAAGTATCTGATAACATTGTTACTTAAGTAAAAGTATAAAAGTATGCATTGTAAAATGTACTTTCTACATTCTACTTTCCACAGTGCCTTGCGAAAGTACTAATACACCTTGAACTTTTGCACATTTTGTCATGTTTACAACCCTTGATTTTATTTGATTTTTTTTACTGAAAGTTCACACACAACAGACAACTGTGAAGTGAAAGCAAAATGATACATGATTCAGTTATTTTACAAAAAATAGAAAAGTGAAAAGTGGGGCGTGCATAAGTATTCATACAGCATGACTTAATACTTTGTGGAACCCCTTTTTCTGCAATAACAGCAGCAAGTCTTCTGGGGTATGACTACAAGGTTTGCACATGTAGAGACTGACATTTAGCCCATTCCTCTTTACAAAACAACTCAAGCTCTGTCACATTAGAAGGAGAGCGTTTGTGAACAGCAGTTTTCAGGTCTTTCCACAGATTTTCAATAGGATTTAGGTCAGGACTTTGACTGGGCCATTCTAACACATTAATATGTTTGTTTTTTTAAACCATTCCATTGTAGATTTAGCTTTGTGTTTAGGGTCATTGTCCTGCTGGAAGGTGAATCTCCGCCCCAGCCTCAATTCTCTTGCTGACTCCAGCAGGTTTCCTCCAAAATGTCCCTGTATTTGGCTCCATCCATCTTCCCAACTATTCTTACAATCTTCCCAGTCCCCGCTGAGTAAAGTGTCACAAACTTGTTCCCATGTGTAAAATGTGCCTTATCTTGTTTAATAATGTGTTTTATTGTAACCTTGTTTCATAATGTGTTTTATCTTTGTAACCTAAGAGCCCCTATGGACAGGTGTTGAAAATTAGCACATGTGCTATAACACTTTAAACAATGCATCTGGTTCATCCAATGTTAATTGCTATGTCCATATTAAATAAATAAATAAATGAAATGAAAGCAGCCCCATAGCATGATGCTCCCCCCACCATATTTGACACTGGGGATGGTGCACTCAGGACGATGAGCAGTGTTAGGTTTGTGCCATACATAACGTTTTGGGCCAAAAAGTTCGCAGTGGTGCTATACTCTTTCCATTTCCGAATGATGGATTGAACAGTGCTCCGTGAGATGTTCAAATCTTGGGAAATCTTTGTATAACTTAACGCTGCTTTAAACTTCTCCACAGCTTTATTCCTGACCTCTCTGGTGAGCTCCTTGGCCTTCATGATCTTGTTTAGTGACCAATACACTCTGACCATAGCTCTGAGGCCCTCACAGAACAGCTGGAATTATACTGAGAGTAGATTACACACAGGTGGCCTCTATTTAATGGTTAGGGCAAGGTTTGAACATTCTACAGTCATTAGGAATGTTATAAAAGCAATTTAATGCACTCCGAAAATGCTGTATGACACTTATGCACGCCCCACTTTTCTATTTTTTGTAAAATAACAGATTGATGTATCATTTTGCTTTCACTTCACAGTTGTCTTGTTACTTCTGTGTGAACTTTCAGTAAAAAAATAAAAATAAAATCTTTGTTTATGGTTGTAAACATGACAAAATGTGCAAAATTCAAGGCACTATATATTGCCTAAGTCACAAAGGCATATTCAGAAAATTGCCTAAGTCATTTATTTCTACTGTGTTACATAATTGGTAGACATTGTTATTAGTATGTCAACAGTCATCTGTTGTAATGGCCTTTTTGATTGAAACTGTTAACAAAATATAAAAAATATAACATTTATTAAGTTTTTTGTGTTTCTGAGAAACTTGAAAAAATGACTTAGGCCATTATTTTAAGAGGGTGACGATATGTGAAAGTAGATAGATTTCCACTTTGGATTATTGAACTTGTCTCTACAGCCTTTCCCGGCACTTACGGCTCATGACATTCTTACGATTAACCTAGTGAGCTTTCATAGTCGTGGTAATTGTAAAACCTTTTTCAGAACCAAAGGTTCTATAGAAGCACCCGTTTTATTAGATTCATCTGAAAGAGCTAACCCCCATTTTAACTAAGCACTTTTTCTTCAGTTCGACTTTACCCAAATTTAAAAGCTTCTCGACTGGAGCTTACAGCCTATGGGCCAATGTAACTCCTCATTTGAAAGCTAAGACCCACAAAACTGAGCTAAGATGTTTCTTTGCGTCACTTTTTTGATGTTTTTTCATTGTGTTTTTCTAACATTTGGGTTTCTGACGCTTTTTTGCTGCTTTTTCATAACTGTTTTGTTGTTGCTTTTTTGTCACTTTTATGTTGTTGCTTTTTTGTTGCGTTTTCATTCTTGTTGTTACAAAACAACTCAAGCTCTTTCAAATTAGAAGGAGAGCGTTTGTGAACATTATTGGTTCCACTCATTAAAAACAAAACTGGGAAGCTTGGCTGTTCAGATCATTACAGACCGATAGCCTTGGCTAGTATAGTGTCCAAAATCATTGAAACTGTCCTTTTGGACAGGACTCTAAAGCTTGTGAGATCTACGGATAACCAGTTTGGATTTAAGACCAGGTTAGGCACTGACATTTGTATATATGCGCTTAAAGAGACAATTGCTAAATATAGAAGACAAAACTCATCAGTTTTTATGTGCTTTTGGATGCTTCCAAAGCATTTGACAGGGTTAATCATAGAAAACTATTCTTGAAATTATCCCAAAAAGGTGTACCCAGTTATGTTGTGCGTTTTTTAGCATACTGGTACTCACAGCAAACAGTGCAAATAAAATGGGGGAACAGTGTATCTACCCCTTTTAAAGTGAGCAATGGGGTCCGACAGGGGGTGTTCTGTCCCCAGTGTTATTTAACCTGTATCTAGATGAACTGTCGACTAAACTCAAAGCCTGTCACACTGGCTGTGTCTCTGGAAGAACTGTTATGAATCATTTTTGTACGCAGATGATTTAGTCGTGTTTAGTCCCAGTACGGCTGGTCTACAGCAGCTCCTCAATATCTGCTCAACTTATGGTCTGGAATATGACATTCAGTACAATAGTTCGATGAGTGTGGTTATGATTTGTAAAACCAAGGAAGATAAGAACTTGACATTTCCAAACTTTTGTCTGTGTAATGATGTTTTGCATGTTGTCACCAAAATCAAGTACCTCGGGCACATCATCACTGAGTACGTGTCTGATGATGATGACATTTATAGACAATGCAGAGTGTTGTATGCCCAGGCTAATACCCTGGCACAGAAGTTTGGCTGTTGTACAGAGAGAGTGAAGCTGACTTTATTTAAAGCTTACTGTACTCCCTTGTACGCAGCTCATCTCTGGTCTCATTATAAGAAAGCCAGCATGCGTAGGCTGCAGGTGGCCTATAATGATGCTTTGCGTGTGCTTTTGAAGAAGCCGAGATGGTCAAGTGCCACAGAAATGTTTGTCAATGCCAGAGTGAACACTTTACAGGCCGTGCTTCGAACTTTGATGTACAGCTTTATGTGTCGATTGAACATGTCTGATAATGAAATAATAGTGTCCCTCACGAATATAAAATGGAGTGCGACACGTTATCAATCTGACTTGTGGAGACATTGGCATGATTGTCTTTTTAAAATGCCATTTTATTTGTTTGTCTTGTCCTTTATTTTAATTTTTATGGACTACGAGTCCGGAATGAAGTTGAATTGAATTGAATTGAACAGCAGTTTTCAGGTCTTTCCACAGATTTTCAATAGGCTTTAGGTCAGGACTTTGACTGGGCCATTCTAACACATTAATATGTGTGTTTTTAAACCATTCCATTGTAGATTTAGCTTTGTGTTTAGGGTCATTGTCCTGCTGGAAGGTGAATCTCCGCCCCGGCCTCAATTCTCTTGCTGACTCCAGCAGGTTTTCCTCCAAAATGTCTCTGTATTTGGCTCCAACCATCTTCCCAACTATTCTTACAATCTTCCCAGTCCCCGCTGAGGAAAAGCAGCCCCATAGCATGATGCTCCCCCCACCATATTTGACACTGGGGATGGTCTGACCAAAGCACCTTCTTCCACATGGTAGCTGTGTCCTCCATATGACTTCTAGCAAACTTCAAACGGGATTTCTTATGGCCTCCTTTCAATAATGGCTTTCTTCTTGCCACTCGTCCATGAAGGCCAGATTTGTGTAGAGTACGACTTATAGTTGTCCCATGTACAGATTCCCCCAGCTCAGCGGCAGTACGTCGCAGCTCCTCCAGAGTTATCTTGGGGCACTTGGTTACATTTCTGACCAGTGCTCTCCTTGTTCGGTCTGTTAGTTTAGGTGCACGCCCGTGTCTTGGTAAGTTTGCAGTGGTGCTAAACTCTTTCCATTTCCGAATGATGGATTGAACAGTGCTCCGTGAGATGTTCAAATCTTGGGAAATCTTTGTATAACTTAACACTGCTTTAAACTTCTCCCCAGCTTTATCCCTGACCTCTCTGGTGTGCTCCTTGGCCTTCATGATGTTGTTTAGTGACCAATACACTCTGACCATAGCTCTGAGGCCCTCACAGAACAGCTGGAATTATCCTGAGAGTAGATTACACACAGGTGGCCTCTATTTAATAGTTAGGGCAAGGTGTGAACATTCTGCAGTCATTAGGAATGTTATAAAGGCAATTTAATGCACTCAGAAAAATGCTGTATGAATACTTATGCACGCCCCACTTTTCACTTTTTTATTTAAAAAAAAAATAACAGAATCATGTATCATTTTGCTTTCACTTCAGAGTTGTCTGTTACTTGTGTGTGAACTTTCAGTAAAAAATTCAAAATAAAATCTTTACGTTTAGGGTTGTAAACATGAGGAAATGTGCAACAGTTCAAGGTGTATTTGTACTTTCGCAAGGCACTGTAGCTGGAAGACTAACCCTCTCACCCCTCATGAACCCATGCTGAGACTGTTGACAGATGTGCAGGCTGTGTGCTGGAGCCGAGCCCAAAACACTGGTGCGTGATGGGAAATGCGGGCGAGTCAGGGGTGAGGAGGGCTGTGTGCATGCAGATTACACTTGGCTGCTTGTTTCATGATGTAACGTGTCCGGAGTAAGGCGCTTATGCGTAGACATAGCACGCAATATTAAATTATAGCTGTAACTCAGTCCTTCAGCGGCCCTGAGTGTAGCAGACACACTGTCTGAGCAAAAGAATGCCGCCTCCTCAATTTAACTACCTATTATGATCAGGGGTTTCTGCATTTGGCCAGGTCTAGATTCAGCGACTCTATGTAACCAAAGAATGATAATCACCTGAACATCCTGAATGACCAGGTTATTCTATCAGTGGATTTATTCTTCTCTGATATAACGATACCATTACGTTGACGCACCTTTTTTTATTGACGTTAACGTAACGTGACAAGTTAAATAATAGCTCTTTGGGGACTGAAATATGATGAGACGTTATAAAGCTGGGGTACCTGATTTTTCCTGTTCAAACAGTGACATTTTTTTGGTTTGGCCCAAACTTGTTTCTAGCTCTCACAGTCCCTCCTGTGTATTCACATTGTTCAAAGAATGGAATTATATGCACATTTCACACCCATATACAGCATTGAGTGGTGACAAAGTGAAGCAGATGCGGCCACCCCTGAGATCATTTAGATTAGACTTCTATCATCCATGGCTCAATAAAACTTTAGGTGAAGACAATACAACAAGGTCTGTGTTTTGCTGTGTTTACAATATACTACTGAGGTCGCAAAAATAAATGTATTCTGCAACACCAAAAAATCAGGTACCCCAGCTTTAAGAGTCGACGAGACGAAAATGGGAGAAAGTGGTTTATCAGACCGCTTGTGCACGGAGCAAGAGAACACACTAGGTCACATGGGCTCACATGCAGCAGACTGCGCCCTCTCTCTCCCTCTCCACGCTACAGTCTGCGCCCATAGCTCCGTGGTCTGAGAGTGCGACTGACAGCGATGTCACTGGGACTTTTTCTTTTCTCAGGACAGTTTTAAATAAACGCAGAAAGCATGTTGATGAACTAATGTGCAGACAGCGCTGTTAATAAAACATCTCGAAGCGATGATCAGAAGAGGAGAGTGGCCACTTTTGGTGTTTACATGTTTACAGTGACACTTGTGGTGTAATCTGTCTGTCAAAAGCTCAGCCTTTCAGCTTTCATTCCAATTTCCAATACTTCTTTCCAATACGTATCTAAATAAATGTGTTGAAATACTAATACTACATGTTTTAGTCACAAAAGAGGCATAGTTGGACTACAGACAGGATCGGGACAAGTTTGAGGAAAATGTCTAGACTGGTGTTGTTGTTGTTTTTTTTAGTGTAGTTTATTAGCCATTTGCAATATTGAAAAAGTACACTTAAATGTTGACAGTGCACTTTGCGCTTGCTGGTACTTTTACCCTCTTAAGTTATCCAGTTATTATCTAGGCATTACTCAAATCTAAAAGCTTCTTGAAAAGAGCATCAAAATGTTGGTGAAAACGAAAAGTAAACAAAGATGAAAAAGCAATAAAAACATGACACACACACACACACACACAGAACCGCAACAAAAGAGCATCAAAAAAGCAACAACAAAGTTACAAAAACGCAACAAACAAAAAGTCGACAAAAGTGATAAAAAAAACAAATGTTCATAAAAAGACCACAAAAAAGTTATAAAAATGTGACAAAAAAGCGACAACGAAAACGCATCATAAAAGATGGGTCTGGGGAAAATGCACTCCGCTAAAGTGGGGGTTAAGAGGTTAAGTTTAGTTTTTGAGTTCTCGATGAGTTGAAGTAATCGTCCTGGCTGAAGGACGGCTTGTGTCATTAATTAAGAGCAGCATTGGGAGAAAGTGGAAGGGCTAAATGTACACACAGCTGAAAGATTCATGAGGACAGTCAGAGCATTGAGTTTCTGTCATGGCCTTGAGTCTAACAATACACCTGTGACATCAGCTGGCACCATCATGGAGACCTCAGGCTTGGCAATGTTCCATAGTAGATAGTAGAATAGGCGGGTCTTATCTGACTATAGAGGTCAGGTAATGAGTTTGCAAAGGACCTTTGTAGGAAGTCATGTGAAAGGAACATTGTCACTGCCCTGGGCCATTTATTCTAATTTAGATCTGGACCTGGTGATACTTGGAAGTATGACTTTATATATATATATTTAGGGCCGGGACTCGATTAAAAAATTAATCTAATTAATTAGAGGCTTTGTAATTAATTAATCGAAATTAATCGCATATAAATATTTGACCTGAGAACAGTGAGAAGTAAGTTTTTTCATAAGGATTTTTAGTATACCATTGAATAATGACTGAATACATAAGCTTAAGCAACAAAATATTGTTTATTTTTGTTCAACCAAGTCCAACAGACCAGTGCAATATTGCCATTAATTGTGCGTCTGCAGGAAAAAAGGAAACTGAAGTGTGGAAAGCAAAGTGTGATTAATTTCGATTCATATTTTTAATCGCACTAAACCTCATGTAATTAATTAATCGCAATTAATCGAAAAAAGTCCGGCCCTAATATATATATATATATATATATATATATATATATATATATATAATACTTTCTGTAGAGGTGGATCGATATATCGGCCCGATATTTGGGGATTTTGCAATATCAGCTAGCACGCGATCTAGCACCGTTAACAGCCGATATCTCCGGGACCGAAAGTGATAGAGACTTCCCGTTGATAGAGACTTCAGAATAAGCGAAATAAGGCTTTAAAACAGGAGTGTCCGTCTCATTTGGAGCAGGGGACAAACATTTTAACTTGGTGGTCGGCGTCCAAAACAGACACAACCTCTTTTTTAGGCGCATTGAGTTGAATTGTGTACGAAATGCATGGTATAGATAAACATGCCTTGCCTTTTGATAAAATATTAATACGACTATTTTTATTATTTGATATAGTATGCTTTTGAATATACTGCAGATCTCATAAGTAAGAAGTAAATTTGACCTTATGTTTTATTAAGCAGGTATTGTGCTTTAATAATGCACTCTCTATGAACAGTAGGTGGCAATGTCAATGCCACTGACTGAGAAAAAGAAAGTTTGTCCCTTTCAAGTTACAGTGTTTTGTTGAGGCTGCAAACATTGACTAACACTGTACTCAAGTATTTTCCACAGCAAACTCTTTCACTTAAGTAAACATTTTGACTGAGCGACTTTTACTTTTTATCTGAGTAATGATTGACCGGTCGTGTCAAGTAACAAAACCGAGTACTTTGACCACCACTGGCCGCCCTGAAGTGTGTCTCAGTTTGTCCTGTGTCCTGTGGTTTTCTTCTTGTGCTTCATGCTCCAAAGCCGAACCACCCGGATTCGTCACCATCGCGATGGCTCCCAGGCCCGTCTCAGCTGATGCAACGCGGCGCAATCACGCGGCTGTTTCCCCTCATGTAGAAATAACTCAATCCCACTGATTCTATTGTGTTGAAAGAGTGGTACCATCTGCTCAAGAGCGTCTTTGATCAGGAAAAACATTGACAGAGCAAAAACACTTGTAGACTGGCAATATATTTCCAGCCAGCGTGCCCCGAAGCAGCGCATTCCAGCTGAGGGAGAGGTCGAAGGCACTTGTAGCCAATGGGGAAAAGAACAGCGGCTTCTTTATCAAATACGCACAGAGAATGATAGAGGCATGACTTGCAATAGTGTGTTTAGTAGCTTGACTCTTCATTTACTGTATATCATCTCTACGTGTTTATGTTCTAGAGTTTGATGATGATCTAATGTCAGAGATGTTAGAATAACTGTTCTGTTGTTATCAAACCAGGTCAAAACCAGGTCAAACAGTAAATAATAAACATTATTATTGGGATGTTTCTGATCAGAGCAACTTTGCTGCAGCTTAAGATTCACCGGGGGGGTCACAGAAAAGTGAAAGGTCCTCTTTTCTCCAGTGTGAGATCAATGAAGTTGAAAAAACTCCCTATAAAAAACAAATAATATGTATTAAAGCAGCACTAAGTAACTTGTTTATCTTAATAAATCCTTTCCGTAGTCCCTCTGGGGTAATACAAGTGTTAATGGGATGATTGGGGGGTCTTTTATCGCCCCCTGGTGTCTCTGGACAGAAAACCATATTTGCAACTTGACTGCCACCAGGTCGGAGTCACCAATACACACTAATGGAATCACGAAGAAGGAGCTAACAGGCTAACGGGCAAAGCTAACTGCGGACTAGCGCCACTTAAACAGTATTTACAGCCAAGTTTGAGTGAAAAAAAAAGTGTTTCCATTGTGTACAACACCCCTCTCTCCCTTCGCTTTTTCTGTCAACGTAGTATTTACTCTCACGGACAATTAATAAGTTTTAAAAATCGCAACTTGCTACGACACCTGCAGTTGCGCTTATGACCTCTGGGGGCATGAGTTACTTAGTACTGCTTTAATAAACTAGTGGAAAAACATTACACAAATGTAACTGGACTTTTCTACTCTAAATACCCTTGAGTATAAGACAGGCTATTAGGTTGGATTACATTAATGTAAACAACTCACATAAAAATGATCTGATATTATAACTTGTGCATTCCTGTGTATTACAAATTTGTTAAATCACGCGTTCCCAAAATTTTCAGGCTGCAACCCCCAAAATCACTCAACCAACAACTCGGGACCCCCCTCTGTAAAATGTTAATTCACATTTATAATAATTAAAGGGGCAAACATTTAAAAATCTGGTTCAAGGATATTAGTTCTGATATTGTATTTTGAAATTTGGCTTAATCTCACTAAAATGTATTATTTTCAATCAAAAATACATCAAATTCAATGTCAGAAATGTAAAAAATATTGTCTCAAAATCATCTTGCGAACCCCACTTTAGGAACCAGATCAGTTAATTTTTAACAGCATTTCATAAACTAAAATACAGCGGTTTTATTTTATTAGGTGATCCAATCATAGTTTCTATCCCAGCTGTGATTAGAAGACGTTAGCATTAGCATGCTGTTACTAGCTGTGGCATTGTGCGCAGAGTTTAAAAATAAGTTGTAGAGGTTAAAACTAACCTCAAAATAAGGTATATGTCCATATTCACTTAGATTCACTTAGATTTAGTCGGTGAAAGTTGTGTTTGTAAATTGGTGAGAGCCAAAACTGGTATCGGTTCAGTATCGGATATTTGTCTATACCCAATATTGTATTTTTTCCAGTATTGGCTCCGATATCCAATACCAATATCGTATCGGGGCATCCCTATTTTTTACTCTTTTACTTGTTTTTTACTTTCCACCATTGTATGTGTGTGTTTTTTAAAGTCCTATAGTAAAACACTAAAAGTCTCATAGCGCAGACTGTGTGAGACCACTGACTGTCTCTCTCCCACTCACAGCTTCAGTGGCAGATGGCTGCACTGCCGAGGCTCTGTTGGCTCTGTGTGATGTGCCACTGACCCCCACCCCTCCCACACACACATCCTTTACACACACGCTCTCTTTCTCCATCGCCAGACTGACGGCGGCACAACTAAAAGTAGACGTTTTGTACAGTGTGTTGGAGATGGGGAGTTCCGGGAGGTGTTGTGTACTGTGGGGAAGGTTACAGCCCTGAAATTTAAAGTGGACATATCTGGCATATGGGGCTTAAAAATAAACTCATACTCAACTTATAATTCAAAATGTGTAAGAATTAAATAGTAACAAATAAATACAGGCTAGAGCTGGCGAGGACTTTGTATGAAGGCAAGCCAAGGCAAGTTTATTTGTAGAGCACAATTCATACACGAGGCAATTCAAAGTGCTTCACAGTTGCAGAAAAAATTACAAGAAAACAGAAAACATCAACATAAAGTTAATCAATTACAGTAAAAGGCAAGAGTGCAGATAAAATACTTTCATATGCACGTTTTCATATGCACGGGTAAAAAGAGCTGTTTTCAGCCTGGATTTGAACATTGTCAGAGTTGAGGCCTGTCTCACATCCTCTTGAAGACTGTTCCAGATTTTAGCTGCATGAAACTGAAACGCAGCCTCACCGTGTTTATTATTGACTCTAGGAACCACCAGGAGACCCCTCCCTGAAGTTCTCAGGGCCCGAGATGGTTCATACGGCTCTAACATGTCAGAGATGTACTTTGGTGCTAAACCATGAAAAGACTTGTACACAAGCAGAGCTGTTTTAAATTCTATTCTCTGAGTGACAGGAAGCCAGTGCAGAGACCGGAGCACTGGACTAATGTGGTCGTATTTCCTTGTTCTTGTCAGGACTCGAGCAGCAGCGTTCTGGATGTTCTGCAGCTCTAACAGCTCGTTTAGAAAGGCCAGTGAGCAGCCGTTACAGTAGTCTAACCTGCTGGAGACAAATGCATGGATGAGTCTCTCTAAGTCTGGTTTTGACACTATTCCTCTGATCTTAGCAATGTGTTTCAGATGGTAAAAAGCTGATGATGTTATTGCTTTGATGTGGCTGTTTAAGTTCAGGTCTGAGTCCATGATTACTCCTACTCCTATGAGGCTCCTTCTGCTGGCAGCTGTGAGAAAAACGTGTTCAAAAAACAAACTTTCCGTTTCGATTTATGGCGTGGTTTACCGTTTCAGTGCGGTTGCATAAACACAGTTTTAGCGCAGACCGGCTCAGGTTATAACGATATAACGTTGGATTATGGGCTCTAATGGTCCGTGTATGATTCGTTCAATATTTTTTTTAATTGAAATTAAAAACAAAATTACCTAGAGACCGTCTGCTATGAGCAGTTTTTGTTTTATGTAATGAAACAAAATCTAATTTACAGTTTTCAATCTAATGCTAAAATAGAAAAACAATATTTGAAAGTAAAGGCTCAGAGCGTCAGTATGTCATCAATTATCATATATTCGTCTGCAACAGCGGAAGTTTTCTGTACGGGCCATATTATTGTCCGGCTGCAACACTGACGGCATCGATGAAACTGGTCATTCTATTCAAGGAGATTTCTATAAACGCTGTAATATCAGATGTATCGACAGATAAGCAGCATTTTTATTCTTCCAAGCTGCGGGTATATCTTCTCCACGAAGATATACCCGCAGCAGGTCAGGGCAGCAGGGACGCTAAATGGAGGCGCAGCAGACGGACACATGGACCGTGAGTATAGGGGAAGGTGCGGGCCAGAGCAGCGCAGTGGAACATAAGGGTGTGGATGAAACGGCGGCACAGTCACGTAACAGAGGTAAAGGTGGAAACAGGGATGTGCTATGAAAATCATAATAAACCAAACCCCGTGCAAACAGAGTAAACTCGATGTGTACTATAGTGCCCTACAGCTGATGCCGGGTCCGTTACCCGGCGCGCGGCTATGGAGAAGCTTGGAGGAATAAAAATGCTGCTTATCTGTCGATACATCTGATATTACAGCGTTTAGAGAAAGCTCCTTGAATAGAATGACCAGTTTCAGCCGGACAATAATATGGGCCGTACAGAGAACTTCCATTGTTGCAGACGAATAACTGATAATTGATGACATACTGACGCTCTGAGCCTTTACTTTCAAATATTGTTTTTCTATTTTAGCATTAGATTGAAAACTCTACATTAAAGCCATTTAGAGTGATTTGTTTCATTACATAAAACGAAAAATGCTCATAGCGGACGTTTCTAGGCAATTTCGTTTTTGATTTCAATTTGAAAAATGATTGAACACGGACCTCTAATAATGTGGAGGACAGTTTTGGGTTTTCACAAAGATGCGGTTGTAACCAGGAAGTGCAGGACCATAGGTGAGGGTAGGAACATATATTGACCGGTAAAACGAGAGCTTTGCCCCCCCCCCCGACTCAGTTCCCTCTTTACCAAAACAGTCTAATACAGCACCGATCCGTCTATCGATCTCACACTCCATCCGTCCCTCACTCAATCTTTTTCCGGTGGAGAACCATGGCCTCGGATTTGGAGGTGCTGTTTTTGTGGCAAAAACGACATAGATCGTTCAATTTACTCTCCACTCTTCTGGCTGATGCTTCGTAAAACCATTAACTTCCTTGTTTACAAAATACGCAGTACACCGCTTGTGTCATATATGGATTTGATCTGATTAACATGCTTGTCAATCATCCCTGATCTCAGATTACGTGTCTTTGTGAAGAATTGTGGCTGGCCAGGCTAGTTTTTAATCACTGTCTTGGGAATGATTTCACTTGTATTGTATCTGGCGTAGAGGCTGCTTTCGCTAGGAGATGGTACTGGACACACTCCCACCATCTGCCCACACCGAGAAGAATGCCGTTTTTCTTTTTTCTTTTTTTCTTTTTGAGTGGTCAAACTATAGAAAGAAATGAGCCGCCATTGGCTGTTAGCGGCTATTTATACCCTGCCAATACTGCAAAGCTGGTCAGTTACATGATGCCGCTGACTGACAAAAGCAATTACAGCATCTTTAAATGCATCTTTTATCCCTGATCTCTGCGGCCTGTCTTATAGAGGGCACCGGAGCTGGAATCACATTAAGGATGCATTATAAACCCAGCAGCAGGCAGGCGGCGTCTGTAACAGTGGGGCCGTCCGGGCAGGTTTCAGGGGAGAGTGTGTCTGAGTAAAGTGTGTTTGTAATGACTGTGGGCGTCTGCGAGGTGTGAAACTCAACGTTAGGTGAACAGCAGCGGCTATTGTGTCTGCTGTAAAACAGGCTGTATACTGACAGCTACTTTAAAGCTGAGGTGTTCTGGAGGAGTGGGGAGTGAGCATGTGCTTCTGGCAATTACGACTGACATTGTTTAACTCACAATGGGATTAATAAAGTTGATAGTCTGATCTGTGAGACCTTATGAAAGCCTATGATCCTAATAACCTCCTACCCCCTGCCTGAACCAAGGGCATTTTCTCCAGTTCGGCTTTACCCAAATCTAAAAGCTTCCCCGCTTTTTTGTTACTTTTTTCTTGCTTTTTTTCGGCCCTTTTGTTGCATTTTCATCCTTGTTTTCGTCGGTGTTTTGATGCTTTTTTAAGCTTTTAGATTTGGGTAAAGCCAGACTGGAGAAAATGTGCTTGGTTCAGGTGGAGGTTAAGAGGTTAAGGAAGAACACAAGGCATGTGAGGATGCTACTGTATCTGCTTGTAATAAACCGCGCCTCAGTCCACCTCTCGTGAGTGGCGCAGGCATACAGAGTCTCCCGCACTCAGACAAAGGCAACAAGAATGTAAACCAGTAATGAAAGATTTTCCCATCTCTCGTCTTTGCAGCTATTAAAGTGAACTGCCAGGGCTCCTGCGGGATCTCCAACAAAATGAACGACCCGTCGTGGGCCGTGGAGGAGCAGTACTTCAACAGCACCCTGTCTGTGGCCGATAAAGGTGAGTTTCCAACTCAAATGAAGCAGGTGAATGGATAGACGCTTAGACCCCAGCAGGTAGAGATGTATCAGCCATGTGACAGGGAGAGAGTGGATGTTTGTTGGAACGAGTGCCTCATGGAGATAGAGTGTATTTATATAATTATTTGAAAGGTAATTGATTGAGAAAGCAGGTTGTGACTGGTTGAGAACAGTAGACAGGCAACATGAAAATAGGAGAAAATACAAAACACTTCTCCTTCTCCTTCTCCTCGTCTCATGATCGGCAGGTCGGAGGTTCGAATCCCGCCTCCTGAAGGTGCACACTGATATTGTGTCCTTGGGCAAGACACTTCACCCAGCTTGCCTCCAGTGTCTCCTTGCTGTAAAGTGCGTTGAGTGCCTAATGTAGGTGGAAAAGTGCTGTATAAGTGAGATCATTTATTAGTGTAAACATAGGTTGTTATTGTGACAACCTCCTCCATGTTGTGTTTTGGCAAACCCGAATATTTCCACTATGGTGGTGTAGATTTTCATGGTTTTCCATGATTACAGGTAAAGTTGGGTCACGTTGTGTGTGTGCTGTGTTCCTGCTCTTGTGTCTTGTACTTTGTAACATGCTCCCTGTACTATTGTGAATTGTTTTTATTTCATTGATGTCGGGGGTGGGCGCTTATAAGCTTTTGCTTCAGCCCACTCCTTTTTAGCAGAATTTTAACTGCTCAAATAAACTAATAAACATCTTGTGAGCCACAAAATCGTGGTGCTGCGTGCTGCTGCGTTCTCTCATACATACAAAATAAAGGAGGCGGCTCTTTGGCTGTGTGTCAAAGTGTCTCGGTGTGCGTTGGGCTTTAGACACACATTTTGCTAAAACATAATTAACACAATTTAAGATTTTGCTCAAAATTTCACCCACTTTTCTTTAGTTTGACCATTTTTGTGATGTTTATAGTTTCACTTCCTTATTGGACACTGGCAGGAAGTGACATAGATGGCATTAAACAATTTTAAACGGTTGCCGTGCCAACCATGTTATGTCAACAGGTTGTGTTCACGTTCTCAAATGTGATGATGTCATAATGTCAGTTGGAGGGCAGGGGCCAAGACAACTCTATGGGAGAAATACAGTTTTTCTAAGAAATCTACAAAGCTTCAGCTTCACGGAAATAAACTGATAATAAAGATTTTCAAAAGCATTAAAACCTGTCATATGCACTTTAAAGGAGCTCTGCTCTTATCACGTTGGGTATTTTTCTGCTCCCATATGAATTTTGAATGGACTACTCCAAGTTGTCCATATTTATTCAACCACCTTGTTTGTCACCTTTTGCACTGCAGGAAATCATACATCACCCTAAAACACATAGTTAAGCCTACATTTCTGAAGAATGCCGACAGAGTTACATATTTAGAAAGCAGATTTTAAACATCTTTTCCATGGCTATTTTATGTGTCTTTCCATATGTTTGTTTGCTTTTTTTAAGAAATGAGAAGCTCCTCATTGCATCTAGCGGTGTTAAAAGACTGGTTTCCCTGAAGGATAATTATCCTAGATCTTACCTATTTGCTGCTCAGCGTTATAGTTAAAATGGAAGTATCTCAATTGCTTTATGCCAAGCCAGTGTCTCTCAATCACTGTTCAACATCTCACCTCGCCACTTCACTGGCCAATCATTTTCCGTCGCCCCTCTCTCCACATCCCGCCTGTTTCTCTTGTGTTATTGAGCTGTTAAAATGTCCTGTCCCGTCCCGTCAGGTGACAACGCAATCTACGGCCCATGCCTCTCACCTCATTAGCTTTATGGGAACAGTCCGGAGCACACAGTATCAAGGTATAGGCCTCTCCAAACAGGAGCCATCGGCTTGGGAAATTACTGAACCTTAAAATGTGTTTTTTCAAAGTGTATGAGAAAAAAAGGGTTCAGTGTTACTACATAGTCCTGTGCTCTGTTACGTGGCTCTGACGCTGTATACATTGTTTCTGACATGCACACGTAAAACCATGAAACTGCTGTTTCGCTCCTGTGTCACTCTTGGTATAAAGTTGGCGTACGCTGTGGGGCCCGACCGATATCTTGCCGATATTAGGGTATTTACAATATAGGCTATAGGCGATGTCAGCCGATAAAAAAGACAATAATTAGAAAATCAAATAAAAAATTTTATCGCTGCAAATTAATCAGTCTCAATTTGCCGACACACAAAGCTGCCACATGAGCCATTCTATATATGATATAGAAGGTGATTTAACCGTTATTTAACTGTTGCCGGGCTAGGTGTACATTATGAATAGTTGTTCCCTGCGATTACGAAATCGCGTTGTGTAATATCGCGATAAAATTGCAAATGCAATTAATCGTTCAGCCCTAATCTCGATATCGATACAATAACGATATGTCTTTCAGCCCTAATGGTTTCTGTGTTTTGTATGTAACATTTTATTTATTCATATTATGTAGTTTGTATGTGGGTCAATGATTTGCTTAGTTTCTTTTAAATTGGTGTCTATTTTAATTTTTCAGTTTTATTTCTAAACTAAGTTTCATGTTCATTTTATAGAATGTGTTGTGTTTTGTTTGTTTTTTGTCTTGTCGTTGTCTTGTCCTTTGTTTTAAGTTGAAAAATAAATAAAATAAAAACTATCTCAAATTCTAACGTTTTTCAATGTTTTTGTATGACTTGCTATTAGCATTAGCCTCAACGGCCAATCACAAGATGGCCGCCACGTTTGCCACATCAACGAGCATCATATCCGATCTAGAGTTTCATTAAAGATCTTTGGTGGCATTCGGCACATCTTTGTTATAAGTGTCGATCTCTGTCAAATAAAAAACCTTGGACCATTTCGATTCATCCTCTTTGACCTTGTGTACTGCTATCTCCTTTGTCACCCTTTCCTTATTGCTCATGCACTGAGGTTCTGAAAATGTGTTCCCGCAGCAGCCTGTTGAAAAGTGCAGCGTGTGTGAAAAATGCAAACTCAAATACAGAGATAATGGTGTTCATCGGAGCATGTAATCCGCTGGTCAATGATCCAAGAGGCAGAGCCGTTTTTAACCAACACTAGCTCAGCGTAGACACTTTCAGAGCAGGGTTTCAGGGTTTCAAGTACAGAATGAGCACATGGTGGTGAGTTTGTTCTGGACTGCAATTGCCAGAGAATAGAAATGCTCAAATTCGAAAAAGATCTTACATGTATCCCGATGAGTCCTTGCACTGGACGGGTGCCCTATAGAACATGTTTTAATGGGACACAGGGAGACAAACCTTCAGACATTAGCCAAGGTCGCCGTCTCACTGTGCAGTCTGAAGGGGGACATACAGGGATGTGATGTCAATTCCAATATATCCATTACTGAACCAATATAGCTTCAGCTAATCCAGGCTGGGACAAAAGCTGTGATTAAAACGCCCAAAATAATTAAATAATAATGACCACTGTTGAAGGTCTCAGTGTTGTATTCCAGTTTATGAAATGCTGGCACAGAATTACTGATGATAGAATAGAATAGAAATAGAATAGAGTAGAAATGAAATGAAATGGAAGTCTGAATATAATGATAACTAGGGCTGAGACGCATTAAAGTTTTTAACGCAATTAATCGCATTTTCCAAAAGTCCCGAGCCGGAACCTTTCGCGTGTTTCTGGTACACCCATAGATCGGACGCGTAATATGCTACATCTGCTCACAACAGCGACTGGGAACTCGTTTGTAGAAAAGACTACTGTTGTATACAGCAAATGTCAAACTCTTAAAGCAGTACTAAGTAACGTGTTTACCTTAATAATCCTTTCTGTAGTCCCTCTGGGGGTAATACAAGTGTTAATGGGATGATTGGGGGTCTTTCATCTCCCTCGGTGTCTCTGGCCAGAAAACCATGCTTGCAACTTGACTGCCACTGGGTCGGAGCAACCAATACACACTAATAGAATCACGGAGAAGAAGCTAACAGGCTAACGGGCAAAGCTAACTGCGGGCTAGCGCCGCTTTAAACAGTATTTACAGCCAAGTTTGAGTGGAATTTTTTTTTCCCCATTGTATAACTGGATGTACAACACCCCGTAGTATTTACTCTCCAAGACATTTAATAAGTTACTTAAGTTAATAAGTTGGGCGGCACGGTAGTACAGCGGTTAGCGCTCGTGCTTCACAGCTAGAAGGTCCCGGGTTCGATTCCCACCTGGACGGGGCCTTTCTGTGTGGAGTTTGCATGTTCTCCCCGTGTCTGCGTAGGTTTCCTCCGGTACTCCGGTTTCCCCTACCACTAAAAACATGTACAATAGGCCAGGATGAATGAGTGTGTTTGAGAGTGCGCATGGGGACGACGGATGCAAATTAGCCCAAGGCTACAATCCGGTGTGGCTTGTTTACATGCATGAGACCCATGTGTTCATTAACATGCACTGTCCTGACCAAATAAATAAAAAATTAAAAAATCGTAACTTGCTAAGACACCTGCAGTTGCGCTTATGGCCTCTAGGGGCAAGAGTTACTTAGTACTGCTTAAAGGACTAGATGCAAGTTGGTCATTTTTATACTCACCACTCGCCACCTCAGGTCTTACTGCAGCTTCTATATTAAGCTTGTGCATGACGGCAATTCGGACCCGAAGTAACACCTTTATGAGAGACAGTGCAGGATTTTAGAGGCAGTTGTGGTGAACAGGTCAGGGCTCATTCTACACAATAGGACATGGCTGGAACATGTAGGGGAGGAAAATACTTAATTTAACATTTTAAACTCCGTATAGTCCCTTTAAAGGTAATGCTTTATGCCCCTTTTTTCTTTTTTCCCCCCTATAAACAACGGAGAATATGGCACTGTTACTGTTTTGTTAATGTGATGAAGCCTAGACGTTAATTCAACCTGGTAGACTAATTTCAGCATCACCTACCTCCAGCCAATGAATGCTTCTGTGAGGGTCACACCTCCACCTCAGCCATCAGCGTAAGGGCCGCACCTCTGTAGCAGCCAATCATCGCCCTCGGTCCCGCTTTTAAGCCCCAGCAATCAAGGTCCGTTCGCTTCCCGGTTGCGTTGCGACCCACCTCCGCCCCTTCTCCACCTCTGCTGCCCACGGCTTCTCCCTGCTGCATCCTTCACGGGTCTCCCATACCACCACCAGTGTCCAGGCTCCAGGGGAAGACATCCCTAACTCCAAGCTGTTCATCCATACTGACTTACATGCATACATCGATGTCTACCGCCGGGGTCTGATCACCAAAACTAGTATACGTATATATGTCAATAAATCTTCCTAATCGCTGCTTTGTCTGTTTAAGTCTATCCAGGTTGAATACAAGTCACATATATGATCCTGAAACACGTGAAAGTTGCATAGCTCTAAATGCACTTTGCACCAATCTGTTTGATGAAGCTTAACAGATGAATAACAGTAAATATATTTGTTATTGAGCTCACGTGTCCATCTATTTATTCAATAATTTGGATGCAAAAACGGTTTTCGAAAATGAAAATGTTGTTTTTTGGCGTTGGATTAAAATGTGATTACCTTGTAATTACGATTAATTACAGACCCTGATTCACTTGATTGAAACTTTTAATTGAGTCTCACCACTAATGATAACATATATTTGTATTGCACAATTTGTTTGGAAGTTGCCTCCATTAATGGAACCTGTTATGTTACTAAGGTAATGTAGAAATGTATCAATGTAGAAAACAACTGCTCGGTTCAGTTGGGGTTAAAAGGTTAATTTCATTCAATGCAATTTGCAGAAACCCTGAATTATGACACGTGTCTTTGGATAATACTGCGCTGCACACATAGGGTTTGTCTCTAGAATGAACCGCTGAACATGTTCTATCACTGTGTGGAGCAGTGTAAGCCTGTTATAGCTGTTTCCATCTCTCTAATGGACACTTTGCTGGCTCCTTACAAATACATGCTGCGTGCTCGTTTCATCTCTGTCATTTTCCCACTTTGTTGCCTGACAGCGTGATGCGGCCCCCGGGGGTATGCTCACTGCTAATGTGCTATGTGTGGGGTGGGGCTCGGCGTGAAAACTAAGGCAGGAAGCTCTTTGGGAAGGGAATCTTATTTGTATAGCGCTTTTTATAAACTACATTTTGTAGCCACAGTTTCCCCTGGGGTAGACTGACAGAAGCGAGGCTGCACACATCTGCGCCAACGGTCCCTCCGACCACCACCAACCACTCACACATAGGCATTGGGTGAAGTGTCTTGCCCAAGGACACAACGACAGTCTGCATCTGCAGGAGCCGGGATTCGAACCCCTGACCTTCCGATCACGAGACGACTCGCTCTACCATCTGCGCCACTTTTAAAAAAATATGTCTATTTGCTAAATGCCAAAAGATGATGATATATTTTATATATATATATATATATATATATATATATAGATATATATATCTTCTTTTTTTTTTTAGAAATGTTTTTGTTACTTTTTACAAAACCAAAAGTTTACATACATTTCATTAATATTTGGTAGCATTGCCTTTAAACTGTATAACTTGGGTCAAACATTTTGGATTTCCTTCCACAAGCTTCAAGTATCTTGAAATCTCCTTCAAGGATGAACCAGGACATGACATCATCATTGGGCTTTTCCAAATTGTTAAAAGGTATAGTAATCTCAGTGTATGTAAATTTATGACTTCGTAAATAGTAACAAAAACTTTTCTAAAAATGTCTATCTCTCATTGTTCTTGCAAACAGTACAGAAACTTGGCACCGAAATAATTTTTGTTTTTGATACCGCCCTTACCGGTGCTTTCGGTCGGTACCAATGACATACATTATGAGAACTAAAACATGAAATCATGCGAAAAATGTACTATTTTCAAATAAAATACCATAAAAACATATAAAATAGCTCATTATAAAGAAATAAGTAAACAAACACAAAAAACTCTATTTTTGTTACTTTGTGATTTACTCACAGTATCACGATTGACTATTTTTTACTCAAGTAAGAGTACAGATACTTGATTATAATATTACTCAAATACAAGTAAAATGTACTGTATGAAAAAACTACTGGCAAAAGTACAGTGACTTCAAAAACGTACTCAAGTACATGAGTAAAATGTAACTGAGTACTACCTACCTAAAGTTCAAATACGCACAGACATCAACCTTGTTTTTCACATAAACCTATGGACGTCAGTCATTCAGCACAGTGATTAAACACCTTGTTGTGAATATTAGGCAAGTGTTTGTTTTCAAGTGAATGTTTCCAGGAGCAAACTGGCCCATCAGTTTCATGTGCATTTTCTTCACCTAGTTTACTCTGTTAGCTTTATTCTCCATGCTGGTTTGTGCTTGAACAAGTCAGTAAATATATCCTGTAGCGGCATTGATAAACCAGGTTAAAGTCGATGCCCCCGCCCTGTAAAGCCGAGCGAAACCAGAGCAGTGGTAATCTCCACCAGCAAACAATGAAAGTGCAAATGAGAGCAAGTGTGCCACACCTGCCCACAGCCCACAAAGCTCCAGCTCAGTGTATACAGGCATCTGAAGGAGCGGCGATAAAACAGTGGGTATAACCAAAGCCAGGCTGCAGAGAATGACTTTATACTGAAGAAAAACAGACCACATGTTTACCAATTGTTAATGAGGAAGTAACACGTTAGATTACTCGTTGCGAAAAGTAGTAGCGTGTTACCGGCATCACTGGTCGTAGTGGTATGTCCGTGTATCCCTCTTCCACAGTGTTAAAAGTTTCTTAAAGGCAGGGAGACTTGTGCTTCGCCTGGCGCTGTGGGTGTAAATAAAGCCGCCAACAGCCCTGGCCTCTTTAGAGAAAAGTCGACTGTAATCTGCCGGGATTTAATTAGACTTTATTACCATCTTCAAAGGCGCAGGCACATTTTTTTCTTCTTCTTTTATTTTAATACACTTATTAGGGTTTGGTTTTGACACCTCAGCATAATCAGAATTTCAAAAAGCCTCAGAACACAGGGAAACAGAAGCTATTGTGGATCAATTTTGTGAACGAATGTGTATAAACCATTGCTTTACATGGGACAGGCGGACACTATCTCTGTCCCCGTCCCTGCGAGAGAAGTTGGGGGAATCGCTCGTGAAGTTAACGGGAGTCCGACTTTCAACTTACCCAGAGATTCACCACCATTCCTCCTCTCCAACTGCACCTTCAACTAATGGCTCGTTTCCAGCAGCCCTACCCTACTCTACTCTACTCGGTTTGGTCCTACTCTACTAGCCTGGTGGTGTTTTTCCATTACTCTGTAGAATCTGATACTGTATCCATGGTTACCAGGGCGCTTCCGGGTCCTGGCAGACGGGAAAATAATATAATGCGAGAAAAAAACATAAAAAACTCTTAAAAACAACCATCAATAATTCTGAAACTAAACAAAGAGTTACTGAAGCTACTTATTTCTCAAACTCATTAGCCAAAAATGCCACACCTACTGCTAAAAAAATAATATTTACTAAAGTCGCTACTTCCGTGGTTAGCGTAGCTGCTGCGCTATTAGCATTTTTCCTGCTAACCCGGAAGTACCGATTTGGGTAAATATTACTTTTATAGCAGTAGGTACAGCATTTTTGGCTAATGGGCCTGATAAGTTAGTATGTTCAGTAACTCTCTGTTGAGTTTCAGAAATATTGATTGTCGTATTGAAGAGTTTTTTGTAGTTTCTCGCACATCTGCGGACCCGGAAGTAGAGCTGTGACGTCACCACTTAACAAACGTATGGCTTTGCTTTTGGCTGTATCCATGGAAACAGCTTGCCTGGCACCGCCATACTTTTGCCAGTCCATTACACGCAGGGAAGTTAGTCTGGTAACGGAGCAATTGGAGCAGTTTGAACGGGCGAGCCTAACGCGCACAGATTGTCAGTGAAATAAACCAATTAGCAATTAGCGGACGTGACGACAGCTGTAGTCCAACTCACAAAATATGAACTGAATATAAACTCACGAGCACGCGGAGGCAAAATCCTCGACTGCTTCATCCATGATTAGTTTTGGCTAATGTTAATGTTGTTAACTGAACTAACAACATAGCAGCGCAGCGAGTGACGTAACCTTGTCAATTCTCTGTGACGGTCGTGATTGGTTCGGCTAGGCCTTAGCCGCCAATCAGCAACTTGTTTACCGTGTGTGTCCAGACCCACCTTCTTTCACGCAGAAAAGAAGTGGGTGTGGTTTATCAGGCTAGGAAACAGCACCTGCTTGGCCTGGTTAGTACCAGGGCCAAGCAGATACTAAAAGTACCAGTATACTAAAAGTACCAGTTAACTGTAAAATGGGCTGGTGGAAACATTTAAAATGCAGGTAGGGTAGGGTAGGGTAGAGTAGAGTAGAGTAGCGTAGAGTAGGTAGAACCAAGCCATAAGTAGCTAGGCTAACAATAAGTAGCTAGGCTAGCAATAAGAGTATTATAAACACACATAAAAGTGTATTAAGTTTATTTTGTGTGTGTTCAGTTGGTAAATAGCCGTATAATAAGCGGGATAATGTATAGAATGCTGGTCATTATCGGGAAAATAAGTATCGACAGGGCGAAGGTAATGATGACCAGCGTTCTATACATTATCCCTTACGTAATTACACAACTCATCCACTAGCTCTATCTGACGCCTTTTATAGCTCTTGTATATAATGAACGTATATATCTCAGATATAACATTACTCATACCCATGACCCACTCATAGCTATTTGCCAATGGCGATGAGTGAAGAGAGTTTATTGTAACTTCCTCCAGGACCCACAGAGCCTCAGGCCTCTATTTTTATACATTTTAGACAAATGAAGAGCATGTTGGAAGTTGTCAGGTGACTCACCCTCCTGCCCCTCGTTGTCAGTGCAGTTTGGAAATAGCTTCTGGTTCCATAGAATAGAATAAGAAAACATTATTTTCTACAATGCACGATCACGCTTGCTCACACATTCTAATACATTTGACATACATTGAAAGGATTTACAACGTTTTTGCCTTTTAGAGACTTCTGTTCTCCCTCCACACCTCCCTAACCCTGTGGTGAGTTTTACCATTCCATTACCTAAATCTACAGTGGGATCATTTGGTTGGTTTGGTCAAGTTTATTTGTGTGGCAGTCTCGAGAGGAACCTCATTAACGGAGCATTTAATAGTGTTTAGTAATTTTACAAATGTTGCAGCAAGTTGTAAGAGATCAGATTATTACTGTTTTAGTTCAAGGGCTTATTGTATTGCTAATGGCCCCGACTATTGCATCGAATATGAGAGATCTTTTTAAAGGGCCGATCTTGACCCAAAACTTCCGCACTGATTTTTTTTCTCAGTCCAGCCTTGTGTGCACGTATCGTATGTTCATGAAGAATAAAGTATATTTGGGGGTTTTGTAGTGGGCTTGTTTTCCTTGACGTGAGACCTTGTGTGTGAGACTTGCTTGGTTTTGTTGCAGAGAACCCTCCTCTGCAGTACGGCGGTGCTTATGTATTCCATTTTGAGCGCTGCAGTGAGATGATGTTGATAAAAAAGCTCCGCGCTCTCGAGCCTCAAAATCGGGCAGAGCACTTTGTCCCTCTTACCCCCACACCCTAACCGAGCACATTTTCTCCAGTTTGGCTTTCAGAGGTTTTCTGTTGGCCTTACTCATTTGAATAGTGTCTCCTCTCCTCATGAAAATACCACCTGTTATAATTCGTGCATTTTGAGTAATTCTGCATTTTCAGCCTGCCTGCTTCTCCTTAAAACATGCGGTTCCACCTGCTGATGTCATAAGGTGTAGCCCTCCCTCTCCAGGAAGTACTGATGTTCTTTCTTTTCTTCTAATCCTAGCTCTAAGTCGAGTATTTCAAATGGGGGGAAAAAAACACAAAAAAAAACGTTTGCTCTGTGTTTGAATGGTTTACTTCATTAAGTGTTCCCAGTCTGCTAGGATAGATGGGCACTTGGGCACAACAACAGTTTTTTTGGCGAGGGACTCACTCAACCACTGCCACGCTCGGCCGGTCCCTGGAGGAGTCGCCTACTTCCCAGTGGGATGGGGTTTCACAAACACTGTTATGTTAGTCTGCAGCGAAACTGGCACGGAACTGTGTACACAAGTCAGAAGAGAGGGAGGGAGGGTGAGACAGAGAGATAGAGAGATAGAGAGAGGGAGAGAGAAAGAGAGACAGAGAAAGAGCGTGATAGAGGGAGAAAGAGAAACTGAGAGGAGAGAGACAGAGGGAGGGAGAAAAAAGAGAAGCGAAAGAGAGAGAGAGAGAGAGAGGGGGGGGAGGGAGGGACAGGGTGAGAGAGAAGGAGAGGGGGGCCACGATGCATGCCAAGCAATGGAGGCTGCTAAAAGAAGGCACTTCAGAGACATACAACTACAGTAACTTATTACACTCCTGTCTTGCTCTCGTTCCTCTTCTTCTCCTTATTTTCTTTCGTTTTTGCTGCCAGAGGCATAACTTCTCTTCATTTTGTTGGAGGCGATGCGTAGCTGCTCTGTTCACACCAACATGTGGGTTTGCACCATCTCTCGCTCTCTCCTTCCCCTCTGAGAAGCAGGTGGGGAGGGGCTGGGCTCATGGGCCTTTTCAGGGAATATGCGACGGCCAATTGTCGTCGCACCTTGTCACTGCTACTGTAGTGACTGTATTCTCTTGGTCGTCTCTGTCAAATCTGTTGGCCCTCTGGGGGCCCCTGCTGTCTTGGGGGCCCCAGGCAGCTGCCTGCCTTACCTTATGGCAATCTGCGCCTCTGTACATCACCACTGAGAGCTGAAATGAGCTGAGTGAAAGTGTGGCCTTAATAAACACTCTGATTTGGGGAATGGGATTTAAATGCTTTTGGGATTTCAAAGAACTGTCCCAAAGACTGCGTGTACTGCTCCCTTGTGGAATAAGTTAATTCTGGTTTGAGTTTCTGGTGTTTTGTCCAGGGAGAGCTACCATAGTTTAGCAATGCTCCTAACAATCCCACAAATAAGTCTCATCTCCAGTGTTGAAGCCCGTGTTTTATTTTGGCGTTATAAAACCACTCGCTAATGAGATGTTTTTTGAGGTTTCCACTACTTTTAAGCAACTTATTGTTCTGGTCCTTTTATGGAGAGTGTTGGCTACAGTATCTGCAAAACTAGTCCATATACGGAAAAGAAAAGACAGAATACTGGGGTTTTTAATAACATTTTTGTTATTTGAAACAATGGGCAACACAGGTGCACAGTGCTCTTGCCTCACCGCCACCGATTCATGTTTTCCTCAGTGGCTGCACAGTCAAAAGAAAAAGATGAGGGTCAGAATCACAAACTCGTGCTAATGAGCCGGGCGCTCTCCTCATAGAACTAAACGAGATTCACAGGTTATATCTATTAAATCATTTTGAACAACAACAATCAATTTTAAACTGTTGCTGTGCAACCATGTTACGCCAATGGGAAATGAATGAGTCAAACTGCTATGGAATGTTACCTTCTTTATGTCACTTCCTGTCAGCAGCTGAAAAATTCAAATAAAAATAACTTTTTTGCCCATTTCTTCATTAAAATTGCTGTTTCACTGAAATAAAATAATAATTATGCAACTTATGAACTTGCAACTGATGTAATCCATTTAAATAAGTCATATTTTCAAGAGCATTAAAATCTTACATATGCACTTTAAGCCACATGGCTCATTTGCATAAGATCCGCAGTGAAAGAACAGACGCTAATGCAGCTGTCTGTGTTGAACTAAAGGACAGTATTCGGTGATTATCAGTGATACTGAAGAGTGATGTTTATAAAGACTCATTTGACATTTGTGCAGATGCTCGGATTATGTTGGTAATACTAAATTCATTGCGCTGCAGGAGGATATGGAGCGTGTATTGTACGACGCCACTTCCTGGTTGTTCCCTACGCTGGGTTAGGAAGGTTCAGATTGTCCCGATGCTGAAGGAGCAGCTGAAGCTCGTGTTCCTACAGTAACTGCAAAAGGTTCCTCAAGGTCGACCTCATGACGTCGCCTCAAAGGTTAAGGAAAAGGAGAAACTTTTTCGATGCAGCCTTGGTCCTGGAAGTGGTTGGTCCGACAATACCAGACTTTCTGGTCGAAACCCCACGTCATGAGTGTCTTTATCTGTGTGAATCTCCTCTCGACTGATGTCACCCAGCTCCTGTTCTGACCTGCTCTCTGTCTCTGTTATCTCCTGCAGGGACGTTATCAGCCGGCGAGCACAGTTTCCCTTCCAGTTCGTCATCCCTGGTAGGTGGACCACGCCCGCTTCTCTCTCTCTCTCTCTCTCTCTCTCTCTCTCTCTCTCTCTCTCATGCTGCAGGGGTGTGTTGATGAGGTCACATGCAGGCAAGAAAGTGATAAGAAGCATTCTGTAGATGCAGATGTTTTCTCTCTCAGTCTTAAAGGGCATGTTTCTAAACAGACTTGGAGCTACAGAAGACTTAGGGCCCGATCAGCAGTTTCCGAAATCCTCAAATCATAGCTCCGGGTCCTGATCCCACGGCCTGTAGAGTTTAAAATGTGAACCACCGTGACAATATGACATACGATATGGCACACAGAACACAGGGGATGATAAGAAGTTTCAGACTTGCACTATGCACTGTCCTTAGGGTGAAAATAGTAGTATAAAATGATATAATATTCGAAATAGAAGCTTACTTTAAATCAGATATTCACTGTAAACATAAAGGGAAGAATGAATCCAGACTAAACAAGTGCCTCTGGATCAGTCTGAAAAAAAAAAATGTTGTTGTGAGAGCAGTCTAATGCCCATGTCCTCCAGCGGTGGGTGCAGACGGGCGCCCGAGGGTGCCGTGTGCTGCTGTGTGTAGGTGTTGGGTGTCACACAGGGGTATGGTTATTTTTAGCCCCTGTGGGTGCTTGTGTAGACAGTATAATTAGAGCTTGCCATCAGTGCCCCGCCTCTCAGTTAAGATACACTCATGGCAACAACAATACAAGAGAGAAGACACTGCCCCCTACTGTGGAAATGTCATAAAAAGATTTACATATTTGCATTTGCATATTTGTAATACAACAAATCTACAAATCTCCGTTCAGCTGAGAGGCAGGAATTACGGAACAAAGGCGAGTATTATATACATTAGAATTGGAAATAGATGAAAATGTTGGTAAATTCTAAGTATAGTAAATACTCATATGAATTTGAATTGGCTCGAAGCATAACTGTACTTTGGCTCAGACTAGTTCATAGTATCCTGTTAAGTAGCAATGTGTATTTCTACTGAAATACTTTTCGTGAAATCTATGGTGTTTATGTAATAATAATAATAATGCCTTACACTTGTATTGCGCTTTACAAGCCTGTATTACCAAGTTTCTCAAAGTGCTACACTGTCGTCATTATTCATTCACTCCATACTTGGTGGTGGTAAGCTACTGTTGTAGCCACAGCTGCCCTGGGGTAGACTGACGGAAGCGAGGCAACCAGTCTGCGCCATCGGCCCCTCCGACCACCACCAACCACTCACTCACTCACTACATTCACTAGGCTTCCTGGTGTTACCAAACGGTCTCCCATCCAAGTACTGACCAGGCCCTTCCCTGCTTAGCTTCCAAGATCTGACGGGATTGGGCAGAGCACAGGCGGTATGACCACATTATGTTGCAATAATACTTTTTAGAAAGTTAGTTATTGTAGTATATAATCATCTGTTCTTCACCCCAAACCAATGCCTAATACCAAATATTATTGCAGGGCTGGACTGGCAGAAAAAATTGGCCCGGGACTTTTGGGTCAAGACCGACCCTCTAAAAAAATCAGTCATATTCAATGCAATCGTCGAGGACATTAGTAATAGGAGGATTCGGCATTCAGATTCAGGCACAAAGAATGCTCGTCCAGGTCAACGGTCAGGACTACCCAGATCGTATCTCAAACGACCGAGTGTGACACGGATATTGAATATTCTGAGCGTTGTACATAGACATCAATAATTATCTGATTCGCAAGGATGAGCAAAACTTGCTGACAAGGCTTGCTAACGACTACAAAGAAGGTGACTTAATTTGTCTGTGAAGATAACATGTAAACGGCGTCTAAAATGTAGTCTTTAGTACAGGCTCTATATATCGAGGTCTAACGTTATTTAGAATATAAATAAACCAATAAACAAACAAAAAACTGTTGTTGTATAATAAGTAAATAAACATATTGGTTACAAATAGCATAGTTAGCTATATGTCAAACTTACTAATTTAATCCATCCATTTCTTTCAGTAGGATATTGGATGAGTACGTATGGCGGCTCGCATACAACATGAGGTTCCTTTATTATAACTTTATTGCACTCGTGATTTGGGCAACATTCTTCCATACACTGATTAAGCCCACGTGGACAGTCACGCACTGCGATGGAGAATGAATGAGAACCTGGCATATTGCTGTAAAACCACTTTAAGCAACGTAATAGTCACTAAATAGCCCATTGTTCCACTACGATAGTATGTCTTTAATGGGCTGTGTACTGATAATGCTGATTTAGCTCATACAACAAGCCCTCGAACTAAAACAGTATACGTTACAAAACCAAGGAAATAGCTGCATGTTGTTTCTGCCGAATTACAAATAGAGGCCTGAGGCTCTGTGGGTCCTGGAAGACGTTACAATAAACTCTTTTCACTTGTATCGGCTAATATGATGTGAGGGCAGGAGTAACGTTATATCAGAGAGGCCCAGTGCTCATTATAAGAGATTATCTTAGAAGTCAGGTAGACCTAGGGGTTGATTTGTGTAATTACATCCACATAATGATCAGAACGTCTATAGTACTTGCAGTCTATATTGTGGGCCGGTGTGGTGCAGTACAGTCCTGTTCACTCATCTGGTCTGACCGGCCCAAAAGTACGTCGGCCCACTGGGAAAACTCCCGGTGCACCCGATGGCCTGTCCAGCCCTGTAGTATCCTGTAGTATCCCTAGTACAAAGACAAGTCAAATAATCTTTGATAAAAATACAAATAAAAATGTCTTTATGCTTAATGCTTTGTTCAAATGCTTAAATCAACTTAGCAATATGAAACGTTTGTATACCTCAAATGAACAGTATTCAAGTAAGTACAAGCGTTTTTCATTGTAAAATTTAAAATTATTCTCAAAGTATAAGTTCTTTGACAGTTTTCCCTAATTAAAGTCGGTATTAACTAACAGTCTATCCAAATGCGGACTATCAAACAGTAACTCTTTATGCTCATGTGTTTATATTACTAACTCAGTGGAAAACGTGGCGTCACTCAGGGTCCGGCGCGGAGCAGGTGAAGGCACATGCAGGCCAAAGTCTGTGCTCTGTCTCCTCTCACCTGCCCCCGCCCTGATGGTTAAACTCCTTCGTAGAGTTGAAATTAATATCTCATTTGTTGTCTGTCTTATAGCTATCAATATTGTGCTGTTTGTTCTCTGCTGCAGGACGTCCTTTATCATTAGTGGGTCTGTAATTTATTATCTCCAAGTCAGTTTCCATAGTGACCCTAGCTTCTGCAAATCGAGCTACTATTAAAAACAAAGGCAGCAATGAATATGTCGAGGCTCTGTACTAGGGTTGTTCCAATGGACGATGTCATCACCATGATGCCCTCCTGTCAGAAACACGCACTAATCTCCTGTAGGCCTAGTAAACCTCCAAACTTCGCAGGGCTTGCACTGTACATTAAATCACGAACGAATATACTGTAACTAATATGCATGCTAGTTTAAGTAGCCTGCCAGAGACACATGACCTGTTAGCTGTAATTCAAATTGCAGTTACACGTAAGACCTGAGGTGGCAGTAGTGAGTATAAAATGACCAACTTTAAAGCAGTACTAAGTAACGCTTGCCCCTAGAGGCCATAAGAGCAACTGCAGGTGTCTTAGCAAGTTACGATTTTTTAACTTATTAAATGTCTTGGAGAGTAAATACTACGCTGACAGAAAAGGTGAAGGGAGAGAGAGGTGTTGTACATCCAGTTATACAATGGGAATATTTTTTTCACTCAAACTTGGCTGTAAATACTGTTTAAAGTGGCGCTATCCCGCAGTTAGCTTTGCCCGTTAGCCTATTAGCTTCTTCTCCGTGATTCTATTAGTGTGTATTGGTTGCTCCGCCCCGGTGGCAGTCAAGTTCCAAGCATGGTTTTCTGGCCAGAGACACCAGGGGGAGATGAAAGGATTTATTAAGGTAAACACGTTACTTAGTACTGCTTTAAAGTGCCGCGATGGATCTCACATCGGAGCTGAGCGCATGGTTTGAATTAGAGCTGCACGTTTTTCATTAACCATTAACCGAAGCCCTTGGCGTTTTAATACTCGGTTAACCATTAGTGTGCTCCCTGCCACATAGTTGAGTTGGCTGTTGGCTGTTGAGATGGTACAGCAACGAAGTTGTACTTGAAGTATATCTAAGCACTGCAATGCAATACTTGCATTTTGATCCGTCATTCTCAGTTGTAAAGCGCTCCCACACTCTGCTTTTTTTGGCTCGCTCCATATTTGAAAACTAGCTAGCCATGCACGATGGACTACTTCTCGTAGACAAATGTCTGGGAGCACTCTGGCGGTCTTTGGTGGTTTAAAATGTATTACAAGTATTTTCACTGCTCACTGCAAGTATTTTCAAATGCTTTTACTCAGTTACACAATTTTTAACGGTTAATCGGTTAGTCATGGGCACCCGTAGTTTGAATAAACACACGAAGGACTGAGAGGAAAGAGGGAAGAGAGAGGAGGGAAAGAGAAAAGGCGCAGTGCAGGAGGTCCGAGCACACGGACCGGGGCGGTGCATGGAGCAGCTTCAAAAGCGTAGGCTACGATGCAAACTGCTACATATTGTCCCGTTCACCCACTGTTTATTAAACATTACGTTAAAATTGAGAAAATGCAAATAATAAGCTCCGATTTACAGTTGTATAAGTGTATTTCCAATGGAGATGGATGAGCTGGGACCAAACACCACACTTACTGAAGTACAGTCAAGACAGTGGTGGTTTTGTTTGCAAATGGTTTAAATCACTTTTTATTTTAGAAGTTTAGCCGTTTGTTCTGCTTCACCTGTCGAGCTGTGTGCAGTAATGTCCCCAACGGTTAGCTCAGGTACTGTTGCGTTGCTATGACTCTGGATAAACTGACTGACATTTTGTAAACAGCCAGGAATAAAGCATTAAAAACACAGAGGAGAGATGAGAAAAAGTAATATAATTTTTATCTTTATTTTAAAAAGCTTCTTGTCAGAGCTGGAGGCTATGGAAAGATTTGAGAGTAGCTTTTTAGAATATGGGTGGTGCCAATAATGTTAAGTTAAACCTCTTTCTACTATCAGTTTATATACCCTCTGCTTAGGGTTGTTAGCTGCTGACGAAGCCTTTGGAGGGAAATTTTGAAACGTACAAATATACAAATTCCATACTTCACCTTAAATCATGACAAGGACCAGTGTTATTGCAGTTAATGTCACCCCTAATGTGCAGCAGCTCGTCCTGTGTTCCCAAAGCTCTGCGTCTCTGCCCTCCTGCGCTTGCTCTAAATAGATATTTTTATCAGGCTGCTCTTAAATGTTATCGCTTCCAGCTATTTTTTCCCTGTTGTCCTGTCCTTGACCCGCAAAAACGTCACTTTTTATTCTGAAAAGCAGAAGGATAAGACAGCCCCTTTTGACTCTATAATAAAAAAGACAAAAAAGAAATTCTCAAGGCAAGAAAGCTGTTTGAAGATGTCCTCTTGGCTTATTTTACCTCCAATCATGAAATAAGTGTTCATACTGCCATGGCATTCACCTTGTTCAGCCACTTTTATGGTGTAAGCGCTTCCTGTTCGTGTTGGCACCATTGTTTTTAATCAAAGAGAGAGAAGAAGATAAAATGTGACTTGTTGAGGTCTGATACAAGGCCATACCGAGCGTCGCACCAGCTCTGCCTCACGTCCAGACCAGAGGAGCTGGCCAGTGCAGGACACCACGCTCTAAAACAGGGACAAACCCAGGAGGCGGTGCACCGTTTCAGAGGAGCACTGAAGGCAGCCAGCCAGGTTTCCTCCGGGTGCTACAGTTTCCCCGACCTCCAAAAACATGCTGGTCAGGATGGCCCACAATGGAGGCTCCGTCACAGCCGCTCAGTAACACCTGAACACTATTTTGTTGTGCGCTTGTACAATGACAAATAAAGCACTTACTTACATCACATCTGGACACTTGCAGGGACACGTTTAACAGCAGCGGACAAAGTCATCATGATGGCCATCCCGCCTTTGCTCTGCCCAATCCCGTCAGACCTTGGAAGCTAAGCAGGGAAGGGCCTGGTCGGTACTTGGATGGGAGACCTTTTGGTAACACCAGGAAGCCTAGGGAATAGTGTGAGTGAGTGAGTGAGTGGTGGTGGTGGTCGGAGGGGCCGATGGTGCAGACTGGTTGCCTCGCTTCCGTCAGTCTACCCCAGGGCAGCTGTGGCAATGGAGTGAATATATAAAACCAATGCTGTGCATTATTATTATTATCCTGCCCAGTACTGATGACCTTGGGCAAACATTCCTCCTTTTGTCAATCTCTCTGAGGATTTACACCATATTGTGCAGATTCTCAACAGGAATAAACAGAAACCAACAAAAAAGCTCAAAGGAAATGAGTCTGCGTCGCCTCAGGCAGTTCATAGAGGAGGAAGATGACATGAAAAGTGACCTCAGATTATTTTTTGTGATATACAGTCAGACATGTAGTTTGGCAATGAACACAAGATGGTCGACAGTGGTGAAGTTGGTAGAGCGGGTCATCTCATGATCGGAAGGTTGAGGGTTTGAATCCCACCTCCTGAATGTGCACACTGTCGTTGTGTCCTTGGGCAAGACACTTCACCCACCTTGCCTCCAGTGTCTGTGTACATTGATTGGTGTATGAATGAGAGTGTGAGTGGGTGATGGGTGTAAAGCACTTTGAGTGCCTTATGAAGGTCGAAAAGCGCTATAGAAATTGAGACCATTTGCCATGGTGGCACCCATAGTCAGTCCTTGAATAAGGTGAATATTCCCCACCACTTTTTCTTCATGGGGTCAAAAAGATTATTTATTTTTATTTTTATTTTTGCTCTTTGCACGTCTCAGTCTTTGAATCATCAGAGTTTTTGAGGCATGAACAAAAGTAAATTATTTCAAAACAGTGTCTCGGGATGGTATTCTATTTTCGAGTTATTTTCCAGCTAAAGGAATGCCTATGTTTGCAAGTGTAAGGGCACAGTTTCGTGTTACAATGTGTCCAAAGCGGTTGGGGATTTGCAAATTAGACATACATGTTTTGTTAAAGGCACCGCACTGAAGTCATAGGCGTTCTATGTTCTTGGTTGTAACTCCAATAACATCCACTGTATTGTAACTGCATATTTAAATTTAGTTTCAGTTTTTTGACCAAAGAAAAGATTTAGTCATATGATTATTGATTAGTTTTAGTCTGTTTGGGTAGACTCTCAGTCGTCCAGACATTTTCCCTGGTTCTAGTGGTTTTAATGGTGCGTTCCAGGCAACTGATAACTGGTATCTTTCCCACTTGAAAATTACAACTTACGACCTCAGAGCGTTCCAGGTGAATAAAGTCGTATTTAAACAAAACGACTAATGCTACAACAGTTAGCTTACTGTATACGATGCTAACGTTATATGAATGTTTGTCCAAACCAGATGTAATTAAAACATGCGACATAACGTTATATTGAAAGCTGTGACCAAAAGTAACGTTCACATCACTGATGCAGTGGTTTTGTTACAGTTTTACTGTCTTCATCTCGCATTTGAACTCGTAGCTCTCTGGAGGTCTCCGAGTTTACAAGTTGTAATTACCACTTCGACCGGCGTTCCAAGCATAGACTGTTAAAAAGAATAGACAGCTCCTCCTCACTCCTCCCCGTTTACCATAATGACCACATTCGAGGGGGAATTCATGGCGGATTTACAGACTCCTCCTCCCCAGCTCTGACGAAGCATGTTCCTAATAAGGGCAAAAGGGCGGGATCTTCACTGTAGACTCGGCCCTTGCGTGACGTGTAGCTCGCGCAGCTCCAATGCTAACAGTCCGACCTCCGTTAAGTAGGAGATTTTTAAAAAATTATTTCGAAAACCAGCCTGGTTTCTTTATTTGTGACTAACCCAGCGTTATCTCAGGAGGAATATGTAGCCATAGAAAGTGTTAAAGGATCTATATCATGCTATTTTAGCCATTCCAAAGTAAAGTATATGCATATATATGATATATTGTACCTCTATCACTATGGAGTACTCATTTTTGAGAGAAATATAAGTATTTTTGGGGGTATTTTCCCTACCCGGAAGACAAGACGCTTCGATTCAGTTAACTCCGCCCCTCTCTCCTCTCATTCCACATTTGCAGTATTATAAATATAAATATTGCAAAAAGTGAAGTTACTTCACATAATGCAGTTATAAGGAGTTGACATGTGCAACACAGTTTCATAAATGGCTAACACACACGCTAACACACATGCTAACACACGTTTTGATTGACTCACCGCTCAGTCTGGACTCCCCATGAGATCGCGTTGGTTAATCCACTTTGATTCTGGCCAAGGTTCACCAAGCATCCATCAGGTTGGTTGATATAGTAGCTAGCTTAATCCCGGAAAGAAATTCCAACTTCTGGCGAGTGCACTCTTCTTTAGGAAGGTTGAAAAGTCCTGTTCCTCTCGTAGCCAAACGCGCATCCGTGGCATTATCGGTAAGAAAAAGAACAGGCGGTGTCCAGAGTAGGTTAGAAAGAGCTCAGTCTTCAAAAACAACACTTATGCTCGGATCCATGGCTCCTCCAGCCGTGGGTGCGCTTGATTAGTGTTGTGGGACAGCACAGACGCGTCGAAGAGTTGCTGTTTTTTGTTTGTTTGGTTTTTTTTCCAAAAAAAAAAAAAAACTGTTTTATAATAAAAATCAGGCCGTAAGGCATTACATTACAGACGTAGAGCACTTCCGTTCCGCTGTGACGACACAACTGAACAGCTCAGTCGTTTACCAGGAGAGGGCGGAGCAGCTGCTGAGAGAGGAGGATTCAGGAGGATTACTTAGAACTGCGTGAATGAAGCCAAAAACCGCTCTGGGGGTGTTTTTGATAAGGAAATAGCATAACAACATGGTTAAAAACTCAAAAAAGTCGATTTTGCATGATATAGGACCTTTAAAAAATTGAAACCAGGCGTTAAAGTTGTTTTTAACGTGTCTAAAGTCCAATGCTTTTCAATGTGGGCCTAGCGATGATATGGAGGTACTACAGCAATGGCGGAGCAATGGCGGCCTCCAGTGTTGCGGTCATAAAGCAGAGCAGCTAGCGGCCATTGGTTCCAAGGCATTTTTCCAAGTGGGAGGTGGGAAATTATCCAGTTACCAGTTGTCTAACACACACCATAAATCTAGATACAGACAGCATATCTGGAATCGCCCATATATGGTCATGTTTAAAGCAGTTGAGGGGCAAACAAAGAGAAAAATCTAAACTTGAAACTTAAAATGACTCCAAAACCACCCAATAAATATATACAGACATTGAGAAGAACAAAGTGGTTCAACAGCTCATAAAGACATAAATCGTAAATGGTCACATTTATATAGCGCCTTCCTGCTTTAAGCACTCAAAGCGTTTTACATCAAGGAACCAGTCACCCATTCACACTCTCATTCATGCACCACGCAGACACTGGAGGCAAGGTGGGTGAAATATCTTGCCCAAGGACACAACGACAGTGTGCACCTCCGGGATTTGAAGCGCCAATCATCTAATCACAAGACAACCCCCTCTACCCTCTACGCCGCCGTCGCCCCCGGAAATAACGGAGAATGCTAACATGATGCTTCATGTTAGCATCATGCTGCATGCTAACACTAGCTATGAATGCCACTTTTTCACTTCTCCTGAACAATCTGCTGTGAAAAAATATCCATATGGACCCGATTTAGACTTGACTTTATTTGTATGTGATAAATAAGTTTATATTCAACCAGAAACGGCTAAAAAGAGTGAAAAATGGTGTTTCCCAAACATACTTCCTTCCCCCTCGGCGGGGCTACGCCCCCTTGTATGATGAGTTGCCGTCTGTATCTATAATTTAAAACTGCGGTGGAGTAGCTGAAAATTCCGGTAACTATGGTAACTGTCAAAATGCATATTTCTAGTCTTAGTTTAAAGTTAATTTATCTGTAATTCTTGGGCCAATTCACATGAAACAAAAACTTCCAGCACATATAAACTATCGTCTAATTATTTCCTCATAAAGGTGTTCAAAGTGGTGACAATATTCAAAAACACGTGCGCGATGTTGGTCAGATGAAAGGACTTTCAGCCATAAGAATAATGTGGAAGGTTTGTCAAATAATGATCAGCGAAAACATTTGGATATTTTCTTTTTGGAAATTTGTTTCCAAAACTGTTTCTCTCCCATAGCATTGTATGGGCACCTGCCAATTCTACAACATGAACGCAACCTATCGGAAACTGAGGTCTTTTTAGTCACTAGTAATTGAACATAGAAGATTTTAGTCATCATTAACTACTGAATTTCACTTTACTCGGACCAAAACTAAACCAGAATTCGAAAAGATTTTCATTTCCTATGCTCCGTTTCAGCTGCCGTTCCCACGTCGTTCGAAGGCCCGGTTCGGGAAGATCGTGTACGCGGGTATAAGGCAGGCCCATTGACACGCAGCCCGCTTCTCGAAAGACTCAAAGCCCAGCGCAGTTTCTACCTCCTTCACCTGCTCAATCTCAACGAGGTGCCACCGATCGAGGTCGTGCCGAGGGAAACTCTGGCTTTACAGATTTGTTTTTACTCTGTTTTTTTTGGGGGGGGGAAACTAGACAGGAAATGAGGGCGATTCGTTGTTTTCTCTAAACTGTATTTTTCGCGACTACAGCATTCCAGCTACGCTGTCATCACAAGAATTCAGCAACTAGACCTGCTGGTGAAGACTGGGAACAGCTGATGCGAAGGCCCACAGTGACCTGAGAGGATACATCCCTGGGCAGGTCATCGTTATCCACAGAGTATCCGCACAACAAGTCGGGCGAAAGACGACGGGCTAACGTGCTGGCCAGCCTCATACAGGTCACATCACAGAGCAACACACATTAGGTCCTTTTCCAACAATGCGGGCGCGTGTCAACCGAATGACTCTTTCACGGCCTTTGTTGAGCTTTTCCATAACAAAGACCAGTGCCAAACCAGTCTGACCAGGTATAGGTTTCGGGACCGACCTCTGGCTGTGGCCAAAGCGCACTAACCCGTGTCTGATGTGACGTGAACAGACTGCTGGCCTCTGATTGGCAACGAGAGAGTGGACAGCCCTCACTATTGACACGCAGGTCATACGGATTTAATATTTCACAACATCATACCGCTGTGCTAAAGGGGATTTTGCCGATAATAGCATTTAGCCGCTGTTAGTGCAGCTTTAGCTGCATAACATTTTCATGTAGCTTAGCTTCATAGTTGTATTTAGTGGTTTATTTTCTGTTTTAATACAGCTTGGCTCCTCTGAATGATTCCATAACTCCCACCTGATGACAGCATTTGTCCACATTTGTTCTCATTGCGGCTCTAAAAACTTTTAATGACGATCTCTACAGCGTGCGCCTCTGTGCGGCTCCGCCCACAACAAATGCATGTGTGTGTGGTGGAAACAGAAAGGTCTGCGGGCTAGTGTCGATACGTGCATGTAGATCGTGGCGTGCGCGGCCGGTTCGCGCTATGTGGAACGACGGCTAATGAGTAATACGTACCTGTTATCAAATGCAAGCGTGTATTTTGGTTCATTAGGTTCAATGTCACACAGTGTACACCAGGCATAAGGGAGAACCCGTTAGGGTTGGGCGATGTCCCCTTGATTGGCAGTTGACGATGTTTACAGTGAACCATCGTGATGGACCATGATATCGTCCAACTCTCATTATAAGCATTAAAGACATTTACATAGCCTGTATAGTATAGGCTGCATTTTACTTATGTTAGGAATAATGTGAGATTGCAGGATAAATGTATCTAAACTAAACATGATCTGAACAGAGTCATGGAACACAAATTTTTCAATAGAAATTTGATAAAACTCATGCATAAAGTCTCAGAGGGGAACGACTTATTCAGGGCGTCATCTGCTGCTCAATAACAAGGCTCTTATCACACTAATACAAATGTAAATCAGAGCTTATTATTTGCATTTGTTCAGTTTTAACATAATGTTTAAGAAACAGTGGGTGAACGGGACAATATAGTTTGCGTCGTAGCCTACGTTTTTGAAGCTGCTTCACACGCCGCCCGGTCCGTGTGCTTGTAGCCTCGTACCTCCTGCACTGCCTCTCTCTCTCCTCTCTCTCCTCTCTCGGCCCTTCGTGAGAACATCCAAACCCGTGCGCTCTCAGCTCCGATGTGAGATCCATCGCGGCATTTTAAAACTATTTAGTTTCTGTACGCAAAGCAAAGCGAAACCACGCGGTGTTAAGCAGTGAAGCTGCTTTCACAGAGAGAGCCCCGCGCGTCAGAAACAGAGCAGCGCTGCGTCTTTACTTTAATAATTAATAACGGCTAACACATCATGTCTTCGGGCTTCTGGCAGGCTACTTAAACTAGCGTACATATTAGTTATATTCGAGATTTAATTTACAGTGCAATCCCTGCAAAGTTTGTAGGTTTACAAGGCCCACAGAAGATCAGCGCGTGTTTCTGACAGGAGGGGGTGTGGCATCATGATGGTGGCTCTCCATCAGAATCAGAATCAGAATCAGAATCGGTTCGTCATCCATCACGATGGACGATGATATCGTTCATCAGCACAACCCTAGAACCCATGTAAACTAGGGAGAAAAGTGTATATTGTAAAAATAAAGCTGACTACTTTGCGGATTTCGTCTATTGCGGGTTACTTTTAGAACGTAACCCCCGTGATAAACGAGGGTATTAGCACAAGCGTGGGGTATCGAGCCGATACCCAATATTGGTATCGGTGCATCCCATTTTCCCACTTTGGGTTTGGCTTAATAATAATAATGAGACTCTAATATAAAAGAAGGATGGCAGCTAATCAGCTATGTGAAAACTGATAGCCATAAAGCACACACAAAAATGTAGTTAAAACAACGCAAGTGAATTCATCACCTTAGACGCCTTTACAGAAATGTAGTTCGGGTAGAAAGTATTTTCGTGGAAATGAAAGCGCTAATCTGACTTTTGTCCCTGCTGTTGTGATGTTGCAGAAGGTGACCTACCGGACCAAGCGGCCGGTGATGGACCTGCGGACCATAGCGGAGGTGGAAGGGGCCGGGGTGAAGGGGGGGAAACACGCCGAGTGGAAGGAGCAGATCATTGTGCCCCCGCTGCCCCAGTCTGCCCTGGCCGGCTGCAGCCTCATCGACATCGACTACTTCATTCAGGTCTCCACTACAGCCACATACTTGCGTCTCTGTTCAGGGCAGACACTTCAGGCAACTCTCAGCTTTTGAGGTTTTGAGTCATTTTACTTTCCTAACTTGAAAACTTGCACCGATAAATAAAGAGCAACATTAAATATTATTGCTTTATTTCAGAGTCCACACTTTTTTGGCACCATTTTCAAAGTCAGCATGGCCCAAGATACAGTAGTTATTATTAATAGTCTTTTTTTTTTAATAACCTTTTTTAATATGATTACTTTAGTTTAGTTTTAGTTTATTTGTTTATTTGAGCAGTATACATTCTGCACTAAAGGAGTGGGCTGAAGCAAAAACCTTATGAGCTCCTACCCCAAACATTTGCATTTCACAATAGTACAAAGTAAAAGGAAACAACAAAACAACAAAGAATAAACAATATCTCTGGATTATATGCGCAGTCTGTTCATAGTAGAAATGTCACTCACATTTACATATTAAACTATCAAAACAAACAAGAGCTTTTTGTCAGTTTGATAAATACAGTTTACAATGATGTATGATAAAGCCACAGAGATTATACAAGATGATGACTTTTGATGATTTTTTTTTAATGGATTGTGGTAACGCTCAGGGCAGGAGCCTCAGATGTTGAGCTTTTCAGCTCTAACATCAGCAAACTACTCATTAGATGACAGAACAGGTAGAAGGATGACATTATTGCACTATACCTGTCTCCTTCCCTTTATGTTTCCCTCTTGTCACTCCTTGTGTGTGTGATGTCAGCTCGTGTGGAGTTGCTGGTCAGCAGCAGGTTGTGGTGGTGTGTACCTATGCAGCCCTGTGTGTTACAGCCATGAAATGTAAATTAAGAATGGACTAAGTGGGCGGGGCTTCCCCCATAGCACTCAACGGGGGCTAACACCAGCAATTTGGGTTTGGGTTTTTGGAGCCATCACTAAAACATATACAATAGGTTCCCCTCTGGGGCCGGGACATCCCTTGAAATTAGATTCCTACTCTCAGTGGGACTTTCCTGGTTAATTTAAGGTCAAAGAAAATATTTATTTTGATCTTCACAACTGTGGAATAAAGTGCCCACATGGCTGAGGGATTCACCTAATGGATAATATTGTGCACCATGTGTGAATCTATGTTCCATCTATGTTAGTATATTGTAAATTTAACACTTTTGTTGCTTTTTTACTGGGACCCCAAGAGGTCAAGCAAACGCTACGGTGGAATTTAATGATCCCCAATAAACAATAGACAATCTGCTTGTCCCTTGAAAAGAATTTAGGTCGTAGCTCAAAATCGCAGGCCGTAGGTCAAACAGTGAGACCGGTACAAAGTATTCAAATAGAACGACCAAGGACGAGCTCGACCGACATCAGGCAGTGTCTGATATTTTATGAGGCTAGTCTCAGAGTGAGCCATCGTCTCGCTGCAAATAGGATCTCTGTCAGTGTCCCGTCAACACCCCCCGGTCAATGGCCGGTCGTCCTTCTCCTCCCCAAGAAAAAGTTTCCGCACGTGACCTCGTCGACCCCGCGAGGTCACGTGCGGTGTATTTCCCATGTTTTGATGTTTCTATATATGTGCTTTACCTTAACTCAACCTGATTGTAATTTTGCATATCTTCTTTTGTAAGGCGCATTGAGTTGCCTTGTGTATGAAATGCGTGGTATAAATAAAGTTGCCTTGCCTTGCCTAAACTGTCATGCACCTAAACCCGTCATAACTGACCTCTCTCTTACACTGCACCACGCCCAGGTCTCTCTAAAGTCTCCTGAGGCAGTGGTCACTCTACCCATCTACATCGGGAACATCGCCGTGAACCTGACGCCCTCCCAGCAGCCAGACTCCACCCCCTTCAGCGCAGTGGGCGTGGTCAGCCCCAGCGCCCCGCCCTGTGAAGACAACCTGAACGAGCTCTGTGCGGGGGGCGGGGCGGACGAGGAGATCCCACAAAAAGCCACTCCCAGCAGGACCCCAGCGGACAGCCTGTCTGCCTGCCGCCCGGAGCAGCCCTGCCCCATGGTGGCCTGTACCCCGACCTGTCCGCACAGCTCTTCTGTTTGTCAACGGGCGCCACCATCCCCTTCTTCACAGAGGGTGGTGACATCACTCCCATCCCCACGTCCTGCTCCCTCATCCTGCCCCCGGAGTACAGCAGCTGGGACTTCCCTCAGGGTGAGAGTTCTGCGATTTCGGGATAAAGCGGCTAAAATAAGTATCGCCGACGTCATTTGAAAAAGACTGTGTGTGTTTGTGCGTGCGGAGAGGGGAGAACTTTACAAAAAAACAATTATGCTAAATGTATATTCTTTTACAAAATAATTGCATATACAAGGGGAACCATATGTTTACATACACTTCATAAAAAGACACATTTGCATTTTTTTCTCACTGTCTGACATGAAACCACAGTTAACTTTTATTTTTTTAGGTAAAGGAGAATTTAAAAAAATATTTCTATTTGTCAAATTCCAGAAAAATGACAAATAGAATTTTTTAGAAATGTTTTTGTTACTTTTTACAAAACCAAAAGTTTACATACATTTGATTAATATTTGGTAGTATTGCCTTTAAACTGTATAACTTGGGTCAAACATTTTGGATTTCCTTCCACAAGCTTCTCACAATAATTTTGAGTCCATTCCTCGAAACAGAACGGCTGAAACTGAGCAAAATTCGTAGGCCACCTTGCGTGCCTATGCCTTTTCAGCTCTGCCCATACATTTTCAACTGGATTTAGATCCGTTGTTTCTACTTCAAAACATTGACTTTGTTATCCTTAAGCCATGTTGTAACCAGTTTGGCAGTTTGCTTTGGGAATTGTCCATTTGGAAAACCCATCTGTGCCCAAGCTTTAACTTCCTGGCTGATGTGTTGAGATGTTGCTCCAATATTTCCACTTAGTGTTCTTTCTTCATGATGTCATCTATTTTGTGAAGTGCACCAGTCCCTCCCACAGCAAAACAACCCCACAGCATGATGCTGCCACCCCCGTATTTCAAAGTTGGGATGGTGTTGTCAGGCTCGTCATTTAGGCTTTCCCAAATTGTTTAAAGGTCTAGTAATCTTAGTGTATGTAAACATCTGACTGTGTAAAAAGTAACAAAAACATTTGTATCTCTCATTTTCTGGTATTTAACACATAGATATAATTTTTAAAATTCTACTTGACCTAAAAAAAATAAAAGTGAATTCTGGTTTCATGTCATACAGTGAGGAAATATGCAAATGTGTCGTTTTATAAAGTGTATGTAAACATATAGTTCCTGCTTTATCAGTGTCCTATTGGCTTCCACATATTCACATATAATTTTAAGGTCACAAATGTGTCGAGCTGCGAGTCGAAACTCCACTCCCACCTGGGCTGTGATATGGGCTGGACACTGGACTTTCTCTACACAGAATACATGAATACAAAAGTTTAAGACTGAAAAATGGTTAAAAAAAAATCACATTTTGCAGCGTTGGATCTTAACAAAGTTCTGAGTATCTTCAATGAAGGTTCTTGAGTCATCTTCTGTACTCTGTAGTTGAAGTGTAGGACGTTTCGCCTCTAATCCAAAAGGCTTCATCAACGACATGCAGGTGCCAAGTACAACTTCAATATGCAAAAAGAAGAAACTGGGAGTGAGACAAAAAAAAGGAGTAAAGCTTAGCCCAACAGCCAAAAAAGGCAGATATTTCCGGGATCTAAAATGATAGAGACTTCCCGCTTTTTGCACTGGAAAGAGCAAAGTCAGGGCTTTAAAACGAGTCTTCCCACAACTCCCTAGGCCTCAAGAAACATTGCAATGAAAATGGGTTAGCTTCCAGTTTGTTTAACACAAGTTTCACTAAACCTCCGTCCATATGGACATGCTGCATGTCATCTTGAAGTGCAGAATCTGGAGAACTGAATTGCTGAGTTAGTTTTAACCTCCACTATTGTATTTTTGATAACGACAACTAATCAAAGCTGGGACAGAAACTATGACTGGATCACCTAAAGTAATAAAATAAAATCAGCCAGTGCTGGAGCGGCCAAGTATTTGTTTTTACAGGATTATAGACCAGACATTTGGAAAAAATATTGGTCAAAAATATCGGTCAAAAATATTGGCCAAGCATATCGGCATGAGCCAATTAACATCCCATAATATCGGCATTGGGCTTAGAAAAACCCATATCGGTCGGCCTCTAGTAAATACCATCAATTTAAAATTTTAAATTATGTTTCCGCGGGGTATTAAAAAGCATTAAAAGCTGCCCTCAGTGTCTCCATTTTGCCGGACCGGAATGATTGTACTCCCACATTGCATCGCTAGATGCGCCACCTTCGAAACAGCGAGCTAACTTTGTTCCACAGGGGCAGACGAGTGCTGCACCTCTCTCGCCCCCAGTGCACCCCCAACACACCCCTCACCTGCCCCCTCATCATGTAAACACATAGCTACATGTGCAACGATCGCAAATGTCTGAATCAGCAGACGCAGCAGCAGTTAGCGGCTAACACAGTCAGAGTTTAGCATTATGACAGAAGTTTACAAAAGAAACATCTGAGCGACCTGCTCTGATGCCGCTGAAATCCTCATGAAATGTACGTGTCGTTTTTTTTGATAATCCAGTATCTACAGGGAGCCGTCAGTTCTCTTTTGTTTAAAAAACATGTACTGGGAAGTGTATGAGGCGTTTAAGGGTTGTGGGAAATAAAAGCTCTGTAAATGTAGTTCTAAATGGAACATTCAAGTTCTAAATGCAAAAAAAAAAAAAAACAGTTCAGCACATAAATATGTCTCAAAACGTTTACTTTGCTACACATCTTATTTATTCTGTTGATAAATGATTAACGGCGTTTAATGCTTCACAAGAGCAGCATGTGGAGGGGAGTGAGGAGCGTGGGCGTCTACTGACGATAAAATAATCCAGGGGTATAGCTGAGGGCAGCTTTAAATTAATTATGTCAATATAGTCAATAAAAAGCATTAAACTTGACTTGCCGTCACCTGTAGAAACCATGTAAAATATGTATCATCAGGTGCATTGTTACACTGTGATGTTGTCTTTTCAATCCAACGTTTTCTTAATATTTCTCGTCAATTGTTTTTTTTTTTTTTTTTTTTTTTATTAAGCACATTAGATTAGCAGTACATTAACAGACCAATGAAACAAAAATTGAAACATTGTGAGCTTCAGGCAAACGTCAAAGAGACATTAGTGTGGAATTTTAAGTGATGCTTTAAAAGACTGCTTCTAAAATGTCTACTCAACATAATGGGCCCATTGCCAAGACATTTTAGCCCTTACAAAGCAAATAATAAGGCCAAGGTGTAGAAGAGAGTGCTGTAAGTAGTAATTGGTTGCTGCAATTTACTCAACTGTGGGACACTTTCAGTTCCACACTTAGACCTTATGCTTGCCATGGTAACTAACAGTCGGCTTCTCTTCACCTGGACAGCTACTGTTAGTCCATAATCAAATACACTTGCGGTGACTGTAATGAGCAACCCCAGTTTTGCAAAATCCCCTCATGTATAGATTCTTCATTTTTTGTTCCTGTTGTCATCAATTTAGTCTCTTCAAAATGTACCTGTATTCCCCGATTTTCCATCGCTCCTTTCCATCTGCCAAACTCGGCTCTTATCAGAGGTATGTGGACTCAGACCCTGCGCTCTCAGCGATAGGCAGATGCCTGTTTGCTCCGCCCACTGTACACAGCTGAGCGGAGGACAGGGAGAGGGGCGCACTTGGTTCTGTTTTTTAGATTATACAACTATTTAAAATAACGCCCATTTTAGTTCTTTTCATATTCCCCAGAGTCTCTTTGGTTTAAATGTATGTAAAATGCAAAGAAAAGTTTGATTTGGATGTAAAAAACATATTGTTTTAAGCAGAAAAGAATTGTAAAAAATGGCCCGTGAACATTTCAGCAACTATCACAGAAAGTGACCGCGAAATCCTGGAGGGACTGATATGCAAAAGATAAAGAAACCACATAAATTATATAAATGCCATCAAAACATGAGAGGTTTTAATGCTTTTAAAAATGTGACTTATTTAGATGGATTGTAAGTAAATAATAATCATTTTATTTCAGTGAAGTAGCGATTTTAATGAAGAAATGTTGGGCAGAAAAGTCGTCTTTATTTGAATTTTTAAGCCGCTGACAGGAAGTGACATAGATAGAGGTGAAGTTTGATACGTTTGTTAAGTGTGGTCGGGTCCTGGCAGACGGGCAAATATGCGAGAAAAAAGCATAAAAAAACTCTTAAAAACAACCATCAATATTTCTGAAACTCAACAGAGAGTTACTGAAGCTACTTATTTCTCAGACTCATTAGCCAAAACCTACTGCTAAAAAACTAATATTTACTAAAGTCGCTACTTCCGGGTTTAGCGTTAGCATTTTTCACCGCTAACCCGGATGTAGCGATTTTGGTAAATATTACTTTTATAGCAGTAGGTACGGCATTTTTGGCTAATGGGCCTGATAAATAAGTATGTTCTGTTGAATTTCAGAAATATTGATTGTGGTATTAAAGAGTTTTTTGTAGTTTGTTTCTCGCACATCTGCGGACCCGGAAGTAGAGCTGTGACGTCACCACTTAACAAACGTATAGCAGTTTGACTCATTTGCCATTGACTCAACATGGTTGGCACGGCAACAGTTTAAAATAGTTTGCCCCCATCTATGTCACTTCCTGTCAATGTCCAATAAGGAAGTGAAACTATAAACATCACAAAGCAAAATCTTAAAACATTATTGTGCTAACTATGTTTTAGTAAATATTGTGTCTAATGTGTCATAAGCACTTTAAGCATTGGCCCTGGCTTCCCTTTTCATTTGTATAGGGATAGGACGTTCAATTTAAGAAGGAACAGGCTCACATAGCTAACTGCGTTTCCGTGATGCCTATATGGTTCGTACAGTCCCTCCTCACGGCACTCTTTTGTTGCTTCTTCCGTCGCTAAAATAAACAGCAGAGGGCCGAGAGGCGTGCCCTGATGTACCCCCACTTTAATGTTGACGTTTTCACACATCTCGGTACACACTCGACTTTAGATTTTTGCACATGTGCTCTGAATTGTTCCATGTCTGCTTTCAGAGCCCCCTCCCACGTACGAGGAGAGCTGCAGCACAGCCAACTCCCCTCCCGTCAACAGCAGACAGTAGACACCGTCAGGTCCCGCCCCCTTGGACATCTCTGGACCAGTCAGAACGCAGACTGTTCGGGTGTGGGCCGCCACTCCAAAGACTCTCCAAGCAATGACTTTTTTTTTCCCAAATGAATTCTCAGCCGAAGCAGGTGAACGACACTGTGCCTACGTCAGGAGTATGGGTCGGATATGGGAAATGACCTTTGATGACAACCTTTTGTGATATTTCATTCTTTATTTGATATGTTTCGAGATGATTTACTGAGAAAGGCATGATGTTTTAAAGCAGTACTAAGTAACTCTTGCCCCTAGAGGCCATAAGCGCAACTGCAGGTGTCTTAGGAAGTTACGATTTTTTTATCTTATTAAATGTCTTGGAGAGTAAATATTACGCTGACAGAAAAGGTGAAGGGAGAGAGGGGTGTTGTACATCCAGTTATACAATGGGATTTTCTTTTCACTCAAACTTGGCTGTAAATACTGTTTAAAGTGGCGCTATCCCGCAGTTAGCTTTGCCCGTTAGCCTGTTAGCTTCTTCTCCGTGATTCTATTAGTGTGTATTGGTTGCTCCGCCCCGGTGGCAGTCAAGTTGCAAGCATGGTTTTCTGGCCAGAGACACCAGGGGGAGATGAAAGACCCTCCAATCATCCCATTAACACTTGTATTACCCCCAGAGGGACTACGGAAAGGATTTATTAAGGTAAACACGTTACTTAGTACTGCTTTAAAATGCCTGTTATTCTTCTTCTTTACCTGAAAGGACCTATAAAGCACAAATCTTTTCTTTTGGATTTCAGCTGGATTGTATGGATGAATAGGGAACAAATACAAGCAGTTGATTTAGTGTAAAGCCATACTGCAGAACATTCCAGGTTAGACTACATTTTTCACTCATACAAACTTCATAAATGCCTGAAAGTTATCCTGTTTATTGGGTAGAATGTTAACATCTTAAAGTTGTGTTTTGCTAAACCAAAGTGCTTTGTGTTGTATGATTCGAACATCAACGATAGCGTAACTGATTCAAACATTTGACAATGTAAAAAAAACAAAAAGACATCCTTGTCAGAGATATGGAGGAAGATGACAAAAAACAATACATACCCTCTTAACCCCCACCTGATCCGAGCACATTTTCTGTCAAAATATATCGACAAAAATCAGAATAAAAACACAATAAAAAAACTTTGACAAAACAACAAAGAAGCAACAAAAGGTTAAAAAGCGACTAAAACGCAGGCCTTAGCTTTCAAGTGAGGCGTTACACTGCTGCTCTCCAGTCCAGAAGCTTTTGGATTGGGTAAAGCTGAACTGGAGAAAAAGCGCTCATTTAAGGCGGGGTGTTAAAGCAGTACTAGGTAACTTTTGCCCCTAGAGGCCATAAGCACCACTGCAGGTCTTGTAGCATGTTGTGTTTTTTTACTCATTAATTGTCCGTGAGAGTAAATACTACGCTGACAGAAAAGACAAAGGGAGAGAGGGATATTGTACATCCAATTACACAATTTAATTTTATTTATTTTTTTACTCAAACTTGGCTGTAAATACTGTTTAAGCGGCGCTAGCCCGCAGTTAGCTTTGCCCGTTAGCCTGTTAGCTTCTTCTTCGTGATTCCATTAGTGTGTATTGGTGGCTCCGACCCGGTGGCAGCGAAGTTGCAACTGTGGTTTCTGGCCAGAGACACCAGGGGGAGATGAAAGACCCCCCAATCATCCCATTAACACTTGTATTACCCCCAGAAAAGGATTTATTAAGGTAAACACGTTACTTAGTACTGCTTTAACATTCAGAATATCTTTAAGTGTTTATACAACATCTTTCCAAAGGGCTGGAACCTCTGGGCACTCGCACGCCTTGATAAAAAGTGTCCCTAGAGTATTTTGAGAACACAATGTGCATAATGGAGATGGAAGAATTTTTATTTTGTTCAGTAATCGGGGATGAACACACTTCATAAATGACAATGGCTCGTTTGATGGTTAGGATTTCTGGAGGATAAGAAGACGTTCAGACAGATTTCACTTTAGTTTATTTGTGCATTGGCCATCCACACATTAGACACAACTCTCTGCCCATCCCTTCTCTCAGACCAAACCAGACACTGCAATGTTATGTTGGTCTTTGAGCGCCCTCTTGTGGCTGTCACGGGACTGACACGTTTATTCTTCAATACTTCAGAACTTGTGTGTGGTGAATGATGTGCTAGATCAAAAAAGAAGAAAAACAGAGTTAATGAAAGGGCACAGGACCAAAAATATTTCAGTTTTGGTTAAGAGTTGGACGTGAGATGCCTATTTTTACTTTGAGGTATCAAAATAAGCATTTTTAAGAGGACCTCATGTATTTATTAGCCTGGCCAGCCATATTCTAAACTGTGTTTATTCTAAACTTTCGAATGTATTTCAGATAGAAAGAGAAAGAAGTGTGTATGGCTGGCCAGGCTATTTATACCTCACCCACCTGTTAAAGCAAACCAGCAACATCTCCATGGATACAAGTTAGTGTTGTCCCGCTCCTTGTAGGATTTACCAGCTGATAATGTATAAAGTTATTCTGTTATTGGCTGGTTATTACATTGTTGGCCTGACAAGATGAAACTCGTTCACAAATGTAATAAAATCCGCCAATAATGTACTAATACATCAGTCGAAAACACAAAACATTTTTTTGTGCAGTTTTCTCAAAAATGTAAAAGAAAAAAAAAAAGAAAAAATAAATATATATATATTATTTATTTATTTTAATTTTTTAATTTAATTAATTTTAATTTTACATTTTGTTTTTGTCCCTTGAGGAAACTTGTTGCAGCTCATTTCCATTTTCTTTTGAGTTTGGTAGCTTTCCTTCTGTCAGTCTGTCCCAGGGCAGCTGTGGCTTCTATAGTAGGGAATGAATGAGTAACTACAACCTGTGGGAGCATGGATTCGAAGCTACCGTTGTTTGAAAATAGATATGAGAGGCGACAAGTTACCTCCAGTGAAAAGAAAAATACATCGGACATAAAATAAAAAAAGTGTACTAAAGTTGATGAAAAACACACATCCAACAACAGGTCATGTAACATTTTAGAATGGAAACTGGACAAAAACAATGTTTTATGTGTTAAAATGTGTGAAAGTAAAGTCAGACTGATATTGGTATTATTGTGTTATTGGCCCAATTTATTGCATTTGAGAACCATTTTAATCTTGTTGGGCCAATAATGTAATAACCAGCCGATATTACCAGCAAATCAGGATTACGTTATCAGCTGTGATTGCTATAAGATATACTGAGGTGTCCCTGGTTTGAGCACAAGACATACAGCATAAAATGAATAATAAGAGGGTAAACTTTCTATAACCATCTCTGTGCAACCATACTGTACCAATGGGCCTTCGCTGATGTAAAACTGTGAGTAATACACAGGCATAATCCCATCACACAAACTGATTATAGGTAATACATGAAAACCTCTCACTTGCACACTGTACATTTGAGATGTATTCAGCAAAATACTATGGTTGTAAAAGCTCTCATGCCTTTTCCCCTTTTAGTTTCTGAGCAAATCAGAACGATTGTTGCCTTAACCTCAAAAATATAGAGAGTGGGTAAATGCACTTTTAACTGCAGATAGTTTGAAAGATTATTTAGAGCGTGTGAAATCCGAGTTGTGATTTGAAGTCGTATATTTGGATGACTCAAAATAATGTTGTTACTTTCTTTAACGGTTGTCTTAATCTTAACTGTGAAAAGTCAAAGAGCACAACAAGCTTGCCCAGAAGAGCCACTCCCAACAAGATACATAAAATAATATATAAAAAATGCAACATTAATACTTGTTGTTGGTGTTATAGTGACAAAAAAAAGAAATAAAGAAAGACAACTTATATATTTTCTGCTATTGGTTTAATTTCTCAAACGTCTGCGTATCCAATTGTATATTTATAGTCTATTCTATATGAATTATTGTATTGTTTGGACTGTGTGTGCACAAATGTAGCTTTAAAAGAAAAAACAAAACAAGACTGTGGATTTTTGCATTGTCATTTTTTTTATAGAGTGATGTCTTTATCGTCAACTCATGCTGCTTTATTTCAGAAAGTCCGATTTCTCCAGATTGGTCGAGCTCTATGAATTGTCATATGTTTCTCTTTCTGTCTGTTTCTCTTCTTGTTTGGTCGCTGTCAGAGAACGTTATCATTATCACTTGAATGTAAATCTGACCGCACAGCGAGAAATTTGTACTGTGGTTGTAAAAAGAAATTAAATCATTTTTGTAAATCAACAACTGAAAGTCGCCATTGGGATTTTTCCACGTGAATTAATGGAATGAAACATTGCAAATTATGCAGAGAAAAGACAGGGCAGGGATCTGGATGATTTGTAGTGGTCTTAATTCGAGCTCAGACAAAGAGTTTGTTCTTCTTCCATCTGGACACAGATTCTTAGTTCCAAGATGGGAAACGAAACGATTTAAAAAGAGCTTTATTCCTAGTGCAGTATCAGTAGGCACTAAATGTTCTATACTGGGTATGATCTAACCTTAGGGCACTCTCTTTTCTTTCTCTCATAATAATAATAATTAAAATAATGACTATTTTAGATGATTTTACATTTTCTTGTTTTATGTGCTTTTTGTCTGCTTATGTATTGTATTGCCTACTCTCAACTGCAAACCAATTCTACCTACGGGTATAAATAAAGTTACCTACCTACCGGATGCAGAGGTGGCTAGAGCTAAAATAGGTCAAATATTCACTTTACTTTGAAATCATTTTACTGACGCAGAAGTAAAAAGTATAGTGACCAAAATTATTTAAAAAAAGTACCTGGGGAAAATGCTCAGTGAGTCCTGCGACGAGTACTCAGTTAGCAATGTCTGAGCGTGAAAGTCTCAATTACAATTCTGTTGTGACGTGAATTATGAGAAACAGAACATGAAAAGATGTAAAAACCCTTGTAAAGGAATCTAAAGGAAATGCCCCAAAAAAATATACTAAAATATATTTCAGTATACTTGTCTTAAAAAATATACTATAATATTCAGTATACTTGTCTTAAAATATACAATAATATTTTGAGTATACTTGTCTTAAAAATATACTAAAATATGTTTAGTATTTGTCTTAAAAAATATACTAAATAGATTTCAGTATACTTGTCTTAAAAAATATACTATAATTTTTTTTTTATACTTGTCTTAAAAATATACTATAATTTTTGATATACTTGTCTTAAAAATATACTATAATATTTGAGTATACTTGTCTTAAAAAATATACTATAATATTTTAGTATACTTGTCTTAAAAATACTAAAATATTTTAGTATACTTGTCTTAAAAAATATACTAAAATATGTTTTAGTATACTTGTCTTAAAAAATATACTAAAATAGATTTCAGTATACTTGTCTTAAAAAATATACTATAATATTTTATTTTTGTATACTTGTCTTAAAAAATATACTATAATATTTTGAGTATACTTGTCTTAAAAAATATACTATAATATTTTGAGTATACTTGTCTTAAAAAATATACTATAATATTTTTAGTATACTTGTCTTAAAAAATATACTAAATATTTAGTATACTTGTCTTAAAAAATATACTAAAATATTTTAGTATACTTGTCTTAAAAAATATACTAAAATAGATTTAGTATACTTGTCTTAAAAATATACTATAATATTTTAGTATACTTGTCTTAAAATATACTATAATATTTTAGTATACTTGTCTTAAAAAATATACTATAATATTTTGAGTATACTTGTCTTAAAAATATATAAATATATACTTGTCTAAAAATAACTATTATTTTAGTATACTTGTCTTAAAAATATACTAAAATATTTTTAGTATACTTGTCTTAAAAATATACTAAAATATGTTTTAGTATACTTGTCTTAAAAAATATACTAACATTTTTTTTCCTGAAGAATAAAGTAGACTACAGTACATGAAACACAAACTAGGCTACATCTATTATGTCGACATGACACTTGAACAAGTAGCTTAACTATTTTTTTTTACTCAAGTGTAAAGATTCTAGTAAGTAAGTAAGTGGGCCTAAGTAAAGTTTATTTCTAAAGCGCTTTTCACAGATAAAATCACTTACGTGCCGTTGTATTAACAATAGTAAAAAGTGGAGGAAAAAAGCCGTGGAACAACTCCGTCAGAGTCACTGCTGATAAATACATCTAACTCACGCTGGTGTCCAAGTGTTTTATGTGTGTTTTAATGTGAACATTATCTCTATTATTATTATACCTTTTAAAATCTCCATTAGTTTATTATTGCTGCTAATCCCATGATGCTTAGCGGTATGACATCACATTCCCAAAGACCAAAAAAAATAATAATAATAATAATGATCTGTTAAGATTTTTATGACTTGCTGGGAGACTTTTTGTGTCTCTCTAAAAAGCAAGAGTAAAGATCTGTCCGTATTTATTTGTACGTGCAGTAACAACATGAGACAGCAGAGGGCACAACTTACCAATTTAGCGGGATTTGAACCCGCTTTTGTGTGTCACACTTATACTGCTCCCTGTGACATTTTTGTGACTTATATGTGTGACTGTAATGCGTCTCCAACAACATTATATATCACATAACCTGCGCCTTTCCCTTCATTTTGAATCGATTCCCCAAAATGGACTCCACTTCCCATCAGCCCCTTCGCTTTGTTTTTAGCCTCCATGCTAGCGCTGGGTCACGTGCGCTGAGTTAGCCCCGTGTTGGATTATTGCGGCTCTCTGCGGCTCACTCTGCTCCTGTGGCTGGAGGAATGGCCCCTGTATGATTGCACCGCAACAATACAGATCTGTTTCGCCTTTGTAATGGTCGGGGTTTGTTGAGGAATAAAGAAAAGAAGCTCCAGTTGCACAATGATGTCGGTAAGTCTTTTACATTCTCGCTTATGCTGAGTGATCGTTTGGCTAGTTTTAGTTTTCATTTTATTTATTATTAGGCTCTTCCTTCATCTATTGCTGCATTTGTCACCATGCACAATGTTGCCGAACAGACACTTGTTGGATTTGATCATTAGGCTGTTGTAGCCTGGTCTCTTATATGACTTTTTAGATCGAACTGTAAGTTCCGGAGTAGTCCCTGTTTGGACTTGATTTATGTGTTAGTTAGAGGTGGGCAGTACTCAGTTACATTTACTCAAGTACATGCACTCTTTAAAGTAACTCACTTTTGCGAATAGTTTTTTATTTTATTTTTTTCACACAGTAGGCTACTTTTTACTTCTACTTGAGTAACATTAACCTCATAACTCTCGCCTTAACCGAGCACATGACCGTTTGACTTTCCCCAAATCAAAATGCTTCTGTGAAAAAAAGCATCAAAATAGCAACTAAAACGCAAAAAAGTAAAAAAAAAAAAAAAAAGTTATGAAAAAGCAACAAAACCCCGGACAAAAACGCAACAAAACAGGCGTCAAAAACGTGACGAAAAAGCAACAAAACAGACGACCAAAATGGACGTAAAAGTAACGACAGTGCAAGGAAACATCTTAGATCCGTTTTGTAGGGCTTAGTTTTCAAATGCGGTGTTACAATATGTCTATGGTTACACTACAGGCTGTAAGCTGGGTTAAGGTGGGGGTTAAGAGGTTAAAATGAAGTGTACTTTTACTTGAGTAAAAAAAAAAAGGAACTTGTGCCCCCTGTAAGTAAAGTGGTAAATCTTCATTTTGATGGGTATTTTGTGTTTTGTTTACCTAATTCTAATAGTTTATTTTTAGATGTTTGGGTGTTTTCTTTGAAAATAGTAAACCTTTCACATTATTCCATGTTTTGTTTCTCCTACTTTATGTCACTACTGGACCATAAATCAGACTTTTACATTCAATCAGAACTCTTGAGATTGTGTCCAAATACTTTTTTACTCTTACTTGAATAAATATTGTGGCTGCTCTACCCGCATGCTTTTAATAGTTCAATCCAACTAAACTTAAAATAATGCAAACGTGCTGTAATACTTCCAAAGAGTATGCCTCAAATAACAGAAATACAGAATGTTCTAATCTTTTCCCAACACAGCTTTGGTCACTCACTTGGAAAGTGTGAGCGTTAAACTGAAAGTCTAAATGTATTCCAAATTTTATAAGCTTAAAATCGACTACTTGGTCTTGCAAGCTGTGCAAGCACTTAATTTACATACAGGTCAGAGGTCAGGTCACATAGCTCACATGACAGCTGTAGGCTGTATAAGAGGCTAGCTTTAAATGTCATATAAACACATTTCAGTGCTCTCTGTGACTTGTATTTAAATTAAGTGCTTGCATAGCTCCCTCTGTCACACTGACTGTAGAAAAGCGCTGGTGTTGATTGAATTATTATTATTATTATTATTATTATTATTATTATTGTTATTATTATTACTCATTTTTTCTAAGACCAGACGTGCTTTGCCTTCTACTTTTCAAAGTTCTGCCCATATGTAACCTGAAGAGCACCTGGCACCATACGACACAGGATCCACTCTAATCTTCATTCTAACCTTCTCTTTCTTGAGTAAATATTTTGCATTATATATATATTTTTAACATCCAGTTTTTGTTTAATCGTTCTTGTATTTAAATCCATTCATGATTTATCTATTTATTTTACACCAAATATGGTAACGCTGACTTTTATGATAAACATTTCAATATTTACTTGTAGATCTTTTCACATCTGTGAGGTTGAACAAGAACGTTTAATAAAGCAGAACTATATAAAGTCAGATGAACATTGTGAATTAAAAGAAGAGTTTGCAGTTGGTTTACATATTTTGTTCAGAATTCACAGTCCAAACATTACCGCCGGTTCTGGATCTTTAGTTCATGGCAAGGTTGCATCATGCACCTGAGGGTCACAGAGTTCATCTAGCTTTCCTGCATTACTTGGTTATGTAGGTTGGCGTGTTGTGCAAATAAGATAAGCTGCTGCAGAATAGTGTAGATACGAGGTTTTCAAAAAGGCAGAAGAAAAGCTCTTAATAGTGACCCAGGTCACGCCTGTTGACTCAGCTTGCTGTTTTTCCATCGGCTCTGTTAATGCCACTCTCCAGTTTCATTTGTAAATTTGCCTTTCACTGTTTTTGCCAGGGTATTGAATAATGCAAGCAATACAATGCAAATAACAGTTTATTTGCGTTGACAGAGAAGACCTTCAGCTTTGTGTTTACAGCCCCTTGTAAAACATTAACCCAAAACCAGGTGCAAACAGTTGCATTATGACAGTTATAAGGCGAATTCCTCCATAAAATTCTTGCCTATAGATAGTTTTCATGTGATCTCTGGAAAATCACGTCTGAATAGCCGGTCTGTCGCGATGTCCCATCACCACCGCTGTGTCCAGTGCAGCACACTGGGCTCTTGTTTGGGACAATGGCTGTTGCACCAGCACAGAGATGTGCTCAGGAGATGAACATTCCTGCCATTTTTCAACTGCCCAAATATGATGACGATAACACAGGAGGGGAGCAGGGTCCAGGCCGTAGGGCTGACTTTGTTTTAAAGGAATAGGCCACCGTTTTTACATACTGAGATATGTTCTTACCTTAATTTAGCCGTGTTGATACGTACCTGTCTGGTCTTTACACATGCGCTCAGTCACGTAAACAGAGCACAGACGGCGTTAGCATACAGCCTCTTCTCCTCTCCTGTATGGGGCCAAACAGAGGTGAAGTTAGAAGCAACCAAGCTCTTCCATGTTTTCCCTATTTAAATATTACTATATTTATATTTTACTATATACGACAATATTACTGCGCAGACCCCTCCTGGAACCGCCACCTTAACGTGGTGGAGGGGTTTGAGCCTGAATGATCCTGGAGCTCTGTTGTCGGGGGCTTCGTGCCCCTGGTAGCGTCTCCCATGGCAAACAGGTCCTAGGTGACGGGTCAGACAAAGACCGGTTCAGAAGCCCCTTATGAGAGACCAACAGGCCCGGTTAGAACCATGAGGCCGTCCTTCTGTGGACCCACCACCTGCAGGAGGAGCCATAGGGGCTGGTGCAATGTGATTTGGGCAACTCCAACAGCTGCCCCCACGACCCGGCTACGGACAAGTGGAAGAAAATGGATGGATGGATTACTGCGCAGACGCCGAAGTAATCCAGGTGTTATTACGTATAACTATACTTCGATATTTTAAAGGCTCATGAAACCGTATTTAAATAGAGGAAACGTGGAAGGGCTTGGTCGCTTCTAACTTCACCTCCGTTTGGCAACATAGAGGAGAGGAGGAGAGGCTAACGCCCAATCTCAATTCTCCCCCTTAGCCCTCCGTTTAGCCCTTCCTGTCCGTTTTGCACGTTCACGAGAGACGAAGGGGTGTCCCAATTTTATTTTGCGGTGAGGGGTAGGAGTGAGGGAGAGGGCCACATAGCCCTCAAAGTGAGGGTTTTTCAGATGCACACTACAGACGAAGGGGTAGGAGGAGTTTGACAATACACGGAAATAAGCTGCGAAATGAATTCACGAACATAAGCAATAAGCACATTGACAACATTTATAAAGTTGCAGAACTCTTCGTTCGTGACTTTATTCTCTTTGTGCAACAATTAGAACAGTCCATTGCTATAAACGTGTCAGTTCTACGTTTTTGCTTTGCTGCTGTGAACGCTCCGTTTATTTGCGCTGTATTGGATGACTTTGGGGTTTCTTTCCAAACTTTCGATACGTCGCTATTGACATGACACACGGGGTTCAGTGCCTCGCTGCTGCGCCCGCTGTCTCCCCGTGCCACTGTGCTCTGAGCCCGGGTCTGAGGCTGTCTGTCCCTGGTCTGAGTGCACCTCAGCAGACTCCGCTCAGGCCCGGGGCTCAGAGCGGAGGCTGCAGCCGCTTTCCCCGCCCTGAGCTAGGGCTGGGCGATATGGACCAAAAGTCATATCCCAATATATTTAGGTTGAATATCGATATACGATATATATCCCGATATTTTTTCCACAAAGTGAGAGCTGTAAAATTAAATGTTAAGTCAAAGTCAAAGCCAAATACAAGTGATGATTTCAAGTGTGATGTCGATTTTATTTTGAAATCAAGTAATATAAAGTTACTGTTAATAACTTTATATTACATATAACTATAGCGGAGACAATGAAATAGGACTTATTAAAGTATTACTTACTTTTTAGTCCTTAATCATGAAATATAATTCAAAATAGTCCACATGGCGATTTACATAATTTACAATAAGCTTATACTGATCCAAACATCAACCTGTTCAAATATAAATACAAACAAAAGACCTTTGAAAAGCACAGAGAAGAAGAAACACGTTGCCACAAGGGGGAGTTGTAGGATCAATTTGCAATTGCATTCTATTAACTAAGACAGTGTTGTTGCTCTGAACGGTTGTCATTCTATTGCTCTAAATTACAAAATTGAGAATTAGGATAAGCGAGTTATGGATCTGCTGAGAGGGACCCTCCCAGCGGGCTCATAAACCTCGTCTTTTAACGCACCACTAAGCATAGGAACATCATCTACAAATACAGCCAGTGAGGGCAGCTGGATGGGGGTTTGTTGATGGGGAGTTACTGCCCTCTTCAATGGACCCGCTCTACACCCTGGCTTTTTAACGCACTACAGTATATAGGGCTTACATATTACATAATCCATTGAACACACACAACAACAACAACAACAACAACAAAAAAACCAAACAAAAAAAACTGAATGAAGGAAATGACAACTGGGAAGTTGCAAGATCACGGATAATATAATATGTATATTAATGTGCCTTTTGAGCACAGAACTAGTGCCTTTTGAAATTGTTATCTGTGTTTGGCAGTGGTAACCTTCTGTAACCATCTGTAAAGAAAGAGGAAAAAAAAAAAAAGGATGTATATATGTGTATAAATAACTTAATGATCGCCTTTTTCACTTGCTTTGTATTAGTCATCGCGTACATGAAATGAGACAGTTGTTGTGGTTGTGTTTCCTTTCCGTTCCGTTAAATTCTGTTAACTTATATTTATACGGACATTTCTAGAGGTGCTTTGTGGGTGTGGTCCGTGTTGAAACGACCGCTCTGGTGGGTTGTAGGTTCTCTTTTGCCGGTGGGGCAGTATGATGTTGCTTAATGTAGGATTGATATTGTAAATATAACAGGCAAAGTTGGGTCACGGAGGGGTACGTTGTGTGTGTGTGCATGCTGTGTTCCTGCTCTTGTGTCTTGTACTTTGTAACATGCTCCCTGTACTAGTGTGATTTGATCAATTGTTTTTATTTCAATTAGTGCTGGGCGATATGGAAAAAACTTATATCACGATATGGATTATTTTATATCACGATAACGATACATATCACGATATACCACAATAAAGTCAGTTTTCAGTTATTCTTTGAAAAGTTTGATAAAAATATCATTGCTTACTTTTTTTCAACTTTATTTTGAAGCAGTGGTTTTGCTATGGATAATTTATATAGCATATATTGTCAATGTCAGGAAAAATGTGAGACTGCAGGATAAATGGGCTAAACATGATCTGACCAGAGTCAACACGAATTTAACAACAGAAATGTGTAAATTCGTGCGTAGAGAACGACTTACTCAGAGCATCATCTGCTCCTCAATATCAAGGCTCATATTACACTAACACAAATGTAAATTGGAGCTTATTATCGCCATTTTCTCAACTTTAATGTAATGTTTAAGAAACAGTGGGCGAGCAGTTTGTATTGTACGTCTTTAGCTGCTCTACGCGCTGCCCGATCCGTCTCTTACCTCCTGCACCACGCCTCTCCTCTCTTCTCTCTCGTGTGTGTTTAATCCAGATCCACGCGCTAAAAAGATCCATCACTAAAAAGCTGTTTAGTTGCCGTGCGTAAAGCAGTGAAACCATGCGGTGTTTAACAGGGAGAAAGAGCCCCGCGTGTACGTCCATTAGATGTCGCCGTTGCTACAGCAGGTGTGGCGGCGGACAGAGATATCGTAAAGCAGGGTGGTGTCGCAAAACCACAAGGCAGAGTTTCTTTGCGAAAAAGTTCTTTTTTATTCTTGTTTATAATCACTTAATATAAACTTAGAGGATGCATAGTGACAAGACAACACTAATACATTCTTGTGGCCTATTTAATGAAATATTTGCTTTAATAATTGATTCAATTAGGTTAGAAACGATAGAAGAGAAATGGCACGATAGGCACTTTTCTATCGTCCCCACGATATGTATCGTCATATCGCCCAGCACTAATTTCAATGATGTTGGGGGTGGGCGCTTACAAGCTTTTGCTTCAGACCACTCCTTTTGAGCAGAATTTTTAACTGCTCAAATAAACTAATAAACTAAACTAATATATATATATATATATATATATATATATATATATTTTTTTTTTTTTTTTTTGAAAGCCCAAATAATTTCTTGATATTTGCTCTTGATTTAATTGTGTTTTAATCAGTGGTTGTGAGATAAGTTCTTATCTTTATTCAAAACATTCCCAAACATAAGCCTCCTAAACTAAGCCACAAACGACTCTTTACTCTTTACCAGCTGCACGTTGAGCCTGTGTAGCTTGTAAAGAGTAAAGAGTCGTTTGTGGAGAAAGAGACGTGTGAATCCGGAGTTGAGGGAGTTTATGATCAGTGCATCAGAGCGGGTATCAGCGAGGGAATGGTGATTAGCGTTGCGGCTAACGCAATGCTAACGGGGCAAAAGCAATAGTCCTTCGCGGTGGCAACATTACAAACGCTGATATTTTCACAGTACAACCACGATCTACCGCAAACCTTAACTAGACTGAGAAGTAAACAAAAGCACATGGCGCAGCGCACACCATATCTCACAGCTACATTCACTATGGGCCGTGGCCATCAGCTGCGTGGGCCAAAATCGTGTGTCTCGCCAGTGCTGCAGACGACCACCTCAGACTCACAGCTGCGCAGTCGCACGTACTGTGGTCAGTCTGTGAGGTAGTCGATGGTCAAGGCCGTGTGATGTCCATCCACTTCACCCGCTGCAGCACTGATCGGATGGTGTTTAAAGCGCTGGAAAAGTAGATGACAGCGTCCTCTACTCCGGTATTAGGCCTGTAGGCAAACTGTAGCAGGTTCGGGGTGGAGCTCACCACAGAGCGGAGGTGGGTGAGGATGAGCCGCTCCATGGAGGTCAGAAATCAGGTGGTGGGAGGTCAAGGCGACTGGTCTGTAAATAAAAATGTGCGCACTCCCCCTTAATTGTGTTTGTTAATAAAACTATCTTTGCTTTTTGGGTCGAGTAAGTTATTTTCCAGTCGTCTTTTGTAGTGTTATTATTATTTGTTAGTACTATTGTGACTGACCCTTATTTCCTTTCATTTACGTTTTCTTTTTGCAGATGACATTCGATACGTCGAGCAGCGTGACTCTGCTGTTTGACTTCTGGCATGTCCACAGCGTCGCAGGTAACGTCTTGTTTGTTGTAGGCCGTTTACAGAGATAATGTTTTTATTTACCCAGGAGTAGCTTACATGCACTTAGCTGCCGTGGAGGTGCAAAGAGCATTAAGAACAAAGGCAGCAAACTGTGTTCCTATTTAAGGAGTTAGTGAATGTTGACATTTTTTTGCGTGTGTTTCTCATAGCTATATTTTATTGCCTTGAGGTTTTTTTTCCAGATAGACCAAGGCAAAAGTAGATCAAAAAGTCTCATGTCAAACCCTTAAGCATTTGCATGTTGGTCTGTAGCCGGTTTGATTCCCAACCAAACTCATGCTTTTAGTGTGAAGCTGTCACGGGTGCCAGTGTTGACTTTGACAACTCATTTTAATTTGGTGGTTGTTTAGTTCATGTGATTTGGTGAAGATCCGTCAAATAATTATTTTCAATTTTAGTAAAGAAAAAAAAAACAAAAAAAACATGTAATTTTTTTGTTTTAACATTTATCTTTAGTAATTATATTTAATCAATAGGCCTGGGACAATACGCCTTTGTCTGATTACAATGCGTATCATGATACAGAAGGTTTGAAATGATACTATATTGTAATACACTTATGAACAAACTGCGATACATTTTGTTGACGATCTGCATTATATAATGTTAATTGGCCGGCTCCAGAGAGACTGACCAAGGAGGAATGTGTGTGGCAGGTCATCAGCACAGGGCATGATAACTTCTGTCCGCTGCTGTTAAACCTGTCCCAACATGATGACCATGACCGTGATGTTATCATCTGTAAGCATTATTTTTACTAAAAATATGGTTGGCAAAGCCACAGAGCCAACCTGGAGCCAACTTGGACCAATGGAAACAAATTATAATCTGTAAACATGAATAATGTAACGATGTGTGCTTGGAATAGTGTAAAAAGTCATGTCAGGCTAAAATTACGGGACATTGAGGGACTTTTACAGAGATTTTGAGGGGTAGAATCTATGGGACTGATACGATTCTGAGTTAGTTGAGGATGTAGACTCAAAAAGAGTTTATTTTTTGTTGTACGCTTGTACAATGGCAAATAAAGCACTTACTTACTTCTCTTTTAACTCAATGTAGTTCTTTAGCATTTTTCTCTGTAATAATTTCATAAGCTTTTAATTTATTGATTGACTGCGGAATCTTCCGCAGTCAATCATTGGTTTTCATGTTCTTTAATATTATTCCATCTTTTTCCTGATTTTCTGCACCTTTCAGCACTTTCATGCTTTGTGCAATTTCTGCAAGTTATGCATCAAAACGTTCCGCATGTTGAGGAGAATCCTGCTATTACTTTTGGGACTTCTGCGATTTACGGTTTTTCCGCAATCGGACGAAATACCGCACATTTTTCCCATTGACTTATAATGGGGCTCCCGCAAATTCATGCTTTTCCGCATTTTTTTCCGCAATTTCTGCAATTTCTGCAATTTGTGCATGTTCAGCTTCCGCAACTTGTGGGTTTTGAGAAAAAAATGGCCTTCTGCAGTTTTCCAGTTTTATTCTACGGGAATTTGAAATGTTTGCATTGGTGTGTATGTGGCCTCTGCTCCATTAGTGTGTATGGCGAATCCAGCCAATGCATTTTAATAGGATTCTGGCTCTCCATGTGTTTCAGCCATTTGTGCAGCTTCTGCATCTTCAGCATTTAGGCGATTTCAACAGTTTGACCAGTTTATGGAATTTAAAAAGTTTATGCGATATAAACAATTTATGCAAATTAACCACTTTATGGAATTTAACCAGTTTACGCATTTTAACCAGTTTATGCAACATAACAATTTATGCCATTTAGGATTTATGAAATTTAAACAGTTAATGCAGTTTATATAATTTATGCAAATTAACCAATTAATGCATTTTACTGTTTTTTTGCAATTTAACCAGTTTATGCAACATAACAGTTTGTGCAATTTAATCTGTTCATGCATTTTACCGGTTTATGCAAATTAGATTATGCAAATTAACCAATTTTTGCATTTTACAGTTTTTCTGCAATTTTACCAGTTTATGCAATTTCACCAGTTTATGAACATAAGTTTATGCAAATTAACCAATTTATGCAAATTTATGCAATTTCTGCATTCGATTCCCGCAGTTCCGCAGTCAATCGCAATGGCGCAGCCATTGCTGCATTTCTAGTTTTATTTATTTATTTATTTAAGTAGGGACAGTACATATTAATTAACATATAAAATATGTAAATATGTCAGATTTTGGCCATAGGCTAATTTCCATCTGTTGTCCCTAGACAGGCTGATGTGAAACTTCACATTGAACATTTAACAATGACACACAACAAAGTCACAAGACAGTACAGGAGCAGAACGACTGCAGGACAAGGAACAATGGGACCACAAGATACTCATTCAAATATACTGTACAAGAACATTAGGGATCTCAGGCAAATACAATGACAAAAGACTGGACAGGACAGGGAGGACAGGGAAGGGTGAGGCAGAAAAGGGGAGCGAAGGCGGTTCACTTCCACAAACCCAGGGAAAGACTTAATTCATTAATTGCTACAGATTATAAAAATGTAAAATTTCATGAAGTTTTTTTTTCTCTCTCTTTAAAATACTTATCTAAAGTGCTGTGGTGCATTGCATAGCCCTAAGGTACGTTTTACATGAAATGTTATCGATTATGTTGACAGGTTTGTGTTGATCTAAGCCATTCCTTTAAGTGACTTTTAAATGATTTGAAGCTGATTGCCTCCCTCACAGTGGTTGGTAGTTTGTTCCACTGGACACTGCCTTTATAGGACAGGACATTATAAACACTACTTTCTGCGGTTGCTCTAAATTCGACATGTCTCTGTCTTCATTCGGTGAGTGTTTCTGTCATACTAAATGTGATGTTTATGTAAACCTTTAGCATGTCCTCTGTACTCTCTGGGAGGCGCTCGGATGCCCGATTAACGTGTTGACGTTCCAACGCAAGTAGTTTTGTGATGTTACATCAGGCTGTTCATATTTGAGTCAGCTTCCCCCGGTAAGCCTAGACCCCACACGGTCTTGTGCGTTAGATTCTCCGAGCTGGTGTGGTTTTCAGTGTGGCTTTGGCCGAGGCGTCCCAGCTCTGCAGCGTGTCTGAACACACAGTCAGGACCTGAGGCTGAGCTGGTGCCACGCTCGGTATGGCTTTTCCTGAGACCTCAACACATTTTAATAAGAAAGCACAAGTTGGAATGGGAGCTTATTTGTATAGTGATTTTCACATGAGACAAGTCACCCAAAGCGCTTCACAGAGTTTAAGAGATTTGTTCTCTCGTTTGCCCTGGTAGACTGACAAAAGCACGGCACCACCATTCTTTCAATCACACAGACATCATTCATCGGCCTGGTACGGTCTTCATCAGGGCATGTGCCCTGATGAAGACCGTACCAGGCCGAAACGCGTTGGCGTCCCCTGCTCATTAAAGGACTTTTATTTTACTATTCAGAGTGCCTCGGACATTTTTTTCTTTTTCTCATATCTATGTTTGGTCTTTAAGATCCTGAAGGGCTTGGCTCCTGGCTGTTTACAAACCTTTGTGCGACAGCGCTCTGGGAGTTCTTTAAGATCCACTCGAGCAGCTTCTCCACATGATTGCATTGTACCTTTCCGTCATTCCACCTTTGGTCAATCAGCGTTTGCAGTGAAGGCTGCTAAACTGTGGAACAAACTACCTGACAATATAAAGACCTGCACGACCATCAAGGGCTTTAAAACTGAACTCAAAAAGCATCTAAAAAGTAGCCAGCATTGTACACTCTAGCCATGCCAGCCCTCTTTGGTTTTACACTCCCTCTGGTACTGACTTGTTTGTCTGTATTTGTGTTGTTGATGTGTCTGTCTGGTTGTATGGGAGGGCGAAGGGTTTTTTATGAATCTGTAATGTTGTATGTGGTTTGTCTTCTTGGTCAACCCTTGTCTTGTGAATCTTGTCTTTTTTCTGTTATGGGTCGTCCGTTCCCTGCCAGGGACTGCAGATGTAAATTAGCCTCAGGCTAACTCTGGTACAATGCATCAAATGGCAACATTTATGTTATAATTGTACATGGTCAAAGAAAAAGCGAGTACCGCACAACTCACGTTTGCTCCCAGTTTATTAATACTTGCACCAAAGTAACGTTTCGGGCGTCAAACCAGCCCTTCCTCAGACATGAGGAGGAGTGGGGACACACCTGTTTAAATACACATCTGATGAGATCACATGATCTTAATAATTACTTTTTACAATCTTTTAACATTTGCACATGCATACATTGTGTGCGGACCACAAGGAAAAATATTTGTACAGAATATTATATATAAAACAAAACATCAAAGGTACCTTTGTTACACTTAGTAAAGCAATGCATAACATCAGAGAAGTATCGTCATACAGCAAGGCTTGTGTTAGGTGTATCCAGACTCATGAAGCAAGTACCCACAGTGTGAAAGAAAAGAAAAGCGAAGAGAGGAGTCACACTCAAGTGTGTGGCATAAAAGGTGGTATTTACATATTATATACACTATTTACATGCACGTAGGGAGGAATGACAAAATGTACCAACAGTACCACAGTGGTAAAAAGCTACGCCCAGCATCCAACAAATGACACAAATATATAGGGTTATAGAATTATAGAAACGGTCGTAAGTCAAAGTCTTCATTTAAACCTCTCGGGCTCAAAGTGTCCAAAGTATAAATCCAGAACGCTTCTCTTTTTAAGAGGAGAGAGTCAATGTTGCCACCTCTACTAGGAAGTTTGACAAGTTCAATACCTAAGTATCTGAGTGCACTCACATTGTGACGTGCTTGTGTGAAGTGAGTAGCGACTGGGCTCTTTGTGTCGTGGTTCCGAATGTTGGACCTATGTTCTGCGATGCGAGTTTTCAATGGTCTGGTGGTGTTGCCGACATAAAAAAGACCGCATGGACATTTGAGTATGTAAATGACATTGTTCGTGTTGCAACTTATTACACCATTGACATGGAAGACTTTACCAGTTCGTGGATGATTGAATGTTTTTGTTTTTGGGTGAAGTTACACTGCGTGCAATGACCGCACCTGTAGTTGCCCGACGCAGCGTTTTGCAAGAAGTGAGGAGTTTTAAGAGTGGGCAAGTGAGCTTTAACCAACATTGTGCTCAAGTTGGGAGGTCTTTTGTACACAATGCGAGGTGGAAGAGAAAGGTCCTTTAAATTTGGGTCAGAACGTATGATATGCCAGTGTTTGGTGATGATCTGTTCCATTTGTTTGCCAATAGGTGAATATTGGATGATACAGTTTATGCTGGACAGCGTTTTTTGGTGCTTTTATGTGCTAGACATTCATTTTGAGAGATTGAGTCAAATTTGTTGCGTGCTTCTTTGATCCATTCTTTTCTGTATCCCCTTTGTTCAAAGCGTTTCTCTAGGATGTCTGCTTGAGTTTGGTAGTCCGAGTCAGAACTGCAGATACGTCGGACGCGGTTAAATTGAGACACGGGTAGGCTCTTCTTCAGAGGTGTGGGATGAAAAGAATTGCCATGTAGTATGGAGTTCCGATCGGTGCTTTTTCTGTACAGACTAGAGTGCAATATATTCGACTCTTTGTATATTAAAATGTCCAGAAAGTTCATCTTTTGTGCATCGCTTTCTATGGTGAATCTTAGGTTGTAGTCATTAGTATTGATGAAGTGCCAAAAGTCTTTAAGTTGGTTGCCTGTACCCTTCCAAATGAAAAAAATGTCATCGATGTATCTGGTCCAGTTGGATATGTATTGCAGATGCGGATTTCGGGTCGTGTTGAGAACGATGTCCTGTTCGAAGTGTCCACAAAACAGTGACGCAAAACTGGGGGCCATCTTCGAACCCATGCTGGTCCCCGAGATCTGGAGAAAGAATTCGGATTCAAACATAAAAAATTAGAGGTTAGCACAATGTCTATTAATTCTGTAATGCACTGAGTGCTGGGTGAACAATCGGCCCGTTGATTAAGGAAAAACTCAGAGGCTCGAAGTCCTCCTTCAAATGGGACATGAGTGTACAATGACTCGATGTCCATAGTGACTAGGAGACATGATTCTGGGACCACTATCGTTTTCAACATTTTTAAAAATTCCATAGAGTCTCTGATGTACGAGGGGAGCGAAGTGACTAAGGGTTGAAGAGTGTGATCAATGAAGGCTGAGATCTTTTCAGTTAAGGAGCCTATGGATGAAACTATAGGTCGGCCCAGGTCGTACATCAGAGACTCTATGGAATTTTTAAAAATGTTGAAAACGATAGTGGTCCCAGAATCATGTCTCCTAGTCACTATGGACATCGAGTCATTGTACACTCATGTCCCATTTGAAGGAGGACTTCGAGCCTCTGAGTTTTTCCTTAATCAACGGGCCGATTGTTCACCCAGCACTCAGTGCATTACAGAATTAATAGACATTGTGCTAACCTCTAATTTTTTTATGTTTGAATCCGAATTCTTTCTCCAGATCTCGGGGACCAGCATGGGTTCGAAGATGCCCCCAGTTTTGCGTCACTGTTTGTGGACACTTCGAACAGGACATCGTTCTCAACACGACCCGAAATCCGCATCTGCAATACATGTCCAACTGGACCAGATACATCGATGACATTTTTTCATTTGGAAGGGTACAGGCAGCCAACTTAAAGACTTTTGGCACTTCATCAATACTAATGACTACAACCTAAGATTCACCATAGAAAGCGATGCACAAAAGATGAACTTTCTGGACATTTTAATATACAAAGAGTCGAATATATTGCACTCTAGTCTGTACAGAAAAAGCACCGATCGGAACTCCATACTACATGGCAATTCTTTTCATCCCACACCTCTGAAGAAGAGCCTACCCGTGTCTCAATTTAACCGCGTCCGACGTATCTGCAGTTCTGACTCGGACTACCAAACTCAAGCAGACATCCTAGAGAAACGCTTTGAACAAAGGGGATACAGAAAAGAATGGATCAAAGAAGCACGCAACAAATTTGACTCAATCTCTCAAAATGAATGTCTAGCACATAAAAGCACCAAAAAACGCTGTCCAGCATAAACTGTATCATCCAATATTCACCTATTGGCAAACAATGGAACAGATCATCACCAAACACTGGCATATCATACGTTCTGACCCAAATTTAAAGGACCTTTCTCTTCCACCTCGCATTGTGTACAAAAGACCTCCCAACTTGAGCACAATGTTGGTTAAAGCTCACTTGCCCACTCTTAAAACTCCTCACTTCTTGCAAAACGCTGCGTCGGGCAACTACAGGTGCGGTCATTGCACGCAGTGTAACTTCACCCAAAAAACAAAAACATTCAATCATCCACGAACTGGTAAAGTCTTCCATGTCAATGGTGTAATAAGTTGCAACACGAACAATGTCATTTACATACTCAAATGTCCATGCGGTCTTTTTTATGTCGGCAAAACCACCAGACCATTGAAAACTCGCATCGCAGAACATAGGTCCAACATTCGGAACCACGACACAAAGAGCCCAGTCGCTACTCACTTCACACAAGCACGTCACAATGTGAGTGCACTCAGATACTTAGGTATTGAACTTGTCAAACTTCCTAGTAGAGGTGGCAACATTGACTCTCTCCTCTTAAAAAGAGAAGCGTTCTGGATTTATACTTTGGACACTTTGAGCCCGAGAGGTTTAAATGAAGACTTTGACTTACGACCGTTTCTATAATTCTATAACCCTATATATTTGTGTCATTTGTTGGATGCTGGGCGTAGCTTTTTACCACTGTGGTACTGTTGGTACAATTTTGTCATTCCTCCCTACGTGCATGTAAATAGTGTATATAATATGTAAATACCACCTTTTATGCCACACACTTGAGTGTGACTCCTCTCTTCGCTTTTCTTTTCTTTCACACTGTGGGTACTTGCTTCATGAGTCTGGATACACCTAACACAAGCCTTGCTGTATGACGATACTTCTCTGATGTTATGCATTGCTTTACTAAGTGTAACAAAGGTACCTTTGATGTTTTGTTTTATATATAATATTCTGTACAAATATTTTTCCTTGTGGTCCGCACACAATGTATGCATGTGCAAATGTTAAAAGATTGTAAAAAGTAATTATTAAGATCATGTGACCTCATCAGATGTGTATTTAAACAGGTGTGTCCCCACTCCTCCTCATGTCTGAGGAAGGGCTGGTTTGACGCCCGAAACGTTACTTTGGTGCAAGTATTAATAAACTGGGAGCAAACGTGAGTTGTGCGGTACTCGCTTTTTCTTTGTTCATTTATCTTTTTGGGTCCAGCACGCTCGTTCAGATACTTGGATGTGCGCGCCTGCTCTTTTTATAATTGTACATGGTCCCTTTTAAATAAATAAACTAAACTAAACATTACTGACTACTATTTGTTTAAACCAGCTTCAAAACTGGTAAAATACTATGTTTAAGTCAAAAACAAGTATTAATGTATTTCTTCTAACTGAATTTGTTATCAAAATGTTGCAATACATGGTCCACTGCGTCATGAGGCTTATAGTGAATTTAAATATAAGTTTTTTTTTCAAGCTGCAACATTGAAGATTTTGATATTATTAGTATCTAGTTTTTATATCTCAACAAAAATATCTGGATGCCCTAGGTAATCTCTTAACCCCAGCCTGAACCGAGCACATTTTCTCTAGTTCAGCTTTACCAAATTTAAAAGCTTCTCAAGAAGGTCACAAAGCGCACATCTACGCCAACGGTCCCTCTGACCACCACCATACATTCACACACATCATTCACCATGGCCTATTGTACATGTTTTTAGTGGTAGGGGTGGAGTACCCGGAGGAAACCTACGCAGACACGGGGAGAACATGCAAACTCCACACAGAAAGGCCCCGTCCAGGTGGGAATCGAACCCTGGACCTTCTAGCTGTGAAGCACGAGCGCTAACCGCTGCGCTACCGTGCCGCCCAACTGGAGAGCAACAGCGTCTTTATCACATTTTTTAAGCGTTTTTGTTGTGTTTCAGTCTCTTTTTTTTTGTGTCACTTATTTCTAATGTTTTTAGCTGTTTTTATTGCTTTATCATTGCTTTTTGGTCGCCCCACGTCTTTGTCACTTTTTGTCTTATTTCCCACCTGGACGGGGCCTTTTTGTGTGGAGATGTTCTCCCCGTGTTTGCGCAGGTTTCCTCAGGGTACTCCGGTTTCCCCACCACTAAAAACATGTACAATAGGCCAGGATGAATGAGAGTGTGTTTGAGAGTGCACATGGGGGACGATGGGTGGAAATTAGCCCAAAGCTACAATCCGGTGTGGCGTATTTACATGCATGATGAGACCCATGTATGTTCATTAACATGCACTGTCCCGACCAGTGATGCCAGTAACTAATTACTTAGTAACACATTACTGTAATCGTATTACTTTTTCACTAACCAGTAATCTAACGCGTTACTATTTCCAAACAAGTAATCAGATTTAAGTTACTTTTCCAAATCACTGAGTTACTATTTTGTAATTTCCTTGGGAAACTCAGCGAGTGACGTGCCATAATGTGACAAGTCATGTTTTCAGTCTAAAACACTGGTCGGGGAGAGAGATGGAAATGCATCACTTTTCTGAGTCTGTATCAGCTTTGTTGATGTTAAAATGCACTTCCAATAAATTGAGTGTTGGTAAAAGGGTTTGTCATTAGTGTGTTGAGACAGTGGAGATGTTGTCCGCTGCAGCTGAATGTAACTCATAAAGTAACTTGTAATCTAACTTAGTTACTTTTAAAATCAAGTAATCAGTATAGTAACTAAGTTACTTTTCAAAGGAGTAATCAGTAATAATATTACTTTTTCAAGTAATCTGTGGCAACACTGGTACCGACCGAATAAACCAATAAATAAATAAAATCAATAGTCAGTCATATCTTATAAAAGTCCAGTTATTCTTGGTTAATGTTTTTGATTACGTAAAATGAGATTGATCTCACACTTTCATATACAGTAACTACTTTTAAAAAAGTCTCTTGGTATCGGTTAATATCAGATATTGGCAGATACTCAAATCCCCAGTATCGGTATCGGAAGCAAAAAAGTCTGATCGTAAAAATCTGCCAAATCACCATATGTTGGTTCATCGGGTCAGTTGTACATTTTATTTTGGAAAACTAAGAGCGTACACAGCTTTGTGCTGGCTCTGTGACTAACTGACCTCTGTTGTGTATATACCCAGGTATGCTGCTGTCCGTGGTGGTGGTCTTCCTCCTCACTCTGTGTTACGAAGTGCTCAAAGTGTCCAGGATCTGGCTGAGTCACCGTTTTGACAAGAGCATCACTGCGCCCCCTCCTGGTGACAGCAGCCCTGTACTGGAAAGCATGCCTTCAGAGTCGTCCTTGACCCCCATCGCACCCACGCAGGCCCCCATCTCACACAGCGACAGGTGAGCACTGCTGACATGTTTCCATAGGCAACAAAAGGGCAGTTGCAGTTTTCGAGTTGATGCTACTGTGCCTGAACAGGTTGGGCAGTTTTTGGGTGCAAGTCAGGTGGCATTGACCAAATAAACAAAGTATGAAAGTATGGCCCATATTTAGGGAAAAAAAGTATACCGTTACTTTAATGTTACTTGGTTTTCGATACCGATACCCAGGGGTTAAAGTGGGCGGGAACGGTCGGGAACCGCATTCCCCCACCTTCGCATGGCAAAAAAACCAAAAACGTTCATGATTGCAACTTTGTCATTTTCACGCACATATGAAATTCTGCCTGTGAGATAAATCAACGCAATAAAAAGACTAGGTCGGGCCTAGTCAATATGCGTCCTGGGGGCCAAACAATAAAAAATGACCTAATTTTCCGTAAAAATATATATATTTTTCGGCATTATCTGCGCCGCATTCGCGTCGCTCCGCAGCAAGTTTGCGCCACTTTGCGTAGCAGTGTGCCTCCGACTCCGGTACCATCATCTCCTAGCGCGGGATCAAATGAAAACATGGCTCTGTAAAACGGTGTAAGACGCTAAACTGAGAAAACTGGAGGCTTATCGTTGGACGGACTGACAGATTTGATCAAACCGAAGCACAAGGACAGCATGAATCGTGTTTTATGCTCGGATTATCCCATGCAGAGGCAGGACTCTTCGCAGTCCACGGCAGATGCAGCGTGTGTTCCTGCCTTCACCGGTGAAAAAGGCTTAGCCAGCGACTTTAAGGTAAGGACACCAGTTCAGCTGTGGATGTTTGTAAAGCGGACGATGACGCTGATGGTGCGTGAGTTTTGGAAAACTGCTCTGCACCGGCAGCACTCGTGTTCTACCGGTCAACACGCTAAACCTCGCTATCTGGCCTCTAACTTAGCCAAATAACATCTGAATCGTGCATTTTTGCTTCCTTTCTGCTCTGTCTTTGTGGGAAATGTACAACAATGGATCATGTTATCCCTTGTCTAGTTTTTTTTTATATATGAAAAAAGAAAATGTATGGCAAAGTTTGGTGAAGTTTGAAGTACATTTAGGTGGTCCACCATTAAAATTAATGTTTTGTCAAAATATCGAAAATTCGCCATTTAGTGCATATATCCAGTTTTCCAGTTAGGGTCTAGTCCGAGGAGGGGTGCTTAAGAGTGGGTCCCCGGGTCCGAGGGGTGCGCAGGGTGCCCCTGGAGGTCCGGAGGAGCCAGGGGGCTGAGTGTGTGCAGGTAGGCGGGCTTGGGGGTGTCCTGAGCGGGGTAAGGTTAGTGGATGTGAAGGGGATATTGCAATATAATGCTTCATAATGCAAATCTTGCTAATTGAGGTGGACCCTGTAAACAATGTTGGAATTAGACAATAATTGGTAGAAATTCTTTTTATGACCAAAGGAATGTTTTAAAACTGGGGACATAATCATTGGTTGACATTGGGGTGTTTGATGCATCCTAATTAACACCTGACAAAATACTTCAATGGGGCAAATTCATTATACAGCTATTTTTTATTCTCTTTATTCATCTTAATTCACCTACATCTCTACCTTCATCTGGAAGAACACAGAAGATAAGATGAAGGTGCAGATAATTGTAGCAATAGTATTTCATCTCCATCACAGTGAAATGCTCCTGTAAGTTCATCTGGGCAGTTTACTTGTGTTTTATTGTCAGGAGACTGGGGATAGAGTTGTGGGTATTAAGTTGATTAACGTGTTTGGGGCGTGTGCTTGCTTCTGCAACATGAGTCAAATTTATTGTAGTTTTCATAGTTTTAAAAGGATCCACTATTTCCCTGTTCTCCTTCGCGTCTCTCCCGATCGTACAGGGCAGACGCACAGATACTCACACGCAGGAGGGACATGGGAGAGAGAAGTGCGTGTATGAGTTTGACCTGAGACTTACGTGAGCGCTCCAGGTGAGAAGGATATTATTAGCCTTAAACTGCATTTACATTGTGGTTTTCTTCACCGTGTTGTTGTTAGCGCCAGGCTAAAAGTTAGGAAAGCTAGCTAGCAAGGCAGTGCCTCAACTTGTCGGAGTTCATCCAAGACGCAAATCCTGAGTTCTTTCCTCGCAAATATGAGCAACTCAAGGGACATACTTCATTCATATCATTAGATTCTTAATCTCTGTAATCACATGTTTACTTTGAGAGTCTAAAATGGTCCTGAAGAAAGCAGCCTTTTAAAGGTAAACAAAATGCAAGCTTTTCAGCTAAACCCATTTGAGACCTACACATTTCTTCTTCTGAGACACTGAAGAGGCACTAAGAGCCCCCACAGCTGCAGCACAGTGGAGGCTTCACAAGAGGAGCTACAGGAAACAAAAAAGGACAAACGAGAGATGGTGAAAGACTGTTGTGAAGAGGAAGGAGGAAGTGGAGCTGACCAGTGCAGGACACCACGCTCTGAAACGGGGACAAACGCAGGAGGCGCAGCACCATTTCAGAGGATGAGAGGAGACAGAGGGCAGCCAGGTTTCTTCTGAGTGCTACAGTTTCCCCGACCTCCAAGGTCATGTGGGTCAGGTTGACACACAGTGGCAGCGCGGCTCAGCCGCAGCAGCTCAGGACTAACACCTGAACACTATTTCGTTGTCATTGCTTGTACAATGACAATAAAGCACTTACTTACTTACTTACTTTCCATCGCGCATGTTGTTGTTTTGACGGTGTTATGCGGGGGAGGGGGCATGGCTCACACCGCGCTACGGTAATCCACAAGGACGAAACACGAAAAAGTCAGAAAAAACTCGAGTTTGCAAAATAATCTTTTTTAGCTACAAAATCGATTAAATCGATTTTTTGCCCAGCCCTATCCTGCCTTAGTCCTGATATTGCATGTTTTTGCCCTGGCTTAATCCTGGTTTAGTTCATTATTAGGCTCTTTATTATTCTGTATTAATCTATTAATGTGTGTTTTTGTTTTTTTTGTTTTCTCCAAAGCCTTAAAATGCTGGAATATAATATAACCTTTATGTTTAGGCCCTATTCTATTCAAGCAGCTATGATAATGAAATTTTCATTTATTTATCCCAAAAATATGTTTGGTGGTGGGAGGCTCTCCCCTGACCGACCCAGTGGCCAATGACAAAGGCCAAATCTCCCTGAGTGAAAAAGTAATGCAAGAGCCCTGCTGTAAGCAATGCTGACTGTGAAAAAGGATTTTGTTAAATGAACAACATAATAACAAGCCAAAATTGTTAAGAAGTAATGTTTCAGCACTCATTTTCATTTCTTTGGTTGAACTTCCTTTGAATAAGTGGGATCCTGACAAATATGTCAAGAAATGGATTCTTCTTAGACGTAGGACTGCAGAGCACCATGCCTGCCCAGAGAGGAGCTTAATATATTATAGAAACAAATAAAATGAGTGGATCTGGCAAAAGCAGAATTTGTTCATTTAGTAAATCACATAGACCTCCAATTTACGATTGTTAAAACTTCCATCCATTCATCCATCCATTTCCTTCCGCTTTATCTGGGGCCGGGTCGCGGAGGCAGCAGTCTCAGCAGAGATGCCCAGACTTCCCGATCCACGCACACCTCCTCCAGCTGTTCTGGGGGGACCCCGAGGCGACACCAGGCCAGCTCGAAGACATAGTCCAACCAGCGTGTCCTGGGCCTTCCACGAGGCCTCCTCCCAATAGGACATGCCTGGAGCACCTCCCAAGGGAGGCGACCAGGAGGCATCCGGAACAGATGCCCTAGCCACCTCAGCTGGCTCCTTTCAACGTGAAGGAGCAGCGACTCTACTCTGAGCTCCTCCCGGGTAACTGAGCTCCTCACCCGATCTCGAAGGGCGCGCCCAGCCACCCTGCGAAGGAAACTCATTTCGGCCGCTTGTATCCGCGATCTTGTCCTTTAGCAGGTTTTAACAAAACAAAGAACATCTAAAAATAATTCAAGGTCTTAAAAAATATTGGAAAATGAAATAATTACAGTATCAAATACCTTGTATTGTGAAGTGTGAATACTATACTGTATATTGTTCAGAACCCATGACTACATAAGTGCATAAAAAATATAAAATGTAGCGCGTATCATACTGCTTGTTAAATGTTAGCGTTCCACCACCTTCCAAATCCCACTTTAACCACTTTAATCCCACTTTAACCACTGCCGATACCTGAACGATTTTGATACCTATACAATATTATATAGAACCATAAAACAGATTAATAATGTTAATGTATTCCTTTTCAATCCATTTCATTTATTTTGCATTTGTATCATTTGTTAGAGGTGAAACAACAAAGAAACTTCCTTTAACAACGAAAGGGTGGAAAAAACACTTTCCAACTTTTTCACATTTTTCCCTAAATTTCCCCCAATTTTTCAAATATATTTCCCCGTCTTTTTCCCCAAATTTTCCCAGGGTTTCTTTTTCAAATTTATTTTCCCAAAATTTCAATAGGGCGGCACGGTAGTACAGTGGTTGGCACTCGTGCTTCACAGCTAGAAGGTCCGGGTTTGATTCCCTGCGAGTGTGTTTGAGAGTGCTCATGGGGGACGACTGATGTAAATTAGCCCAAGGCTACAATCCGGTGTGGCTTGTTTACATGCATGAGACCCATGTATGTTCATTAACATGCACTGTCCCGACCAAATAAACCAATAAATAAAAATAAATATTTTTCCCAAATTTACTGCAACTTTTCCCATTGTTTTCTTCTTTCTAAATTGTACCCCCTTTTTATATTATTTTTTAACTTTTAATTTCTTTTCAATTTTGATGACCAACAGCATCACAACTTGAATATAAAGATTTAATACTTTCACCAGACTGGTATCGTTTAACAGTACCCAGCCCTACTCATATTTCACCACACCGACTACTGTAGTTTTTTCAGCATCATAACTGATAGTAATCGGATATGTTTTATTATCCAAAGCCAGGTGGTTTCACACAGTCTGTGGTAAACAATGAAAACCACTGTCAATATTGCTCATTGTAGCTGCTCCTTCTGATCTCGTGTAAACAGTCTGATGCCAGTGATAACAGCTTTAACTCTGATCTTTTAATATTTAGAGTATATATAGAGTTTGCATGTTCTCCCTGTGTCTGTGTAGGTTTCCTCCGGGTACTCCAGTTTCCCCTGCCTACCACTAAAAACATGTACAATAGCCAGGATGAATATGGTGGTTGGTGGTGGTCGGAGGGGCCGATGGCACAGATAGCCTCGATTCCGTTAGTCTACCCCAGAGAGGTCTGTGGCTACAATAGTATTTAACCACCACCAGGGCGAAAACATTTCGTTTTATGTAGAGGTAGAGTGCCAGGCTCGTAACCATGAATTTGTAAGATCAATCCTGACCCACACCCACTGGGATGAACATAAATCAGCGTCTATAGTATGACTGACTTTATAGAGGGCTGGTCTTGACCAAGAAGTTCCAGGCTGATATTTTTCCCACCAGTCCAGCCCTAACCACCACCAAGTATGGCTTGTTAAACAATGGTGTCCGAGAGGATAGATGAAAAATAGGCAGGAGTCTGGATAGGGCTGGGCAATTAATCAAAATGTAATTGAAATCGCAATCTCTACTTTGGTCAATCTAATCATCATGGGACTTTATAATCGACAGGTTTAAAGCCATTTCTTTGGCACAAACATTGCCGGTGCTGGCCCTTCTGGGGCCCTAAGCATAAATCCACCCGGGGGCCCTTCAGTACCTACGCATCCTATGGCTATTTGACGAAAAACAAACCCATTTACGGTCAAAAACAGTTCCACTGTGGAGTAGGGATGGGTATCGTTAAGGATTTATCGATACTACTACTCTTATCGATACTCCTTATCGATTCGGTACTTTAACGGTACTCTAATCGGTACTTTAACAGAAAAATATACTGTATATAGGTAGATTGAGACTACCGTATACGTAGGCATTAATCCTTGGTCTATATTATTTATTTATTACTCTACATTTCATTTCCACTTTGCGCATACACTTAATATGCGGCACGGTAGCACAGCGGTTAGCGCTTGTGCTTCACAGCTAGAAGGTCCTGGGTTCGATTCCCACCTGGACGGGGCCTTTCTGTGTGGAGTTTGCATGTTCTCCCCGTGTCTGCGTAGGTTTCCTCCGGGTACTCCGGTTTCCCCTACCACTAAAAACATGTACAATAGGCCAGGATGAATGAGAGTGTGTTAGAGAGTGCACATGGGGGACGACGGATGGAAATTAGCCCAAGGCTACAATCCGGTGTGGCTTGTTTACATGCATGAGACCCATGTATGTTCATTAACATGCACTGTCCCGACCAAAAAAAATAAACCAATAAAAAAATATATGGGAGTTAAAATACTTCACTTACGCTTTTTTTTTAATCATTATTATTGTCTAGTAAATGAAGGCTGTTGGTTAGATTTGGCTGTAGCTCTGGGGACTGAGTCCAAATATGCAGTAAACAATGAACTGTTTTCTGCCTCTCAGCTTGTGTCCAGTGGGGTCGACACCGGCTCGCGCTGACGTGCACGTGCAGCGCGCACGCATGTGCACGTACGCGCCACTGTGTACGCCGTTTGTGGAAAAATAGACTCCACCCGAAACTCTTTAGTTTGGGTATTTGTGAAAGAAGAAAAGTGCGAGTGGCTCGTCTGTCTGTTCAATACGAAGTCGTTACGTTTCGCTTTTTTTTTTTTTTTTACCGCGGGTTAGCGGTAGAAGCTCGTAACACCGCGTGTCTTTCCCGCGCGCACCTGTCTCACTGCACACGGCTGCAGAGGGGAGACAGGGCAGTGGCAGAGCGCAGGGATGTGTGGACACCCTGCACTTTCGTGTGGGGTAGCGGGGATGAACAGATCCGATGCAGCGAACGCATTCATGAGGGCGGAGTGATTATTTGAGCGCAGCAGCCCCGTTAAGAATACCGTTAAGGCTGGAGCATATCGGTCCGGGTGGACCGGAACACGTGGCCCCGGGGCCGTTATGATACCGGGGTTCGGTACCCATCCCTACTGTGGAGTAGAGCAGGGCAGAAGTGGAATATAATGACCTCAATTCAGACCCTGCCCTGTGAGAACCAGTAACCACTTAGCCACTGTTAGACTGGGATTCAGAACTATTACTAGTAGGGGTGTGTATCGCCTAGTCTCAGGCGATACGATACGTATCCCGATACAAGGGTCACGATACGATACGATACGATATATCCCGATATTGAAGAATTAGACGATTATTGGGATTATTTTTTTACTACTTTGGAAACAACTATTCAGTAAACTAGTCCACCTTCATTAGATTTGTATCAAATACATTTGATCTATCCATCTTATGATATAAATGCTTTTCACTAATGTGCTTGTGACTGTGGTGTTTATGGTGATTATGTACCTTTGAACGGAAAACAGATTTCTTGGAAACCTAGTAATGAAACCAATTACTGGGGATGCACGTTTTCTAGTATTTCTATAGTTAGGAGTCCTTGGCGATCAGTAACTATTATGGGTTTCATCCATTAAAATATACAATAACTCAGACGGGGCATTTAAAATCGTGTCTACTCCACAACGGGTGTCACTCGTAGATCAGGGACATAATGACACGGGCATCACGCGCAGCAGTAACACACAACTGAAGCAGAGGGGAAACTACAGCAGGCTCTTTTTAAACTTGTGTCGTAGTACTGCAGTGGCGAGACACAGGTTTAACATGAGCCTGCTGTATTTAGTTTCCCCTCGGCTTCGTTTAATTCCGTAATAAAATGCTACGAAGATAAATCCTCTCCAAACGCAGCGGCGACGCACTCAGCAATATGCACAAAGCTGGTGGCTCTCGTAATAATCCAGGTCTCTGTCTTTGCTGTAAAAGCCAAAGCCAAATGTAGAGTTTTAAAAGAGCCCCGTAGCGTCTCATAGCTCATTCTTTTCCATGCTAAACTCTTCCTTGTTTCTCTAACTCTCACTAAATTCTAGTGTTACTCAAGCGGGCTGCGCGGTGCGCTGCCATCTAGCGGGCGGGAGTAAAAGTGCAGGACCAAAGAGAGATGCTGCAATGAATATTTCCCCAAAAATAGATGTTTAAATATCGATACGGGCACTTTTTGTATCGATACGAGAATCGCGCGACGTAATATCGCGATATATCGGCGAATCGATATTTTTCAACACCCCTAATTACTAGTCTATTTCCCCCATTTTTTAAAATGGTAAATAGCAAATGGTCATATTCTCTCACCTCTGGTTCCTGACCCACAGTTTGGGAACCGCTGATTTAAAACTGAAACCTGCACCTGACGGTTATTTCTGTCTTACCACTGAGAATTAGCCTGTGAGCAGCCCAATTCATTAATTACTGTAAGTAACTGTGCTCATATGAACCGTGTGGATTCAACTCCTTTGAGACAAAAAGGCCACGTAGAACGGCTTTTTACTCTCGTTTATTTGCCAAACTACTGTCCTGATTCTCCACTAGAGACAATAAGAAGAGAGTTTAAATGAGTGTGTGGCGATGCAGCTCCGAGTCCGAGCAGAGAAAACATGAGAGCAGCGCCCGGGACACGGGTGACATGCAGGAAGGGAGGCAAGCACCGGGAGACAGACAGACAAGCGGGGACGCGAAGGGGAGAAGCACTCGCCCCTGGGGGCGACAGGGAGAAGGCGGTAGGTCTGCTCATCCACTTCAGCAGACTGCTGCGTTTTAGTGTTATATGACGCAAAGTAGGCGGAGAGTGAGTGAGCGCTGTCAGAGAGCCTGTCCCCATAACGCGTTGATTAAACAGTGAAACAACACCGTAGTTTGACTGAGATGCGGGGCCCTTGAGGCTACGGGGGCCCTATGCACCTTGCGTAGTTTGCGTATAGGAAAAACCGGCTCTGGGCACAAATACTGAGTTTGGACGAGACAATTCAAGACTTTAGTGCGTTCAACAGAAGGAAAGCATTTGTTTTTAGCTGAGGTCTGAATAAAAGATTTTATTTACGAATCAGCAAGATGTTTAATTTATTAGGAAAAATCTAAAATATGGGGGATATAATCATGACCATTTTTTTCCAAAATCATCCAGCCCCACATCTGGATGTCTTATGCAGGAGATGTTTTAGCCTCGGTGCAGGACCTGGAGACATGAACTCCAGACATTGCACTAGTCTTACCATTCAAGTCTGCCTATCCACAGAAGAGGGATAAATACCCTCTGTCGATCATACCGATACGCAAAACATTCAGTGGCTCAGAGTGGGTGCCTGAGCACCACAGTCAAAGCGACAGTACGACTGTACAGCTTGACCCAGTATGATATAGCGATATAAATCTATTCAAACATGGTGTGAATAGATAATGACTAGTCTCTCTGGGACAAAACATACAAATGTTTGTAGCTAGTGCTAAAAGCAGTGCATGTCCCTGGTTGGGCCTTACACAATACATTAACATTTGTATAAGACTGTCAATCACACACAGGCGCTGGTGCAATGTGATTTGACCCGGCAATGGACAAGATGGATGGCCCTAAAATAAAGTGCCTGGATGCAATCTTACAATTTGGGACTGGACCCACAAACCGGTCACATTAAAGTGCTACATTTGTTGGATTTTCAAATTTACCTACTCAACTGAGACGAATGTTTCCTTATGTAAACAATTAACAGCAAGAAAAAAAAAAAGCCTACAAATCACACATGTACATTAAAACCCGGAGGAAATCTATCCAGACCCTGGCTGGGAAGCATGAACGCCAACCACTGCCTGGATTTGCGAGCTATAAGCCCATCAGCCCAAGTTAGACCATTAACACAAAATGACCCTTTTCAGAAACTCGGAGCCAATACAAAAATGAACTTATGGTGCCCACAAATACACATTGATACTTCTCATGGCACGTTTCTTATGAACGAAATGCATCTAATGAAATTGAAACTGGTGCAGGCAACACAAACCAAGTTCCCTCAACTTAAATTTGTAATAAAGTTCAAAGTGTGTGGGAAGAATAAAACAAATGTTAATTAAGCTTTTATTCGACATAAAAGCAGGAAGGTACCATGCAACACATTTTGGAAACAAAATGAGACCTTGCATTACACCTAAAACCTGTTCAAGTTCTATGAACAATGTGAGATTTCACCAAGAACTTGGAGGGCACATCAGGCTTGATGGTGGAGTGCTGCTGTCACCAGAGGGCACATCAGGCTGGGGTGGAGTTGCGCTGTCACCAGAGGGCACATCAGGCTTGGTGGTGGAGTTGCTGCTGTCACCAGAGGGCACATCAGGCTTGGTGGTGGAGTTGCTGCTGTCACCAGAGGGGGGGGGGGGGGGGGGGGGGGGGGGGGGGCCACAGGCTTGTGGTGAGTGCTGCTGTCACCGGAGGGCACATCAGGCTTGGTGGTGGAGTTGCTGCTGTCACCGGAGGGCACATCAGGCTTGATGGTGGAGTTGCTGCTGTCACCGGAGGGCACATCAGGCTTGGTGGTGGAGTTGCTGCTGTCACCGGAGGGCACATCAGGCTTGGTGGTGGAGTTGCTGCTGTCACCGGAGGGCACATCAGGCTTGGTGGTGGAGTTGCTGCTGTCACCGAGGGCACATCAGGCTTGGTGGTGAGTGCTGCGACACATCAGGCTTGTGGTGGAGTTGCTGCTGTCACCGGAGGGCACATCAGGCTTGATGGTGGAGTTGCTGCTGTCACCGGAGGGCACATCAGGCTTGATGGTGGAGTTGCTGCTGTCACCGGAGGGCACATCAGGCTTGATGGTGGAGTTGCTGCTGTCACCGGAGGGCACATCAGGCTTGATGGTGGAGTTGCTGCTGTCACCGGAGGGCACATCAGGCTTGATGGTGGAGTTGCTGCTGTCACCGGAGGGCACATCAGGCTTGATGGTGGGGCGCGGAGGGCACATCAGGCTGTGGGGGTGCTGCTGTCACCGGAGGGCACATCAGGCTTGATGGTAGGAGTTGCTGCTGTCACCGGAGGGCACATCAGGCTTGATGGTGGAGTGCTGCTGTCACCGGAGGGCACATCAGGCTTGATGGTGGGTTGCTGCGTCACGGAGGCACATCAGGGTGGGGGCTGCGTCACCGGAGGGCACATCAGGCTTGATGGTGGAGTTGCTGCTGTCACCGGAGGGCACATCAGGCTTGATGGTGGAGTTGCTGCTGTCACCGGAGGCACATCAGGCTGTGGTGGAGTTGCTGCTGTCACCGGGGAGGGGGGGGGCCAACATCAGGCTTGATGGTGGAGTTGCTGCTGTCACCGGAGGCACATCAGGCTTGTGGTGAGTTGCTGCTGTCACCGAGGGCACATCAGGCTTGGTGGTGGAGTTGCTGCTGTCACCGGAGGGCACATCAGGCTTGGTGGTGGAGTTGCTGCTGTCACGGGGCCATCAGGCTGTGGTGGAGTTGCTGCTGTACCGGAGGGCACATCAGGCTTGGTGGTGGAGTTGCTGCTGTCACCGGAGGGCACATCAGGCTTGATGGTGGAGTTGCTGCTGTCACCGGAGGGCACATCAGGCTTGATGGTGGAGTTGCTGCTGTCACCGGAGGGCACATGGCGGGGGAGGCGGGGAGGGCACATCAGGCTTGATGGTGGAGTTGTGCTGTCACCGGAGGGCACATCAGGCTGATGGTGGAGTTGCTGCTGTCACCGGAGGGCACATCAGGCTTGATGGTGGAGTTGCTGCTGTCACCGGAGGGCACATCAGGCTTGTGGTGGAGTTGCTGCTGTCACCGGAGGGCACATCAGGCTTGGTGGTGGAGTTTCTGCTGTCACCGGGGCACATCAGGCTGGGTGGAGTTCTGCTGTCACGGAGGGCACATCAGGCTGATGGTGGAGTTGCTGCTGTCACCGGAGGGCACATCAGGCTGATGGTGGAGTTGCTGCTGTCCCGGGGCACATCAGGCGATGGTGGGGGGTCACCGGAGGGCACATCAGGCTTGATGGTGGAGTTGCTGCTGTCACCGGAGGGCACATCAGGCTTGATGGTGGAGTTGCTGCTGTCACCGGAGGGCACATCAGGCTTGATGGTGGAGTTGCTGCTGTCACCGGAGGGCACATCAGGCTTGGTGGTGGAGTTGCTGCTGTCACCGGAGGGCACATCAGGCTTGATGGTGTAGTTGCTGCTGTCACCGGAGGGCACATCAGGCTTGATTGTGTAGTTGCCGCTGCCAGAGGGCACATCCTGCATGAAGGTAAAGGACATTGAAATAAAATTAAACCACCACATTATGCTGAAGAGTTTACTAGGTTATATTTGACTAAATGGCAAATTTAGGTTCTGTTCTAAATGTTGCAATGACAAGCCTCAAGAAATATGGTACTGTTCTTTTTTCCATTTCACATTTATCAGGGCCATTACATAAGTCATCCAATTTTATTGCTGTTATAGAAGTGCATTGATGCCAGATCAGACGTCTGCTTTCTCAAGCCACCAGATGTCACATGCTATGATACTTGTACACTGCAGTAAATGGTGTCACTGTATCGATACAGTCAGGGAAATGGGCAGGTGATACTGTAACTCTAGTTATGCGATCATTGCTACATTTACAGTGGGGCAAAAAAGCATTTGGCTGAAATTGAATACGAAATCTATGTGGAACTGATAAATACCTTCTTGCCCCATTGTAACTGAAGTTGCCCATACCATTTTCTATTACTTATTTTTCTTAGACTCTGTTCGTTTAATTAGTACCTTTTGAATCCAGAGCAGCAGTTGCCAAACCCTTCATGCCTTCACACCCAAAATCACTCAAACACCCCCCGCGTCGGTTAAATGTAACTAGCATTTATAATTAAGGTGAACAACATTTAAAAATCTGATTTAATGTGGGGCTGACACTACTAATCTATTGAAAGTTGATTTTAGTAATTGGTCATTTTCTAGTTAGACTCAAACCGAGCAAAAAAAGACATTTTGATGGATGCCTAAATTGTAGAACTTTTAATGTTGACCCGGTTTTCCCTTCTGAAATAAATTAACGCTTTTGGCCACCTTTTATACAAACACTGCACGCGTCACATGATGCTGTATCTGCAGCACAATTTGCCAAGAAAGTTGGAGTTCCTAATTTATGGCAAGTTAGTTCATAACAGGTGTTCCAACAATTGTAGTCTTCATTTTATTAATTATACGCCATATTTCTACATAAAATGACAATGTTAAAGTATTCCAAATTCAGCACTGATTAGACAAACCGAATGTTACAAAATACATTTTAATTTAATTCAGTATCCAGAAACTAAATACAAATAAATTTCAGTTACTGAGGGGGGGTGATATTATATTATAAAAGTAGGTCTTACAGTGTGTTGGGTTCCATTTCTCGGCGTGGTGTGGACAGTCGCAGTGACCGACTGCTGACCCATTTGCACCGCTGACGCTACTTCATTTCCTTCCTTTTGAACTGAAAAAATAAAAAAATAAATCCTTTAGGCTTGAGTAAATCATGTTTGATTAAACACAAAAAAATTAAAAACTCATACAATGTTTTTCTTTATTGGCTATGCAAGTTAAATAGTATTCAACCATGTTTAATTTGAATATCAGATGTTAAGATAAGGATTTTGTTTTCACCATCCTGGTTTATTTTTAATAGACAGTAGCTCTGTAGCGTCTACTAGCGTGGGCAAACATTTGCCAGTATAGTAGAGCCATACGTTTAATTATTTTTAGAAATTTAATTGAGCATTTATGCATATATATATATATATATATATATATATATATATAAAAAAGGACCTTTAGATATGTAGATTTACACCAATTACAACCAAGCATTTAAACTTGTCAAGTTTTGGAAAATGTATAAACATTTGGCCATTTTGGGTCAAAAATCACTTCAGTACGCACACTGAACGTCATTAAATGAGAATAGTTGGTCTTAAGGTTTACAGCTTACCCTCTTCAGCTATGGTGATCAATGACTTCTGAATGAAATTCTTAATCAACTGCTGACGGTTATCATTTGCATGGAAACCTACGACAAAACACAAAGTTCTGTTTTTTCCTGTAGTAGCAGAGATTCATTCATAAGCTATTTTCTGAGGCTCCATTTCGATATTAGCTCTGCGCTATAAAAATGTTAATGCTCATCCAAAATAAAATTAAAAAGACTTTATTTGACTACATCAGGAGCTTGGATAAGTTCGTCACAATTGTAGTCCAAGTAATATTTTGGCTGACTAAAAAGATTGGATTAAGAGTTAAAATCAATGTCCACTGCTCCTTATGGGTCGCCCCGGTGGCATCGAAGGATGCGTCAAATTTCCCTAAGGGGGCAAAGTATACAAAACAAACCCCATTTTCATTGAACAGCTCTGAGCTTTGGTCATGTGGGAAAAGAAACTTGAAGCAGAGGACCTTGATTAAATAAATTATAAATGTAAAGTCCACAAAATTTGCATGCAGTTTTAGACAAAAGACTGAAAGTTTAAGAAAATGTGACTAATTCAACTAAAATAAAAAGACATTAAATTAAAATGTCAAAATTAACACTGATGCCTTGAGAGATAATAAGCCTAGCTGGCAGCTAATGTTTGTTGGTCTAGACCCCAAGTACCAGCAAAGGAGTCATCCAGTTGTTTTAGCGCTCAGGATTACCTCTATCTATTACCTCCAAGTTAAACTTCTGAGACAATATTTACCCAGTATGCCGTGCTGATGGACTACAGCATTCCAGTCATCTTGCGTGCTGCTACAAACTACAGACAACACTGAATGTTAACTTGAAATAGGACTACTTTCAGACCAACATTAAAAGTTAGTAAAAGCCATTTACCTGTGCAAAGGGTGAGCAGAAAGAAACACCAGGCCCATAGTGTCCTCATGTCGGCAGTCTACAGCAGAACGGTGCGGTCAGCAGTGCCAGATGGAAAGTCTCAGGTAAAAACGCATTAAATATATCACAGGTGAGGGTCGTCTCCGTAATGAAGCTCCTGATTGGACAGAAACGAGGCTGATTGACTCAGGCCCCGCCCATAACCGGGCCTGATCGTCTTTTGATTTAGTTTTTCACCCCCCGCATTTTCTTTTAATTTCTTCCAGTCTTGTTTATTATTGCATACAAACTTTTAGTAATTTTGATACAAATGAATAATGTGTTTGATTCTTTCAGGTTAAAACCTCTTAACCCCCACATGAACCGAGCACATTTTCTCCAGTTTGGCGCTTTACCCAAATCCAAAAGCAAAAAAGCGGCAAATCGGCGACAAAAACACACGACTAAAGAGTGATGAAAAAGCAACAAAAAAGTGACAAAAACATGACGAAAATTAGATGAAAATTAGACAAAAGGGTCAGACAAAGAGCGGTTCAGAAGCCCCTTATGAGAGACCAACAGGCCCAGTTAGAACCATGAGGCCGTCCTTCTGTGGACCCACCACCTGCAGGAGGAGCCATACTGGGAATAAAAATTAAAAGAAATTGTCTTTTATGGTATAAATAAACATCATTGTCCTGTTTGCTGGTTTCTTGATGACAAATATTCTAGTATCGGTATCAAAAACCAAGTATTGTTAAAGTACCAGTATCGAAAATAATTTTACGTTACCCAACCCTATGTGGTGGAGGCAGGCAGCATGACGCTTAAATAACTGCCATTATTATTCAAACATGCGCAAATTACTCAAAACAACTATGTATGTTTTTTAATTAGGGCACAGCATTATAACCCTATAATTCTTTCAAATGGGTGCAGGCATTGAATTGAATCTGTTGATACTTTCTTCACATGTCTTATTGTAATCTGTGCCTCTCCTCCAGTGTGCTGCTGCACGGCGCCCAGGCAGGTCTGCACATGCTGCAGGTGGCTCTGGGCTACATGCTGATGCTGTGTGTCATGTCGTACAACACATGGATCTTCTTAGCAGTGATCTGTGGCTCTGTCCTGGGATACTTCATGCTCTTCCCCCTGCTGTCGAGTTGGTCCAACAGGCACACCGCGTGACTAGCCACAAGGACCATGTCCCACTTCAGGCCTGGGACACACTGGAAACGTAAAGCCATGTTTCTGGTGGCGTGCTTGGTGCAGTTATCGCTCTTAATTGTGTATCTAACATTTTTGTAAGAGTTATAACTTTATATTTAGCTTTTGGATATGTGCAAAGAAGGGATGCTACAATACTGCAAAAGTTCTCACACTGGATCACACTTATCATCTGGACTAGACGCAGTTCTGATGGTCCTCTGGTCTGGAAACTGAAACTGTGCACTCCTCCTGAGGGGAGGAGTTAGATCTGACCTTAGTCCTAGCCAATTGTTTACAGTTCCTGGTAGGGATGCACCATCCAATACTGGTATTGAATACCAAAGCCGATACTAGAAAGAGTATGATGTCAGGTATCAGCTACAAATATCAGATACTGAACCGATACCAGTTTTGGCTCTCACCGCTTTAAAAACACAACTTCCCTCACTAAATCTAAGTGAATATGGACATGCTGTATGTCATTTTGAAGGAAGAACCTGGAGAATTCAATCGCCGAGTTAGTTTTAACCTCCGCAAATGTACTTTGGATTGCCGCGAAAAATGCCACGGCTAGCAACAGTATGCTAAAGCTAGCGGGGGCATGCTAATACTAACGTCAACTACTCATGGCTGGGTCAGAAACTATGATAGAAATACCTAAAGAAGCCTAATAAAATAAAATTGGACACTGTGTATTTTAGTTTATGAAATGCTGTTAAAGAGTCACTGATTTAACATATTTGTAATGTAATAAATGTAAAATATCCTGTCCCAAGGATAATGTTGAAAACCCAGTGATCCTCGTTAAATATTTCTCCATTAGTTTATTCATAGATGTACTTGATAATTGATCTGTAACATCATGACAAGAAAAGATAAGACTTTATTGATCTCACTCTGGATTTCGCTCACAGCAGCCACTTTAAAGAAAGTCTCTTGGTATCGGTTAGTATCGGATAACCAAACCCCAGTATCATATCGGAAGCCAAAAAGCTGGAACGGTGCATCTCTAGTTTCTCTAGTTGTGGTTTTTCTGGATTGTTAAGCTGCCTGCTGTCTTGAGTCGAGACTGGTCAGTCACTAGAGACCCATGAGCACGGTGATCATGGCCACGGTGCTGTTGTAATGTTTGTCTGAGGAGCCAAATGGAAGTGGAACAAAAACATATCACTATTCCATGGAATTAACAATACAATGCACTGTATTGTACAACATTTAAGATCATGAAATTCAGTGGATGTGCCTCTGTTCAATCGATCACTCTGTTTGTGGTGGTGTTCGATAATGTTTGAAATGCCTGTTATTGACTGTGTGTGTATTTTCTTTCTGTAATTTGCGGAATCACACAAATATTTACACTACGCAGTCACACTGAAATGTATTATGCTAATTAGGACACATTTAAATAAATCATTTGGAGATTGTGTACTTGGTTTTACTTTTGGTTTGTGAAATGATCGAACACAAATGTTAATCACGTCATCGCGATAAGAATCTAATCACGGTATCGTTGCATCCCGCATATTTGTATCGAATGCATTTTTAAAAGTGATTTCATTGTTGTCATTCAAAGCTTGTGTTTTTGTTTATGCTACATCGAAATGGACAAAGCGCTCCACACATGAACCTGTTTCTGTTTTTAAATACTTATTTGATCATTTCTAAAACCTTCACTTTCCTCATCGTTTGTTACTCATTTATAAGCAGCGAAATAGTGATTACCTGTATTGTTTAGACACAATTATACAACATGCTCAAATAGTTTTCTTAAACTTAACCATTTCTGACTTAAAGACTCACAGATGGAACACATTATACTCACTATACTCTCTTTTAGATGCTTATTAATGTTAACAATGGTTAGGAAACTGTGTAAATATCTTATAAAGGATGAATGAAGTATTTAACAATGCATTACTAACTGCTTGAGAGTGTGCAGTGATCTATTTTATTACAAAATGGGGTTTTGAATGAATTACAAATGGTATTACATTTTGAACAGTGAAGAATTTCTCTTTCTTCTTGTGTTGTCCACGGATACCTTTAAATAACAAATCAATCTCGATACCAGTTGTTCGTCTGTCTTCCTATGTAAGCTTACCCAAGTCCGGACAACACCGCGTGTTCAACACTGGAAGAGGAGTTAGGTAATTTGTCAACACTACACTATCAGCTAATAACACATACCAGTATAGAGATGACCAGGATTCAGGAGATTGAGTCACGAAGATTTATTTCCCTAACAGGTCATCTAATACAGAGCTCTGTTTCCCCAGGTCCCTAACAATGAGTCTGCCAGCTTTCCGTCACCACGGAGAGACTGGTTCAAACTGGGGAAATCAGAGGATTTTCAACACATTCCGATCTCGCGGTATTCATGAGCCTAAGACCACGTCTCGTTGTTTCCATTGGTTCCCGAGCCGTCATACAACGTTTGGTTCCGCCCTGCGCCGCCATTTCACATTTTCCTGTTTTTCTGGGCGGCGGTTTTTCTGCTCGCAAAGACCCTCGAAACTGTAATTTTCCACTGTAACAGAGAGCTGAGAAACACTTCGTACAAACTTTTGGTTAAGATTGCTAAATAGTCAAAAGAACAAAACATCGCGTAAAATATTATAACTCTTCATACCCCCTTCTGATCTCCGAGGAGATCATTTGAACCATAATATTTTCTAGTTCACAAAAGTACAGCTCAACCAGCCGCTGGGTGGTTTCAAAATCCTCTCTCTCTTCCCAGGTGTAACTTCCGCTTACTAGTCTTTCCAGGCGGAACTTGGGTGGTTTGTAGTCCATATCAACGATACATTTCAACTTTTCTGTCCTCCTGGGACCGTCCCTGATTGACACAAAAATAAACATTCCTGCAACACAAAGCACAGCAAGCGCAACAACACTAAACAGTGTTGTTTAGATAAAATCTCCACCACAATTTTCTCCGTCACAGCCTTCTTCGGGGTCGTTCCATTCATATTTCAAGGCCTGCTGTACTCTTTTCAAGTACAGGCTGGGACCACCCCTTCTGGCGTTTCCCTTGTTGACACTTCTTCTGCGTCTGCGCCATCTGACTCCTAACACACTGCCCCCCAGTGGACTCCAAGAGTAAGGACAACAATTCAATTCAAATCACCCCACCAGCACAGATTACAATCAACACAGTTTCATATAATCATTAAAGCCTATTATAACAAAAACAGATATAGAAATAACCAACAATCCTCCTTTCGATGTCTCCTAAGACATCGCAATCAGACTGAATATTTATCATGAAATTACAGTTAGATGAAATGTTCTTGAGCTAGTCGTTGGTTGTTGTTGCCTCTGTCCGTGCAGCTTCAGCGTCTGTGCTATAGAATCATATACTCACCACTGGGGTGTTTTTTGTTTGGTGTGTTTTGTTTTGTTTTCCACATTTAATCATATTTAATCATTTGGGTCTACTATTCTCATAATTACAACCACTTACGTGCACCCACAGAGGCAAGGAACCAAAACAGAGTTCTGTAACAGAAACACAAAAGAACAGACATTAAAAAAATTACACAAAAAATTCTCATCAAGATCGCTCACCGTAAGCCGGAGAACGACCATGCCAGCTAATTGTGTAAAATATGGCTGTACTCAAATTTAACTATTTAACTTGATTTATCTGTTGGAATGTTGTCAATTTATCTGGAAAATTCAGGGATATAAGCACACAGGTTTCATTAATCCTAAATTTGTAGAGAAGAAACTCCTTTTAGCCTCTTGTTCTCCACACTTGCACAATTCTGTGTGCGCATCACAGAACTGCAACAAATGCCGAAAACAGAGCATTATAAAATGTATCTATATCTGAAACGTATGTCTTATATCGTAGTTTGCCATAAAATTTATCAATTTGTCACTTTTTGTTTGTATTTTAGATATTTGCATTGTACTTTCCCGTGCCCAAAATAAGCCAAATTATAATCGTCCCATAATTAACACCTCCTTTTGGACTGAGGAAAACTCAGTCCAACAAAGTCATGTAAACGTGTAAAAACAACCTTCCATAGATGAGACCTCTATCCTTGAACAGGAAACACAGCAAACCAGCTCAAAAGTTCACTGGAGATTAATACTTCCGGCAACTGCAAAAACCAACACAATACATATATCAACACAAAGAAAAAAAATGAACAAAAACTAATAAATGTCAGGGCAAGTCCATGGAGATTCTATTTGGTTTTACTGAGTCAATGTGGGTCAACAGGGCGAGTGATAGGTGTGAGACCACTCGTCTGGTTTCTCTGGGACCTTGGCAACAGCGCATCAGGTCAGTCCATAACTCCAAAAACGATCAGACCAACTCTGTTCAGTCCAATTGCGGCCCAGAATCAGGCAAGGTTGGCAAGGAGCATTCTCAGCAGCTCCCGGGAATGACAGCAGAGACTTCAGATTCTGGGTGAATAAACTTACAAAACTAAATCAGTAAACATAGTTCCAATATAACATACAATCTTGTCAAATCAGGGTCCTCTTTAGTCCCATGAGCAAAGAGGAGCCGGATCCAGGCATCAATCGGCCAGTAAAAAGCTCATAAGAGTAACCTGTTGGTCTGCTCACGGATTAAGCACCGAGAGCAGAGCAAGAGGAAGGGCCAAAGCCCAATTCATTTCAGTCTAAGACCATTTAGGCAATTTATAATTATAGAGTTCTATTACTCCAACATAACAATGCCCTCTAAGGCTTCACATTTAAATTTTGTATTGAGGTATTCTAATCTTTGAATTTAGTTGTCATTTTAAAGATAATTGATTAATTATTAGTAAATAAGCCAGCATCATCAGGTCTTAAGGACCACTATATTTTTGGTGCATTTTAAAGATATTTTCAGCTAGTGTAAATGATTCTCCACCATTGTGTCGTGGAATGAATTGGAATGTTTAAAAAAAACTGATACAAGTCTAGCATTAACATCTAAAAAAATAAGACACAGATTAAGAGTACAGGAGATTTGAAAAATTCAAAAAATGTTGCAAAACTTTCGTTTCACTCATCACTTTGATCAAGGGGCCTAATTTTAGCCTGTTGTCCAGGAGAGAGAGCAAATGAGAATCAAAACAAGACATTTCATATTATTGTTCCAATAAAGGTGTAAACAATTTGCTGTCACACCGTGTTTACCTTTACAATTTTGTTGGTTTAAGGGAACATTTATGTCCCTTAAAGTTAGCCTTAAAAGCTTCTCCATATACCAAATCTTAATTTGTCATAATAAAATTTCTTGTGTAGCAATTTATGCGTGTTTAGGCGGTAATCAGAGATGATTGTGGAGGGTCCAGTTCAAGCGTCAGCAGCCATTGTCCTGCGAGACCATTAGGCTCTGGGGTGGTGGCAGCTCACAGACCCTGTGGTTCTTCTGAGAAGCCCACTAATGTGGTGTCAGGTAACAATCTAATAATTCAGATGTGTTTCACCTGTCTGCACCAACATGCCAAGAGCCTGTCTGTTCACTGGTAACACGAGTTCTACCATGGCTGTACACCCACCGCCAGGAGCGTTGTTGCAACCGCCTCGTTCTCGAACGTTGCTGGTCCAATTTTGGTTCTGGATCTCGTCTGAAAACACCTTAACCACAATTATCATCAAAACCACCACAACCATAAATCGCTCCACATTTAGGTAAACTTTTTAGATTTTTCTTTATTAAATTTGTTGCTTACTTCTTTAAGCTGCATCTTTAAAATTTGCACTTAATTTTCTTTATATTTTAGTTCAGCTTGCTCTCACTTCTGGTCAATGGCGTACACCATATTATGTACCATAAAAGTATTCATTAATTTATTAAATCTGTTTATTTGGTCTCCTAAAAATAATAATTCAAAATGTTGCATATTGCTTCTTCATAACTTTCAGTAATGCATCCAAGATGGTGCATAAACAAACATAAACTTTAAATGGATAACGGTCTGTACTCCAAATCAATGCATCCAAAGTTATAACCTATAAACACTTTTGTTCTCATTCCATGTCACCACAGTGGAGAGAGAGATTCTAATCTTTTAGAAACATCTCTTTCAGGGGCCTAAAATGTTCTATTCACCACAGACACACAAAAAATAAAAAATAGCATTTATCACACATTAGTTAATTTTGATATTTCAAAATAGCAATTTTATGCTATTGAGACATAGCACTGCCTTCAGCAGAAATGTCTAAAAAAAATAATAACTTCGTTATTATACATTCAGGATGTTTTCCCTTTTTCAGGAGGGGAGCTATTTCCTCCACACCTCCTTTACATGGATCTCTGAATACTGATGGATTGGCCACTTCCTCAATGTATCAAGACCTCATGTTTAATAATTTCTCAATTTTCTTTCTTTGCTCCATCCACACAATCATTCATACATGTGTCCTTCACATCACTCACAATCTGCTTTCAGTTATACACAAATTTCATTCAACCTCGTTTGTTCACACAAACTCCACACTCGTCACACACTCGTCACTCCACCATGGGTAAATGCGAATTGGTACCTACATTCCTCAGCCTTTCTTGCTTCTGTCTCTTCATTAAATCTTTCCATTAGTTGTTGTTGGGCCTTTTGGTGTTCTTCCGTTACCTGCTGCGTTTGCAACTGTGAGTGTTTCTTCAAGGCATTAAGGGCTTTCAGTGTGTCCTGGGCACATTTTTCCGTTTGTTCGATCACCTTAGTCCCCCACAGCTGTCCACTTACATCCCTTGGTGCATTCTTGGTGTCAGTGTAGGCGCGGGTTATCAAGGTCCTGACATTTCGTGTTCTTCCGCTGATAACGAGTTTGAGGCGGCCACATCAACGTCCACCACTCCATGCAGGGTTAACTGTGGGTAAAGGGTGGAGCCGGACGCTCCGCCATTTTCGTATGGAGGAGGGGCCGTTGGGGCCAAGGCGGGAGCTCCTCCTCTCGGGAGGGGTTTTTGAGTCCCGCCCCCCGAAGTGGGGGAGAAGATCTTCTTGTCTTTCATCCATTGTGCTGTGGCCAGTTCAAGGACTGGTTCGATGTGTTTCCTCATTTTCTGATACTTACTTATCGTGAGTTCCAGCAGTTTCTTCTCACTTTTCGAGAGTCCACCACTGTTCTTTGTCCTTTCCTCGTCCTGCAGTTCCATCATGCAGACCTCCACGGTGGCAGTCAAAACACCGCAAAAGAACTCCAGTGTGTGTGGAGCTGTGGGGTCTTTCTTTTGTTCTCTGAATCCTTGTGTACATGCCTCGATCGCTTTGTTCGTGTCTTTTCGCGTCGTCTTTTTCAAGAGAGGCGACGCCTTTCTTACCGTCCTCACCCATCCTCCGCAATCCATTAATTCCAACATTCTCTTACCTTCTTGTCGCTGTTCTCTTTACACAAATTATATTTACCACGACTTCAACTTACCTTTATACCTTTATGATTTCAAAAACCGAACATTAATTCACCGAATTTTTATGTATTTCACCACTAAGTCCCGTGTTTGTAGAATTTAAGGATCCCCGATCCTAGGGCCTCTAACCCGTGTTATAGAATTTAAGGATCTCCGATCCTAGGCCTCTAACCCGTATTGTAGAATTTAAGGATCCCCGATCCTAGGGCCTCTAACCCGTGTTTGTAGAATTTAAGGATCCCCGATCCTAGGGCCTCTAACCCGTGTTTGTAGAATTTAAGGATCCCCGATCCTAGGGCCTCTAACCCGTGTTTTAGAATTTAAGGATACCCGATCCTAGGGCCTCTAACCCGTGTTTTAGAATTTAAGGATCCCCGATCCTAGGGCCTCTAACCCGTGTTTTAGAATTTAAGGATACCCGATCCTAGGGCCTCTAACCCGTGTTTTAGAATTTAAGGATACCCGATCCTAGGGCCTCTAACCCGTGTTTTAGAATTTAAGGATCCCCGATCCTAGGGCCTCTAACCCGTGTTATAGAATTTAAGGATACCCGATCCTAGGGCCTCTAACCCGTGTTTAGAATAAGGATCCCGTCCTAGGCCTCTAACCCTGTTTTAGAATTTAAGGATCCCGATCCTAGGGCCTCTAACCCGTGTTTTAGAATTTAAGGATACCCGATCCTAGGCCTCTAACCCGTGTTTTAGAATTTAAGGATCCCCGATCCTAGGGCCTCTAACCCGTGTTTTAGAATTTAAGGATACCCGATCCTAGGGCCTCTAACCCGTGTTTAGAATTAAGGATACCCGATCCTAGGGCCTCTAACCCGTGTTTTAGAATTTAAGGATCCCCGATCCTAGGGCCTCTAACCCGTGTTATAGAATTTAAGGATACCCGATCCTAGGGCCTCTAACCCGTGTTTTAGAATTTAAGGATCCCCGATCCTAGGGCCTCTAACCCGTGTTTTAGAATTTAAGGATACCCGATCCTAGGGCCTCTAACCCGTGTTTTAGAATTTAAGGATCCCCGATCCTAGGCCTCTAACCCGTGTTTTAGAATTTAAGGATACCCGATCCTAGGGCCTCTAACCCGTGTTTTAGACAGTCCCCAAATCTGTCCACGACCTTATTTCAACGCTTATTTTTAGTCCGCGCGTCCGCGGCCTTGGGAGGTCCTACCTACGTACTTTTCAGTTTTACAGGGATATACCCAACGCGTAGTCCGTTACTTATACTCACTTTACCCGTTATTTCAGTTTTCTCCACATACTTTTTAAGTTATATTTCCACTTTCTTTAACTTCCTTTTTTTTTCTCAGTTCGGTATCTTAGGTATTAATTATAACGTTTTTCCCTGCTTACTTCCACCATCAATGCACAGATTACCATTCAACAGTCAACTTCGTTAAAAATTAATCTAAAATTTGGAAAAATATGCCAATAGACGTACTTTGAGACTCACACAATAGTAGAGGTCAAAAGTCGTCTTACCTTAATCTAGATGGACGTCCATGAAATCGCTGTTGAGTGGTCGTGGAAGAAGGATCTGGTATATCTACCGCGAGGTTTTGGAGGACCGGACCTTCGCCGCGTCCTTTGTTGACTACTCCAACTCCCCCTTCAGCACGTCTTTAGGGGTCACCAAATGAAGAATTTCTCTTTTCTTCTTGTGTTGTCCACGGATACCTTTAAATAACAAATCAATCTCAATACCAGTTGTTCGTCTGTCTTCCTATGTAAGCTTACCCAAGTCCGGACAACACCGCGTGTTCAACACTGGAAGAGGAGTTAGGTAATTTGTCAACACTACACTATCAGCTAATAACACATACCAGTATAGAGATGACCAGGATTCAGGAGATTGAGTCACGAAGATTTATTTCCCTAACAGGTCATCTAATACAGAGCTCTGTTTCCCCAGGTCCCTAACAATGAGTCTGCCAGCTTTCCGTCACCACGGGAGAGACTGGTTCAAACTGGGGAAATCAGAGGATTTTCAACACATTCCGATCTCGCGGTATTCATGAGCCTAAGACCACGTCTCGTTGTTTCCATTGGTTCCCGAGCCGTCATACAACGTTTGGTTCCGCCCTGCGCCGCCATTTCACATTTTCCTGTTTTCTGGGCGGCGGTTTTTCTGCTCGCAAAGACCCTCGAAACTGTAATTTTCCACTGTAACAGAGAGCTGAGAAACACTTCGTACAAACTTTTGGTTAAGATTGCTAAATAGTCAAAAGAACAAAACATCGCGTAAAATATTATAACTCTTCAACAGTTATTACACAATGTGGCGTTATTACAAAATGCAGCTTAACACCCTTTCCAAACTACTGCCTAACTGTTGTAGGTGTCTACCTTCTCATCAGGAGCCCATTTGGTGTAGGTTTCCACCTTTAGGACACCTCTTGTGACATAAAGGTGAATGTCCTGCAGTGTGGCTTCAGAGTCATCCATGGACTTTCTGTGTGCCTTATTGCGAATTATAATGCAAACGTTACAAAGGTCACCAAATGGGAAATGAATGTGTTACTTGTTAGCTCAGTAATATAACTGACACTAAATACTCTGTAGTTCAAAAGCTTTTACCGTTAAGTGTCTACATTTTACTGTTACGAGACATGTCATGCAAAATCTACTTTCAGCGATATCACAAAGGTCCCTCATAAAACATGCCACGTGAAGTGCATATGACTGCTTTAATGCTTTTGTAAATATGACTTATTTAGATGGATAACATCTGTTGCATAATTATTTTATTTCAGTGAAGCAGCCATTTTAAAGTTACATTGATTTTTATTTTTTTAAAGTTACTTTTATTTGAATATTGAAGCTGCTGACAGGAAGTGACATAAATAAAGGTAAAGTTCCATAGCTGTTTATGGCCAGATGTGGTCTGGAACTGGAGAAAACCTTTTCCTCATTTGGGAAATGCACATGAACGCTCGCTCAAGTGGGGAAAACAACTGGAGAACTCGGGTCAAGACGAGCTTCCCGACTCACGCACCGGACTACGGAAATCAGCCGTTTGTTCTTTTATCGTCCAGTGTGAGGTTTTTAGTTAAACACTGCTACTTCCTTGACTTTAGTGTGAGGTGTCGTCATCCTCAGAGTAACAACATTGCGAGTGAAATGTCCAACAACAATGTTGGGGTGCCGTATGGGACATAATCCTAAACCTAATATATACTCACTATTTCTCTCTATAGACACTACATCTCTCCCTCACACTTTGTATAACTCCTGTTACACACTGTATATCTGCTCTCTCGCAGAGTACATCTCCTCTCATACACAGTATATCTCTCCCTCAGACTGTATATCTCCTCTCAGACACTATATCTCCTGTCAGACCGTATAACTAAGAAATAGTGAGTATATATTAGGTTTAGGATTATGTCCCATACGGCACCCCATAACAATGCTTGGTAAAAGTAAATATACGTGATTTCTTTTTTTTAAACTCCAAAACTAACATTTAACTTGAGCTAAGTGCTAATCAGTGATAAAAGACTGTTTTTTGTTTGATGACATAACAATCACCACTTTCCCACATAAAAACCACATGAACACAAACCAACTGTCCCCCCCAGTCCACATGAACGCAGAATTTAACTCAAATGCACTCATTTCCCATTGACTTAACATGGTTGGCACGGCAACTGTTTAAAATTGTGTCACTTCCTGTCAGTGTCCAATAAGGAAGTGAAACATTAAACATCACAAAAATGGCCAAACTAATAAAAGCTGGGTACAATCTTTAGCAAAATCTTAAATATAATTGTGTTAACTATGTTTTAGCAAAAATGTGTCTGACGTGTCATATGCACTTTAAGTCTCACAGGTTTGATTTCAATTTCCTGTTCAATTTGGTCATTTCTTCCACTGCGCTCCACTTTATATTTTCTGGATTTCATCGCATCATAGAGGGAACAAGAAACCGTCCCGCACATTTTTCAAGCCCGTAATCCATCACCGGTTCTGTTCTGAGCAGACTTAAACAATTTAAACTTTAAATTAACATGAGTCAAATTTATTGTAGTTTTCAAAGGATCTACTATTTCCCAGTGGCGGAGCTAGGGGGTGGCTTTAGGGGCTTAAGCCTCGAATGTTTTTTCAAAAGCCCCGGATCTTTTTTGGACAGGTTATTTTTTTTTTTTTTCACGCTGTAAAAGCATTCATATCCGTTCAATATGAGAACAACGAAGCGAAAGCGGCAAAGTAACGCCGTAATTATTGCCCTTCCCTGAACTTCTCCTGTTTGTCTGTCAGTCGGACCTTAGCCGCGCGCGCACGTGTGTGTGTCTGGCCCCCCTGGCCCCCCATCGTACTCAAAATTGTATAAAAAATATGTTTGTGCTACGTTTGTGCTGTTTTGTGCTGTAAAAAGTTTTGTTTGTGCTGTTATCGTTTTCGAGATATTAATGATTGTTTTTTGCATGCAGTGCGTGTTGTCGTGCACTCCCGACACGTGTGCGCGCTTCAGATGAGGACGAGCATGGACGCCTGAAGGCTGTAAAGTTTGTAATAGTTTAAAAACCGAACCAGCACACACGGAAATCTTTACAGCACAAAACAGCACAGATGTAGAGGAAGTGGTTGACACCATTTTAACCCGTTTTGGAGCTTTATAACGAGCAGGGTGACCTTAGATCTGACCAATAAAACAATCATTAATATCTCAAAACGGCACAAACAAAAATTTTTACAGCACAAACGTAGCACAAACGACTGACATATTTTTTAGAAAATTTTGAGTATGATGGGGGCCAGGTTCACGTTAATCGGTAGCAGGGCTGCAGACGCAGCGGCTCAGAGAGCAGAGGAGAGACGGAGGAGAGGAGGTCTGCACAATGCTCATGATCTCATCAGATTCTGAAATCGTAGGTAGTGGTGGCCACGCGTCATTTGTGTGTAATCAATCATAAACCTGTCATGAACGATAACTGCGTGCCCCGAAAGGCTAACTTTCCCCTCGTGCCTAGTGTTTACATTCACTAGCATTAGCATTAGCATTAGTATCCTGATGCTGCGATCAGCAGGTGCCACTACTTGTGTTTCGTTCTTGAGAAAAGTAATTAGCCTTGTTTTATGGACAATATGTGGAAACGTATGGGGCTTCGTTTATCTATTGTAATTAATTACAATCTTGCTTCATTTTATAACATAATGCATATTTTTAGTGACTTGCCACCATGGACATCAGGTGCTTTTTCAAAAATGACAGGAAGGCAACCCAGGTGAGCGAACAACAAAGTACAGTTTCACATATTTATAATACTACAGTAGATGTCATAACTTTGGGTTTTTAATAATTGATCTGGTGGATTTATAGCACAGAGAGGGAGAGATGGCAGGAGAGGGACAGCACAGACATGGAGCAATTGTCCTCAGGTAAGGTAAGAAAATAGTTGAGAATGATAGTGATAATAATATTACCCGTATGCATTATTGAAGAAATTAGGCATTTTTTAATATGTGGCATTACCAATGTTATTGTTAAAAATAGGCTAGTAGATCTTATTAAATTAATATTCATTATTAGTATATAGCATCAAAACATCAGCAGATGGCGCTCGACCCCTTAAAATCCTATAAAAGCCCCTCCCCTTCGTCATTCGTCCTCTGCTATTCTCCGTACTTCCGCCTTGTGTTCGCTGGGCTGGGAGCGCCCAGGGTGTGTGTACGTCTTCTGTCAGGTAGATATTGCAGCTATTTACCGTTCATTATTTTCGTACTTTGTATGGCCGCTAATACGAGCTCTTCTGTAGTGTCGCGGATGGTTGAGGGCTTCATAGCGCACCATCACATGGCGTCCAAAGCTCTGCTCGGTTGGCATTCCAGGGTCTGCTGGGGTGCGGTGTGAGCACTATCGAAGCACTGGAATGGCCGAGTAGCTCGTGCGGGCGTGCGACGGTATGAGCCAGCTAGCGTTACGGTCATTTTCCTACTTTTATCTTACAGTCTAACATTATCTTTAATTTATAGGTCGAGGGGTTGGGTCATGTCCCTGCTGCTTGTGTTCTCCTGCTGCCTTGTTTTTCTCGTTTTATTAGTGTCCGGTTTATATGGACCTTTTCTTTTAAAAGAAACGAAAACACTGTTAAACTATGAACTGATTTCTGAGATCGCAAAATAATGGACATGTGAACAAAAGATTTTAAAGGAAACGATGTGATAAAATAAATATCATGTATACTTTTGGAACATTTTCTGTCCTCCATCAATGAACGAACCTACGAGCCTTTCTAGAGGTCCGGAGCCTTCTCTCCGGTGGCGTTGTCTTTAGTTTTATTTAATTTGAATCCTGCTAAAATATAACATCACCACTCGTCTTGCTACACAAGGATTACAATATACTGTATATAATATAACTGCAAGAACTTTTTTTTAACTGAAACATAATATTTTACAATATGTATGTGATTCTGAATGATGTTTGCTCATTAGCACAAAGAGGGAGAGATGACACAGAGAGGGACAGAGGCCAGAATGAGGACAGTACAGAAATGGAGCAAGAAACAGGTAAGAAATAGTCAGACAAGACCTGCCTGTTCAGTGTTTGTTTTTAGTTTGGATTGCTAACATGATACAGTACACTGCAAAAAGTGCCGGCAACTTCAATAGCCCTGCAGTTTGTTCAGTAACAGTGCAAAAAGTGGGTTCAATTGTGAAAAGGGAAAGTGTCTATAAATTGGAAGTAAAAGTATCTGGTGCAAGACTAGACTTGACTGGTGTAGTCTTGGTTGGTTTAGACTTTATTTTGTCTGTCTTAGTTTGGAGTAAATATGTGCAACTTTAGCTTAGTCCATGTTCATATGAGCCATTTGTCCTGCCATTTGCTTTTTATTGATAGTTCTGATTCTATTCTGAATTAATCCTGGTTTAGTCTTGATTTATAACTGGTTGATCTAATACTGTCCTGAGTGAGTCCTGGTTTAGTCCTGAGTGAGTCCTGGTTTAGTCCTGAGTAAGTCCTGGTTTAGCCCTGGTTAATAATTGGCTTGATCTAATACTGTCCTGAGTGAGTCCTGGTTTAGTCCTGAGTGAGTCCTGGTTTAGCCCTGGTTAATAATTGGCTTGAGCTAATACTGTCCTGAGTGAGTCCTGGTTGAAAAAAAAATCCTTGTAATGAATTTCTGTTATTTTTCCTTTAGACTTAAGACTTTAGATTTACAGTAAATAAAGCAATAGATAAATAAATATAATAAATTAGTAAAAGTATTACCAGCTTAAAATTGGGAGTGTTTTAAAATTGTGTATTTTAAGAGTAAAGTAATATTAATGTAGCCTATGTTCTAATTGTCATCATTGTATAATAGGAGATTAAAATAGAATATGCTCATCTAAAATACACCAGATTGCACTAAATTACATCTGTGAAATTCAAAATTTCCTGGGGGAGGACTCCCAGACCCCCCCACATAAACATAATTTCACCTTATTACTTCTAAACCCCTGGCTGCGGCCCTGCTTGCATAGACTTTTAAAAAGAAATACAATTATTAGTCCATATTATTATTTATGAGGCTACAGTCCTTTAGGACTTTTATTATTATAAAGTGCTCATTATTATTATTCATTTTATAGTATTTTCCTGTTTACAAAATATATGCACTGCACGACCTGCCATCGCAGGTAAATTTCAGCCCACGACCCAAAATGCTTTATGGGCTAAGCCCCTGATGATTGGAGTGTCTAGCTCCGCCCCTGCTATTTCCCCCGTCTCTCCAGATCGTACAGGGCAGACGCACAGATACTCACACGCAGGAGGGACATGGGAGAGAGAAGTGCGTGTATGAGTTTGACCTGAGACTTACGTGAGCGCTCCAGGTGAGAAGGATATTATTAGCCTTAAACTGCATTTGCATTGTGGTTTTCTTCACCGTGTTGTTGTTAGCGCCAGGCTAAAAGTTAGGAAAGCTAGCTAGCAAGGCAGTGCCTCAACTTGTCGGAGTTCATCCAAGACGCAAATCCTGAGTTCTTTCTTCGCAAATATGAGCAACTCAAGGGACATACTTCATTCATATCATTAGATTCTTAATCTCTGTAATCACATGTTTACTTTGAGAGTTTGAAATGGTCCTGAAGAAAGCAGCCTTTTAAAGGTAAACAAAATGCAAGCTTTTCAGCTAAACCCATTTGAGACCTACACATTTCTTCTTCTGAGACACTGAAGAGGCACTAAGAGCCCCCACAGCTGCAGCACAGTGGAGGCGTCACAAGAGGAGCTACAGGAAACAAAAAAGGACAAACGAGAGATGGTGAAAGACTGTTGTGGAGTGGAGTGAAGAAGAGGAAGGAGGAGGTGGAGCTGACCAGTGCAGGACACCACGCTCTGAAACGGGGACAAACGCAGGAGGCGCAGCACCATTTCAGAGGATCAGAGGAGACAGAGGGCAGCCAGGTTTCTTCTGAGTGCTACAGTTTCCCCGACCTCCAAGGTCATGCGGGTCAGGTTGACACACAGTGGCAGCGCGGCTCAGCTGCAGCAGCTCAGGACTAACACCTGAACACTATTTCGTTGTACAGTTGTACAATGACAATAAACTACTTACTTACTTACTTTCCATCGCGCATGTTGTTGTTTTGACGGTGTTATGCGGGGAGGGGGCATGGCTCACACCGCGCTACGGTAATCCACAAGGACGAAACACGAAAAAGTCAGAAAAAACTGACTTTTTCTGGCTGGGCAAAAAATCGATTAAATCGATTTTTTGCCCAGCCCTATCCTGCCTTAGTCCTGATATTGCATGTTTTTGCCCTGGCTTAATCCTGGTTTAGTTCATTATTAGGCTCTTTATTATTCTGTATTAATCTATTAATGTGTGTTTTTTCTGTTTTTTTTCTCCAAAGCATAAAATGCTGGAATATAATATAACCTTTATGTTTAGGCCCTATTCTATTCAAGCAGCTATGATAATGAAATCCCAAAAATATGTTTGGTGGTGGGAGGCTCTCCCCTGACCGACCCAGTGGCCAATGACAAAGGCCAAATCTCCCTGAGTGCAAAAAGTAATGCAAGAGCCCTGCTGTAAGCAATGCTGACTGTGAAAAGGATTTTGTTAAATGAACAACATAATAACAAGCCAAAATTGTTAAGAGTAATGTTTCAGCACTCATTTTCATTTCTTTGGTTGAACTTCCTTTGAATAAGTGGGATCCTGACAAATATGTCAAGAAATGGATTCTTCTTAGACGTAGGACTGCAGAGCACCATGCCTGCCCAGAGAGGAGCTTAATAGATTATAGAAACAAATAAAATGAGTGAGATCCTGACAAAAGCAGAATTTGTTCATTTAGTAAATCACATAGACCTCCAATTTACGATTGTTAAAACTTCCATCCATTCATCCATCCATTTTCTTCCGCTTTATCCGGGGCCGGGTCGCGGAGGCAGCAGTCTCAGCAGAGATGCCCAGACTTCCCGATCCACGCACACCTCCTCCAGCTGTTCTGGGGGACCCCGAGGCGCACCAGGCCAGCTCGAAGACATAGTCCAACCAGCGTGTCCTGGGCCTTCCACGAGGCCTCCTCCCAATAGGACATGCCTGGGGCACCTCCCGATGGAGGCGACCAGGAGGCATCCGGAACAGATGCCCTAGCCACCTCAGCTGGCTCCTTTCGACGTGAAGGAGCAGCGACTCTACTCTGAGCTCCTCCCGGGTAACTGAGCTCCTCACCCGCCCAGCCACCCTGCGAAGGAAACTCATTTCGGCCGCTTGTATCCGCGATCTTGTCCTTTAGCAGGTTTTAACAAAACAAAGGACATCTAAAATAATTCAAGGTCTTAAAAGATATTGGAAAATGAATAATTACAGTATCAAATACCTTGTATTGTGAAGTATGAATACTATACTGTATATTGTTCAGAACCCATGACTACATAAGTGCATAAAAAAATATAAAATGTAGCGCGTATCATAAGGCTTGTTAAAGGTTAGTGTTCCCCCACCTTCCAAATCCCACTTTAACCATATTATATAGAACCATAAAACAGATTAATAATGTTAATGTATTCCTTTTCAATCCATTTCATTTATTTTGCATTTGTATCATTTGTTTGAGGTGAAACAACAAAGAAACTTCCTTTAACAACGAAAGGGTGGAAAAAACACTTTCCAACTTTTTCACATTTTTCCCTAAATTTCCCCCAATTTTTCAAATATATTTCCCCGTCTTTTTCCCCAAATTTTCCCAGGGTTTCTTTTTCAAAGTTATTTTCCCAAAATTTCAATAGGGCAGCACGGTAGTACAGTGGTTGGCGCTCGTGCTTCACAGCTAGAAGGTCCGGGTTTGATTCCCTGCGAGTGTGTTTGAGAGTGCTCATGGGGGACGACGGATGTAAATTAGCCCAAGGCTACAATCCGGTGTGGCTTGTTTACATGCATGAGACCCATGTATGTTCATTAACATGCACTGTCCCGACCAAATAAACCAATAAATAAAAATGTACTGCATCTTTTCCCATTTTTATATTATTTTTAACTTACTTTTTAATTTATTTTCAATTTTGATGACCAACAGCATCACAACTTGAATATAAAGATTTAATACTTCTACCAGACTGGTATCGTTTAACAGTACCCAGCCCTACTCATATTTCACCACACCGACTATTGTAGTTTTTCAGCATCATAACTGATAGTAATATCAGATATGTTTTATTATCCAAAGCCAGGTGGTTTCACACAGTCTGTGGTAAACAATGAAAACCACTGTCAATATTGCTCATTGTAGCTGCCCTTCTGATCTCGTGTAAACAGTCTGATGCCAGTGATAACAGCTTTAACTCTGATCTTTTAATATTTAGAGTATATATAGAGTTTGCATGTTCTCCCTGTGTCTGTGTAGGTTTCCTCCGGGTACTCCAGTTTCCCCTGCCTACCACTGAAAACATGTACAATAGCCAGGATGAATATGGTGGTTGTGGTGGTCGGAGGGGCCGATGGCACAGATAGCCTCGATTCCGTTAGTCTACCCCAGAGAGGGCTGTGGCTACAATAGTATTTAACCACCACCAGGGCGAAAACATTTCGTTTTATGTAGAGGTAGAGTGCCAGGCTCATAACCATAATTTGTAAGATCAATCCTGACCCACACCCACTGGGATGAACATAAATCAGCGTCTATAGTATGACTGATTTTATAGAGGGCTGGTCTTGACCAGAAGTTCCAGGCTGATATTTTTCCTGCCAGCCAGCCCTAACCACCACCAAGTATGGCTTGTTAGAGAACGAACTATGGTGTCCGAGAGGATAGATGAAAAATAGGCAGGAGTCTGGATAGGGCTGGGCAATTAATCAAATTTAATTGAAATCGCAATCTCTACTTTGGTCAATCTAATCATGGGACTTTATAATCGACAGGTTTAAAGCCATTTCTTTGGCACAAACAATACTGAGTTTGGACGAGACAATTCAAGACTTTAGTGCGTTCAACAGAAGGAAAGTGTTTTTAGCTGAGGTCTGAATAAAAGATTTTATTTTACGAATCAGCAAGATGTTTAATTTATTAGGAAAAAATTTAAAATATGGGGGATATAATCATGACCATTTTTTTCCAAAATCATCCAGCCCCACATCTGGACGTCTTATGCAGGAGATGTTTTAGCCTCGGTGCAGGACCTGGAGACATGAACTCCAGACATTGCACTAGTCTTACCATTCAAGTCTGCCTATCCACAGAAGAGGGATAAATACCCTCTGTCCATCATACCGATACGCACAACATTCAGTGGCTCAGAGTGGGTGCCTGAGCACCACAGTCAAGGCAACAGAGATAGTACGACTGTACAGCTTGACCCAGTATGATATAGCGATATAAATCTATTCAAACGTGTGAATAGATAATGACTAGTCTCTCTGGGACAAAACATACAAATGTTTGTAGCTAGTGCTAAAAGCAGTGCATGTCCCTGGTTGGGCCTTACACAATACATTAACATTTGTATAAGACTGTCAATCACACACAGGGGCTGGTGCAATGTGATTTGACCCGGCAATGGACAAGATGGATGGCCCTAAAATAAAGTGCCTGGATGCAATCTTACAATTTGGGACTGGACCCACAAACCGGTCACATTAAAGTGCTACATTTGTTAGATTTTCAAATTGACCTACTCAACTGAGACGAGTGTTTCCTTATGTAAACAGCAAGAAAAAAAAAGCCTACAAATCACACATGTACATTAAAACCCGGAGGAAATCTATCCAGACCCTGGCTGGAAGCATGAACGCCAACCACTGCCTGGATTTGCGAGCTATAAGCCCATCAGCCCAAGTTACACCATTAACACAAAATGACCCTTTTCAGAAACTCGTGGCCAATACAAAAATGAACTTATGGTGCCCACAAATACACATTGATACTTCTCATGGCACGTTTCTTATGAACGAATGCATCTATGAATTGAAACTGGTGCAGGCAACAGCCAAACCAGTTCCCTCAACTTAAATTTGTAATAAAGTTCAAAGTGTGTGGGAAGAATAAAACAAATGTTAATTAAGATTTTTATTCGACATAAAAGCAGGAAGGTACCATGCAACACATTTGGAAACAAAATGAGACCTTGCATTACACCTAAAACCTGTTCAAGTTCTATGAACAATGTGAGATTTCACCAAGAACTTGGAGGGCACATCAGGCTTGGTGGTGGAGTTGCTGCTGTCCCCAGAGGGCACATCAGCTTGATGGTGGGAGTTGCTGCTGCTACCAGAGGGCACATCAGGCTTGATGGTGGAGTTGCTGCTGCTACCAGAGGGCACATCAGGCTTGGTGGTGGAGTTGCTGCTGTCACCGGAGGGCACATCAGGCTTGATGGTGGAGTTGCTGCTGTCCCCAGAGGGCACATCAGGCTTGATGGTGGAGTTGCTGCCTGTCCCAGAGGCACATCAGGCTTGATGGTGGAGTTGCTGCTGTCCCCAGAGGGCACATCAGGCTTGATGGTGGAGTTGCTGCTGTCCCCAGAGGGCACATCAGGCTTGATGGTGGAGTTGCTGCTGTCACCGGAGGGCACATCAGGCTTGATGGTGGAGTTGCTGCTTCACCGGAGGGCACATCAGGCTTGATGGTGGAGTTGCTGCTGTCACCGGAGGGCACATCAGGCTTGATGGTGGAGTTGCTGCTGTCACCGGAGGGCACATCAGGCTTGATGGTGGAGTTGCTGCTGTCACCGGAGGGCACATCAGGCTTGATGGTGGAGTTGCTGCTGTCACCGGAGGGCACATCAGGCTTGAGGTGGGAGTTTGCTGCTTCACTGGAGGGCCATCAGGCTTGGTGGTGGAGGTTGCTGCTGTCCCAGAGGGCATCAGGCCTTGGTGGTGGAGTTGCTGCTGTCCCCAGAGGGACATCAGGCTTGATGGTGGAGTTGCTGGCTGTCATCGGAGGGCACATAACACGGCTTGATGGTGGAAGTTGCTGCCTGTCACCGGAGGGCACATCAGGCTTGATGGATGGAGTTGCTGCTGTCACCAGGAGGGCACATCAGGCTTGATGGTGGAGTTGCTGTTCTGTACCGGAGGGCAACATCAGGCTTGATGGTGGGAGTTGCCTGCCTGTCACCGGAGGCAAATCAGGCTTGATTGGTGGAGTTGCTGCTGTCACCGGAGGGCACATCAGGCTTTGATGGTGGAGTTTGCTGCTGGTCACCGGAGGGGCCACATCAGGCTTTATGTGGGAGTTCTGCTGTTCCCCAGAGGGCACATAGGCTTGATGGTGGAGTTGCTGCTGCACCAGAGGCAACTGCAGGCTTGATGGTGAGTGCTGCTGTCACCAGAGGCACATCAGGCTTGATGGTGGAGTTGCTGCTGTCACCAGAGGGCAATCAGGCTTGAATGGTGGAGTTGCTCGCTGTCCAGAGAGGGCAATAGGCTTTGATGGTGGACGTTGCTGCTGTCACCAGAGGGCACATCAGGCTTGATGGTGGAGTTTGCTGCTGTCAACAGAGGGACATCAGGCTTGATGGTGGAGTTGCTGCTGTAACAGAGTGGCAACATCAGGCTTGATGGTGGAGTTGCGCTGCCAGAGGGCACATCCTGCATGAGGTAAGGGACATTGAAATAAATTAAAAACCCACATTTATTAATGCGAATAGTTTACTTAAGTTATATTTGATAAATGGCAAATTTAGATTCTGTTCTAAAATTGTTGCATGGACAAGGCCTCAAGGAATATATGGTACTTGTTCTTTTTTTTTCCATTTCACATTTATCAGGGCCATACATACACGTCATCCATATTATTGCTGTTAATAGAAGTGCATTGATGCAGATCAGACGTCTGCTTTCTCAAGCCCAGATGTCACAATGCTATGCATAACTATGTAACTGCAGTAAATGGTGTCATACTGTATCGATACGTACGGGAACTGGGGCCGGTGCAGACTGCAGACTCTAGTTAACGGATATTGCTACATTTCAGTGGGGCAAAAAGCATTTTGGCTGAAATTTGAATACGAAATCTATGTGGAAACTGACAAATACTTTTTTGCCCCATTGTCAACTGAAGTTGTCATACCTATTTTCTATTACTTATTTTTCTTTTAGACTCAGTTCTGTTCGTTTAATTAGTACCTTTTGAATCCAGAGCAGCAGTTGCAACCCTTATCTCCACCAAAAATCACTCAAACACACCCCGCGTCGGTTAAATGTACAACTAGAGCATTTATATTAAGGTGAACGACATTTAAAAATCTTGATTTAATGTGGGCTGACACTACTAATCTATTTGAACAGTAGATTTTAGTAATGTGGTCATTTTCTAGTTAGACTCAAACAGAGCAAAAAAAAGACATTTTGATTGGATGCCTAATTGTAGAACTTTAATGTTGACGCCGGTTTTCCCTTCTGAAATAATTAAGCTTTGGCCACCTTTTATAACAAACACTGGCACGTGTGTCACATGATTCTGTATGCAGTACTACATTTGCCAGAAAGTTGGCAGTGTCTAATTTAATGGCAGTTGCTCATAACAGGTGTTTCCACAATGTGCGTTTCATTTTATTAATTATACGCCATATTTCTACATAAAAATGACAATCGTTTAAGTATTCCAAATTCAGGGTACTGATTAGACAAGCCGAATGTTACAAATACTTTTATTTAATTCAGTATCCAGAAAATAAATACAAATAAATTTCAGTTATGGAGGGGGGTTGACATTATATTATAAAGAGTAGGTCTTAACAGTGTGTTGGGTTCCATTTCTCGGCGTGTGGTGGACAGATCGGCAGTGACCGACTGCTGACCCGTTTTGCACCGCGAGTGTCTACTTCATTGCCTTCCCTTTGAACTGGAAAAAATACAAAAATCCTTTAGGCTTGAGAATCATGTTTGATTAAACAAAAATTAAACTCATACAATTGTTTTTTCTAACCAAAAATGACTTTTATTTGGCTATGAAGTTTAATACGTATTCAACATGTTTATTTGAATAGTCAAGATGTTAAGATAGTTGTTTTTCACCATCCTGGTTATTTTTAATGAATTTAGACAGTAGCGTCTGTAGGCGTCTCTAGCCTGGGCAAACATTTGCCAGATACGTAGACGGCCATATCGTTTAATTATTTTTAGAAATTTAATTAGAATTTTTTAAGAAAGGACCTTTAGATATGTAGATTTACCACCAATTACAAACAAGCATTTAAACTTGTCAAGTTTTGGAAAATGTATAAACATTTGGCCATTTTGGGTAAAATCACTTTCAGTACGCACACTGAACGTCATTAAAATGAGATGTTGGTCTTAAGGTTTACAAGTGCTTACTTACCCTCTTCAGCTATGGTGATCAATGACTTCTTAATGAAATCTTAATCACTCGCTGACGGTTATATTTGCATGGAACATAACGACCACAACACAAAGTCTGTTTTTTTCCTGTAGTGCAGAGATTCTTCATAAGCTATTTCTCAGGCTTCATTTCGATATTAGCTCTGCTCTATAAAAATGTGAATGCCATGCCAAAGATAAAACTTAAAAAAAAACTTTTTATTTGAACTATCAGTTGCTTGGGATATAAGTTACGTCACAATTGTAGTCCAAGTAATTTTTGGCTGGATATAAAAGATTGGATTAAATATGTCCCTGTCCTTACGGGGTGCCCCGGTGAATCGAGGATGGGTCCAAATTTCCCTATGGGAACAATAAAGTATACAAAACAAAACCTATTTTCATTGAACAGCCTGAGCTTTGTTCATGTGGAAAGAAACTTGAAGCAGAGGACCTTGAATAAATAAAATTATAAATAAATTTGCATGCGTTTTAGACAAAAGACTGAAGTTTAAGAAATGTGATAACCTTCACTAAATAAAAAAAAGACATTAATTAAAATGTCAAAATTAACACTGTGCCTTGAGAATAAGCTAGCTGGCAGATAGTTTGTTAGTCTAGACCCCCAAGTACCAGCAAGGAGTCATCCATTGTTTTAGCGCTCAGGATTTACCTCTATGTTAAACTTCTAAGAGACATATTTACCCAGTAGTGCCATGCTGATGGACCTACAGCATTGCCAGTCAGATCTTGCGTGCTGCCTACAACTACAGACAACACTGAATGGTTAACTAGGACTGACTTCAGACCAACATTAAAAGTTAGTAAAAAGCTGTTTACCTGTGCAAAGGGCTGAGGCAGAAAGAAACCCAGGCCATAGGTGTCCTCATGTCGGCAGTCCTACAGCAGAACAGTGCGGTCAGCCAGTGCAGATGGAAAGTCTCAGGTAAAACGCATTAATATACCACAGGTGAGGGTCTCTCCGTTGAAGCTCCTGATGGACAGAACTGAGGCTGCTGACGGTGATTCGATCAAGCCCCGCACATAACCGGGCCTGATGTCTTTTGATTTCAGTTTTTTTTTACCCCCGCCATTTTCCTTTTAATTTCTTCCAGTCTTGTTTATTATTGCATACCAACTTTTAGTTAATTTTTGAACAAATGATATGTGTTTGATTCTTTCAGGTTCACCTCTCCCCCATGAACAGAGCACAATTTCTCCAGTTTGGCGCTGTAACCCCAAATCCAAAAGCAAAAAAGGTGGGCAAAAGGGGCGACAAAAACACACGATAAACAGAGTGATGAAAAGCAACAAAACGTGACAAAACATGACGAAAATTAGATGAAAATTAGACAAAGGGTCAGACAAGAGCGTTCAGAAGCCCCTTATGAGGACCAACAGCCCGGTTAGAACCTGAGGCCGTCCTTTGTGGATCCCACCACCCCTGCAAGGAGGGCCCATATGGGATAAAATTAAAAGAAATTGTCTTTTATGGTATAAATAACATATGTCCTGGTTGTGTCTGGTTTCTGATGAACAAATATTTTAGTATAGGTATCGAAATCAGGCATCAAACCAAAGTATTGTAGTCTGGAAAATAGAATTTTACGTTTACCCAACCCTATATGTGGTCGGTGGTGCTTTTGAGAAACTTGGTAACACAGGCTTGAAAAAGTCGCAAATACCAATTTCGTGGGCTAAAAATGCTATGGGGTGGGTGGGGGTGCACCAATATGAAAGTAGCGGGGAAAAAACATCGACAATTACTCAGAACTAGTATGTTTTTTTTTTTATTACGGGCACAGCAATTATTACCCTATAATTCCTTTCAAATGGGTGCAGGCATTGATTGAAATCTGTTGATCACTTTCTCACATTCTTATTGTAATCTGTGCCTCTCCTCCAGTGTGCTGCTGCAGCGGCGCCCAGGCAGGTCTGCACATGCTGCAGGTTTGGCTCTGGACATGCTGAATGCGTGTGTCATGTCGTAACACACATGGATCTTCTTAGCAGTGTCTGTGGCTCTGGTCCTGGGATACTTTTCATGCCTCTTCCCTGCTGTCGAGTGGTCCAACAAGGCACAAACCGCGTGACTAGCCACAAGGGACATGTCCCACTTCAGGCTGGGACACACTGGAATAACGTAAAGCATGTTTCTGGTGGCGTGCTTTGGTGCAGTTGATCGCTCTTAAATTGTGTTCTAACAATTTTTTTGTAAGAGTTATACTTTATATTTAAGCTTTTGGATATGTGGCAAAGAAGGGCATGCTACAATACTGCAAAAGTTTCACACTGGATCACACTTATCAATCTGGACATGGACGCAGTTCTGATAGTCCCTTGGTCTGGAAACTGAAACTGTGCCACTCCCCTCTGAGGGTAGGCAGTTAGATTGACCTTAGTCCTACCAATGTTTACAAGTTCCTGGTAGGGATGCACCAATCCGATTACTGGGTATTGAATACCAAAGCCGAAAGAGTATGATATAGGTATCAGCTACAAATTAGAATACTGAACGCGATACCAGTTTTGGTCTCACCGCTTTAAAAACAAACTTCCCTCGAACTAAATCTAAGTGAATATGGACATGCTTGTATGTCATTTGAAGGGAAGAATGGGAGAATTTCAATCGCCGCCTTAGGTTTTTGAAACCTCGCAATGTTCTTTGGATCGAAAAATGCCAGGCTAGCAACAGTATGCTAAAGCTAGCGGAGCACTGCTAATCTACGTTTTCCAACCTTACTTTCACTCGCTGCGTCAGAAAACTATGATAGAATCCTAACGAAGCCTAATAAATTAAAATGGACACTGTGTATTTTAGTTTATTGAAATGACTGTTAAGAGAGTCACCTTGATTTAACTATTTGTATGTAATATGGTAAATTACTGTCCGAGGATAATGTTGAAACCCAGTGATCCTTGTTAATATTCTCATTAGTTTATTCATAGATGTATTGAATAATTGATCTGTAAACATCATTGATCAAGAAAAGATACGACTTTATTGAATCTCACTCTGGATTTCGCTCACAGCAGGCACTTTTAAAGAAGTCCTCTTGGTATCGTTAGTATCCGATACCAAACCAGTATATACGGAAGCCAAAAGCTGATCGGTGCATCTCTAGTTTCTCTAGTTGTGTTTTTCCTGCATTGTTAACTGCCTGCTGTCTTGAGTTCAGACTGTTCAGGCACTAGAGACCATGAGCACGGTGATCATGGGCCACAGTGTGTTTGTTGTACATGTTTTTCTGAGGAGCCAAATGGAAGTGAACAAAAACACATCACATTCCATGGAATTACATAATGCACTGTATTGTACAACATTTGAGATCATCGAATGAATTGCCTCTGTCAATCGATCACTCTGTTTTGTGGTGGGTGTTCGATATGTTTGAAATGCCTGTTCATTGGCCTGGCGTGTTGTTATTTTCTTTCTGTAATTTGCACCAACGTTTTCGACTCACACAAATATTTATTACACTGACGCAGTCACACTGAATGTTATTATGCTAAATCTGGACCCCATTTAAATAATCATTTGGAGATTGTGTACTGGTTTTTACTTTTTGGTTTGTGAAATGATGAACACAAATGTTAATGCACGTCATCGGCGTAGAATCTAATCAGTATCGTTGCATCCCGCATTTTGTATCGAATGGCATTTTTAAAAAAGTGCTTCTTTTTTGATTTCATTGTTGTCATTCAAGCTTGTGTTTTGGTTTATGCTACATCGAAATGGACAAAGCCGCTCCACAAATGAACCGTTTCTGTTTTAAATACTTATTTTGTCATTTCTAAAACCTTCACTTTCTCATCGTTTGTTACTCATTTAATAAGCAGCGAATAGTGTTACCTGTAATCGTTCAGACACAATTATACAACATGCTCAATACAATTCTTAAACTTACATTTCTGATTAAAGACTCACAGATGGAGCACATTATACTGCACTATACTCTCTTTTAGATGCTTATTATGTTAACAATGGTTAGCAAAACTGTGTAAATGTCTTTATAAAGGATGAATGAAGTATTTGACAATGGCACTACTAACTGCTTGAGAGTGTGCAGTGATCTATTTTTTACAATGGGGTTTTTGAATGAATTACAAATGGTAATTCATTTTGAAGCAGTTTTACAAATGCAGCTTAAACCGCTTTCCAAACTACTGCCTATTCTTGCAGGTGTCTACCTTCTCATCCAGAAGCGCATTTGGTGTAGGTTTTCCACCTTTGGGACACCTCTTGTGAACATAAAGGTGAATGTCCTGCAGTGTGGCTTCAGAGTCATCCATGGACTTTCTGTGTGCCTTATTCGAATTATAATGGCAAACTTTAAAAGACACTAAATGGGGCATGAATGTGTTAGCTTGTTAGCTCGTAATATAAGTGACACTAAATATCTCTGTCAGTTCAAAAGCTTTTTAAACGTTAAGTGTCTACATATTTACTTGTTACGTAGACATGTCATGCAAATCTACTTTCAGCGATATCACAAGGTCCCCCTCATAAACATGCCGTAGTATTTCACGTGAAGTGCATATGAATGCTTTTTAATGCTTTTGAAAATATGACTTATTTAGATGGATAACATCTGTTGCAGTAATTATTTTATTTCGTGAAGCGCATTTTATAAAGTTCATTGATTTTTATTTTTTTAAAGAAGGGGGTTTAATTTAAAATCGACTTTTCAGCCTTTATATCATGTTTATTATGTCATTCCCTCATTAAACACATGCCTGGAGTGTTGCCTTGGCTCATTCACATATTTTTGAGTAATCAGTAAACTTGACGGCAGCCATTTTAAAGGTGTAGCTATGGCTCAATCCTCCTAGGAACGCCCACTCCTGAGACGCTCTGGACCTTTCGTCAGCAGCCAAGTCCCAACCACGTCCTCATCAGCTCAGCAGAGGCCCCTCCCCGACAGTAGTGTTGTTTAGATGCCACAGCAGTGTGCTGGAAGGGGCGTGTCGAAAAGCTTCTTAAAGAGACAGAGGCTATTTCAAGACGTTCAGCTACGGGCCATTTTGAGAAGAGCAATTTTATTCAAGGCCGTTTTTTTAATTTACTGCTATCACGACCAACAGAAGGTTACGTCATCATTGTAAGTATGCTATAGATGGTGATATGTGGATTGAAAAAAGCATAATACCTCTTTAAAGTTACTTTTATTTGATATTGAAGCTCGCTGACAGGAAGTGAATGATAAAAGGTTCCATATGTTTTCTGGCAGATGTGGTCTGGAACTGGAAGAAAAACTTTTCCCTCATTTGGGAAATGCCATGAACGCTCGTCAAGTGGGAAAACACTGGAGCTCGGTCAAGACGAGCTTCCCGGGTTAAAAACCGCTAAACCATTTGAGACTTACAAATTTCTTCTTCTGAGGACACTGAAGAGGCACTATGCGCCCACAGGTGCAGCACAGAGGAGGCTATCACAAGAGGAAGCTAGCAGGAAACAAAGGACAACGAGAGAATGGTGAAAGACTGTTGTGGACGGCGGAGTGAGGAGAGGAAGGAGAGGTGGAGCTGCCAGTGCAGGAACACCAGCTCTGACGGGACAAACGCAGGAGGCGCAGCACCATTTCAGAGATCAGAGGCAGCCAGGTTTCTTCTGAGTGCTACAGTTTCCCCCGACCATCCAAGGTCATGTGGGTCAGGTTGACACACAGTGGCAGCGCGGCGTCAGCGAGCAGCTAAGGACTAACACCTGAACACTATTTCGTTGTCATTGCTTGTACAATGACAATAAGACTTACTTACTTACTTACTTCATCGAGCATGTTGTTGTTTGAGGTGTTATGCGGGGGGGGGCATGGCTCAAACCGGCTAACGGTAATCCACAAGGACGAAAACGACGAAAAAGTCAGAAAACATCGAGTTTATGCAAAATAAACAATCTTTTTTTAGCTACAAAATCGTTTAAATGATTTTGCCCAGCCCTATCCTGCCTTATGTGTGCGGTACGACCAAACCGCTGACAAGGCACTCCACTTCATGTTAACCCTATGTAGACGTGCTTCGACGCGCGTGAAATGAAGCAAGATGTCGCGCGTATGAACGTTCCAAATTGCGAGCAGATGAGGATTAAACGCCGTCAAAGCAGCGGTGCCGCCCCTGCTTCATGCACTGCAGTAATTCAATATCACGTGCGTTCATTTACGCCTTTTAACCAATCAGGGACTGGGCTCAAATAGTGAGCGCCGCCACTGTTCATGCACTCAAGTAATCACATCTACACGCTGCGTTCATTTACGCCTTGTTTAACCAATCAGGGACTGGGTCAAATAGTGAGCACAAAGCGTCACCTATTACCTGCAGCAGTGGGCAAAAAGTATAGCAATATTGCCTTTCATAGGGGCGCCAATATGATGTGTTCTTTTTAACAGTCTATGTGTGTGGTCGCAAACGATCCGGCTCTTTGAACGAGTCTTTACAGTGAACGATTTGCACGGTTTGTTCGCGGTGGTGAAGTGTTTTTTTTTTTATTCGCTCTTTGGGGGAGGGGCGTCACTTTAGTTGTGCTGTTATTTTGCGAAACAAAAGTCAATGCTGGAGTGGGGCAGAGAGGAGTGCAGAGGGACTGTCATCTCCACCGCCTGTGCTGCAGCCCAGGAGGAGCTCAAAGTGAGCATAAGGCACAATTTGAGAAATAAAAGGTCCTAATGATATAAACACCGGTTTACAGAGACCGTGCGCTGAAGCTGGTTGTTTTCTCCTTTGTAGGAGGGAGACGAGAGGGAGAGGAGAAAAGTTCGCTGAATGAAGCACCAGAAGCTTAATCGGCGTGTGATGTTTTTTTGTGATATACAACTCATAGAGGGAAATATCGATGTTTATGTGTGAAATAGTACATTTCGTTAAAATGTCAATTAGAGGGTATTTACTTCTTTAAAAAAAAGAAACAACCATCAAGAAGAATGTGTGTGGTTGTTGTTGGGAAGGGGGGCTGTTGCGGTAGTTGCGCCCCTGACCTGCACATGGAGGATGGGTTGATCATCGGGTTTGCGCTCGCGGCTCTGATTGTATACAGCTCCATTATGAGACGTTGAAACTTCAGCGGCAAACGGGCGTTTCTTCGCGAGTGTGAAGCGGCATAGTTGGCGTCATAGAAGGCTGACGGAGGGGACGCAAC